>JBBGZY010000216.1:5575000-5797500 GCA_037952925.1 Lithobates clamitans
ATCGATTCTTCTGTCAAGAGGATCCTTGAAAGAAGCGGAATCTTCCATAGGCAGGGTAATATTCTTTGCGAGTCGCACCACTGATGCGTCTACCACTGGCATGGAGTTCAGTGACTGTGTTCCCAACTCCGGTAGGGGATACAATTTATTGAAACGGCCCAATGACAGTTTTTTATCAGTTCTTGACCATTCGTTTTGAATGATTTGCGTAATTTCTCCCATCAAAGGGAAGAAAGCCTGTTTCCTTTTGAGGAATGGGAAGTAGCTTTTTGCTTCCTGGGGAGGTTCTTCAGTATCCTCCCAAGCTATTCTGGCTCTTACTGCCTGGATGAATGGCTTTACCAATGAATGGCTGAAGCCGGAAGGATCTGACTCATCTGACGAATCGCCCGAAAGGTCTTCAGGTGGGGAATCTCTGGCCAGTCGGCCTGATGGAGGTAGAGGCGTACTGGCTGCGGAGGGACCAGGGAGAACAAGCTCAACATCCTGCGCCTGGGACATCTGCGGGACTGGCTGGGCAGGAACCAAGGCCGCAAGCTCAGAGAAGGAGTCCTTCATAGTTCTTTTGAGCAGGTCCACCACCTGTTGGTTTTCTAACTCGCGGCTGGACGCATAGTCCGCGAAACAATCCTTGCAGACTACTTTATTCGGTAGCGGACTAGCCCCACAGGTCCAGCACTTCTTCTTTTTGTAGGATCTAGGAGAGGAGGACCGGTCCCGTCTTCTGGATCTTGATCTATGTGGCGAAGAATGGGACTCACGTCTTGATGAGCGGGACCGGTGGCGTGAAGAACGAGATCTGCGACTTGGGCTGTCGTCATCGCGGTGCCTTGAGGATTTTTCGGTCCTCTTGGAGTGGGCAGGGCTATGATTTTAAGAAAAAATCATGTCAGGCCAGTGAGCGCACTTTTTTTTTTTTTTTATACTCACGTATAGGTAGTCCCATACCTAACGGAAGTGTGAGGATATTTGTTGCGAGATGAATGGCTCATTGCGGAGTTGGGCATAAGGATCAGCTGCGGAAAATAGCAAGAAAAGGTAAGGAAAGAAAAAGAAGTTTTTTTTTTTTTTTTTTAAATACTTACCACAGAGCAGCCTTTAGAGAAACCTAGCAGGGCACAGCTGAGGCGACTCTGACTGATAGCTCTCAAAGCTGACCTTAAATACCCTAGGGGTGGGTGGGGCAGTCCCATAAACACCCAGTCTCTCTCTCTTTTCGTTTTTTTTTTTTTTTTTTAATTTTTTGAAAGAAAAGGGCAAAACTGGCCCTTTTTCCAGAGACCAAGATGACCTTTTTCCAGAGACCGGAGCGTCGAGAGACCGCACATGCGCCCGCGCATGCGCAGTAGAGCCGAGGACGTAAAGCCGAGAGAAAACACCTGACCAATGACGGCTGTAAGTTCCCCGGATCGCGCATGCGCAGTACGGCGGAGGGGACGCCGGACCGCGCTGCCGAAGGGAAAACAAAACACAAGGCCCCCCACAGCAGCAGGGCGACTGATGTCGATCCTAAAGGCCACAGCATGACAGAAACATAACAGGTATCTAAACAAAAGGAACTTCTTGCACCCTCTTCAGTGTATAATCTCTTTTCATTAAGGGAAGAAAGGGGAGGACAGAAAAAGGGAAGAGGGGAGGGAAAGACATATGCATCTTCCTTTTCTTTTTTTTTTTTTTTAAATGAGAAATGGAAAAAAATGAAAAATCACAAGCCTGAAATAATGGGAGCTGATCCTTTTGCGACTCCTTTTGCCTTCATCATAGGATATGGTGGCAGACTGCATTCCTGTGAGGAAACTCTGCAAGAAGACCCCAACAGATCCACAGAGGGGTTCCCAGTCTTATCAGCGCTGTGAGCGGCCCAAGAACAGGGACTGCGCACGGGAAAGGCTAAACCCGGCGGACGCTGCCGACTGCAGAGGTATGGACATACTGCTACTCTTCACCAGCACAAGAGGTATGAGGAAAAAAAGGAGAATGTTGGGGGAGGGACTACGTCTTTAATTTATGCTATTCACTGGTCCTGAGGGAGGAGTCGAGGCGGAGCTCTATCACTAGTATGCTGCCATGGAGGCACCAGGAAAACAAGTTTGAGCCAACATCCGTAGGAAAAAATCTGAGGATTTTGTTGTCGGAATGTCCGATCAATGTCCGACCGTGTGTACGGGGCATTATAGTGTGGTTTTGTACTTTGTATTAATAACAATATTATTGTGTATTTGTGCACAAGACACTGTTCTGGAATTGGTTGGTTGTTTTTAGCACTTAAATATGTATTTTTGGACATGAATATATTATTGATATACACTTATAGCATTTTATGTAACAGACGTATAGTTTAGCATGTGGTTAAAGAGTAATATAACAAAGTCAAATACATTTTTACTAAAGCTGTACTTTTTATGCATACTAGAAAACAAAAGAATCAAACCTGAGAAAGTATTAACTACAATATTTAAGGTGTTTTATCTGGGTATAACCTAACATGTAGTGTTTTCTATATTTAACATTGTTGTTTTGCGGGGTCCTTTTCAAGTTGATTTAATTTAGCTGTGCTGTCCGTGATAACACAAAAACTAGAAATATTCAGTAAAATAAGTGCTGCACGCCTTGTGTAACATCCAATACAGAGGTGCTCGTTTGACTCACCTCAGAGATCAGCAGGAAAAAAATGGATGAAATGTTAACGGATTTCACGCAAATAACAGCTCTTGGTCATAACACAAAGAAAACTGAAACCCCTAAATAGTAACAGGAAGCCACAGGTGTGGTCATCATTGCAAACAAACCCCTCCACAGCAAGGAAGAGGTAAAAAACAAAAAGATATACAAAAGCAGTGACTATGGACATAAACAGATGTGTATAATAATCAAATAATTAATAGCAATGAATAAATCGGTCTAAATTTACCAATAATAAATCAAAATGAAAATAAAAAGAAAAAAAAAATGAAACAAGGAGATGAAAAAAAAAGATTTAACTTCAAAGCAAAAAATATTAAAAATACAGAAAAAAAAGTTTCAGGAAAAAACACCCCTAAATTCATCTTAGTGCACACAAACACAATATAACACAGAATTTTTGGTAAGATATAAAACATTGTGTTGTGCCAAATAAATAGATACCAGACATGTCAAGTTTTAAAATTTTGCATGCCTGTGAAATGGCAGCACACTACAGTACCTGGGTAGCCTCCATCTAAATCAAAATGACCTCTCTTGGTACCATCCAACCACTATGAGTCTTTTTCATTGACTTATTGACTTGGGCCTACTTTAATTGTTTAGGAGGAAACACATACATAATATTGATATAATGTTCAGCGCTAAAGCATCTGATGAAAAAGATTAAAGTTTAAAATTTAAATAAAAATGCATGCATCTGCATGCTGATGTATAAAGGTGCAACCATGTGAATGGTGAGTGGATTGAAAGTTCCCGGGGGATGAACCCCTAAAAATTAGTCTCTAAAAGAGTCTCTAAATGGAGGTTGTAAAGGGAGCAAAGCTGCTTCAGGCGCGGGCTGGGGAACCCGATCACTATGAACAAAAGGAAAGCAAAAGGAGGAGAGAGACGCGCCAAGCCAATCCTTTAAACAGATTAGGAATTTAAGCGTTAAGCTGTTTAAAGGATTGGCTTGGCGCTTCTCTCTCTTCCTTTTGCTCTACTTTAATTGATTACCACTCTCATACATAGGAGGTTATAGCGGACTTTTCTATATTGCAGTTAATCACTTAAAGGAAAACCATCCCTGTTATTTTTTCAGGTTAGTGATCAAGCCCACTCCATTACATGAGTTGGACAGGGGACTTCTTATGTTCATTTGCTAATATAGTTCCCTGAGTTTGGTGTTTATAGAAAAAGAAGGTTCAGGAAAAAATACTCCTAAATGCATTTTAGTGCACACAAACAATATAATATAATACACAATTTTGGTAAGATTTTTGGTAAGATATAAAACATTGTGTTGTGCCAAATAAATAGATACCAGACATGTCAAGTTTTAAAATTTTGCACACCTGTGAAATGGCAGCACACTACAGTACCTAAAAAGCTACATAGGTGACATTTAAAAGCCTTTACAGGTTACCAGTTTAGAGTTAAATGTAAGCATTGGTGCTAGAATTTTTGCTATCACTCTGACATTCACTGCGATACCTCAAGTATGTGGTGCAAATGGCCAGTAAACAAAAACTAAACTGGAAATGATGAATCCTCATTGCTGATGGAATCATTCATCACAGAGGAGGAAGAGAAAAAGATGTTCCTTTTCCCTCCTCTGTGCTCAGCTGACTTGACCACTTGCAGCAGTCCCAGGCTCCCCAGTGGAACTGGAGAGCCCAGCAACAGCAGAGAAGGGAACCCTTTCCAGTCCTGTAAAAGTAATCAGACAGCTGTAGAGTTACTGTAGAGTTACTCAGATCATGTTTACTGTAAAGCTGGTCTTCGGCTGAAAAAATTGATACCAGGATTATGACTTCAAGTGTAGCCATGATTCTTATATAACTGCTTCCACCAGAGGTCGTAAGGACTGAAAGTGTTTATATTGGGGAATAAATTATACTATTATACTGACTTCCACTGTTACAAATTGTGGTTGGTGGTCCTATTCAAAATGGGGAGTAAGCGCCAAAAAATTAACACTGGGAAATAACTTTTTTCTGCAGTACTGCACTGCAGCACTGCAGTGTTGATTTTAAAAGGTTTCAAATAGGGGATGGAGTCTGAATAATGAATTCTGGGAACATACTGGCAATCCAATGTTTTGTGGGGTTTCTCTTGTAATAAATGACATTGTAATTTTGATTTCTACTTTTTCAAATTTCTGTCTGTGGAGGTGAACTTAAAGTGATTGTAAAGTCTTGTTTTTTTGTTTTTTTTTTAATAACAAACATGTTATACTTACCTACTCTGTGCAGTTGGTTTTGCACAGAACAGCCTAGATCCTCTTCTTCTCGGGTCCTCTTTGCTGCTCCTGGCCCCTCCCTCCTGTCGAGTGTCCCCACAGCAAGCAGCTTGCTATGAGGGCACCCGAGCCGAGCTGCAGCTCCATGTGTCTAATTAGAGGTAAGTCTTGCTATTCTAGTAGTGTGGATAGAAGGGAGAGCAAGCAAGAATGTATTACTAGGAGATGGGATTGGGGGGGGGGGGGTTTGCCCAGATTTCTTTAATATAAATTTGTTTCTTTTTGCCAAAAAAGGGGTATATATGTATTTTTTTCCCTTATTTCTCTCTGTTGCCATGCAGTCCCCCTTGCATCTTTCGGTTCTTCTGCCAGCATGAGCCTAACACCACATAACAAAGACCACCGCAATACCAAGTAAGGGCCAACTTTGGGTAAGTAAGAAGATGCGGGAAAAAGAGTGCATTATGCCTGGACTAGTGTGCCTTCTTGTTTATTGCAGTCCCAGTCGCTCACACTCCCGCTCTAGGAGGTCCAGAGGCCCTCTGGATCATCAGGATTTTTCCAGGGCAGAAAGTGACTCCTTCAGTTTTGGCAGACCCCAGTACAAAGGGTGCAAATGTACGCTTAAAAGAAAGCAAACAGCTTCTCCTCTGAGGGCTCAGCGCCCGAAAGATAAAAGTTGGTCGTGTGGAGATGACCCTATGCCAGGAAAGCTACTTTGCAGCAACTGCTTCAGGCAGCTTGCCAGAGACCAGGAGTATGAAAGTCAGCAGGTGTCAACCTTGCTCAAGAAGGTAGTCCATGACTCCCTGGCAGAATTTTCTGGTCGTCTTGGACAACCAGGGACAGAAGTGGACGAAAAGAGTGTGGGCCCTGCACCAGGTCTAAACCAAGCCATTCAACCCTCTCTAACTAGAGGGGTACCGGGCACTTCAGGGATGACTCTAGCCCAACGGATTAGGCGGGCTGATTCCCCAGACCCAGTATTACAGCAAACCTTCTAGGTAGAGGGAGAAGATACCACCTCCTCCTCGGCAGAGGATCTTGAAGGTTCAGGCTTTGATTATGCGATGATACCACCTTTTTTTAAGGCAGTAAAATCTGCGCTAGAATGGGAGGATCCAGAACCTCCTCCAAAGAAGGAGACATTTTATTATCACACACCATACAATCTGATGGCAATTGCTGCACAACACGCATTAGGTGCCTTTATCCCTTCAGGGCAACCCAAATGTGATGCGATTCTGCTGTGATTGTCATGTGGGAGAACGCACCAAAAAAACATTGTGCGAAGCTTGTCACCCCTAAATAGGAGCAGGGGCTTCTTTTTGCACACGTAGGGCAGCCAAGTGAATGGGCCGCCCCCATACGAGTTGCAACATTGCGTGCAAATTGCTCTTTGAAAATCCCATAGCGGAAACACTTGTCCCCTCTACGTGATAATATCAAATGCCTCTGAAAAGTGACCCAAGCACAGATCACTTTTCAGTGCAATAGCAGAGCCTGCTGCAAGTGTGAACATGTCTTTGGGTTCCATAGGAGGAACCTAAAGAAGCAGGTAGCTATGTTTCCTCTTATGACATATATAAGAGGCCTGTTTTAGGAGGAATGGGAGAAGGGAGAGAAAATCCTCCTCAACCAATAGGTTGAAGAAGTTGCATCCACTCACGGAGGAGGCTGCGGCTCCTTTAGCTAACCCACCATCGGTGGATGTGGCAGTCACCAGACTGGTCAAGAATGTGAAAAACAATAAAGTGCAGCGCTAATGTGTGAAAAGATACAATTGAATTCCACCAAGTGACATATAGAACAATTAGTGACAAAACATATTGCAAATACAAGTACAAAGCAAAAATTAAAATCATAAGTGTATGTGAAAAAAATATCCAAAAGTTCTTGGTAAGTCCACAAATAAATATAAAGAACACCCGTCCAAGAGAGGTAGTGATGAAAGGTGCCTAGATATGATCCACCAAAACGTGTATGAGTAGAGTCTGCTTACCAGACGGCGATGACTGCTATTATGGCAGTCTCGCCCAGCATAGGGATTATGGTCTCCCAAAACCCAAGGTACAATGCGGGATCGGTGGTTCTAATACTCCATCAAACCGGAAATACAAAAGAGAACACCTCCATAGCGCAACATTGTATGATATAAAATTTAATGATATATAAGGAATCGCACTTACAATATTGCAGAAGGTATGCAGCATATGAAAAATCAAACGAAGCGGCGGCGTCTCCGTGCGCCGTGATTCACTTCCTGTGTTCAAGCCCTTCCGAAAAACGTGATGACGTCACCGTCGTAGGCTCCTCCCTACGTGTTTCGTCACGATTGGACGTCGTCTGGGGATTGGCCGGGCGGCCAATCCCCAGACGACGTCCAATCGTGACGAAACGCGTAGGGAGGAGCCTACGACGGTGACGTCATCACGTTTTTCGGAAGGGCTTGAACACAGGAAGTGAATCACGGCGCACGGAGACGCCGCCGCTTCGTTTGATTTTTCATATGCTGCATACCTTCTGCAATATTGTAAGTGCGATTCCTTATATATCATTAAATTTTATATCATACAATGTTGCGCTATGGAGGTGTTCTCTTTTGTATTTCCGGTTTGATGGAGTATTAGAACCACCGATCCCGCATTGTACCTTGGGTTTTGGGAGACCATAATCCCTATGCTGGGCGAGACTGCCATAATAGCAGTCATCGCCGTCTGGTAAGCAGACTCTACTCATACACGTTTTGGTGGATCATATCTAGGCACCTTTCATCACTACCTCTCTTGGACGGGTGTTCTTTATATTTATTTGTGGACTTACCAAGAACTTTTGGATATTTTTTTCACATACACTTATGATTTTAATTTTTGCTTTGTACTTGTATTTGCAATATGTTTTGTCACTAATTGTTTTATATGTCACTTGGTGGAATTCAATTGTATCTTTTCACACATTAGCGCTGCACTTTATTGTTTATTATACTTTTGAAAGTCAGATACAGGATTTTTCAGGGTGCTGGCAGCTTTTTTCTTTTTCCTTTTATTAACCTAAGCGCAGCTTTTACCCAATTTGGGTTTCCTTTTTTACACTGGTCAAGAATGTGACACTTGCGATGGAAGACTCTCCCTACTTTCACAATATCCTTGATAGACACATTGACACTAACTTAAGAAAGTTTTACCTTGCGGTAGGCAGTGCTTGTAAGCCCGCCATTGCTTAACATTCGTAGCAAGCGATTTGCGAGTGCGGGGGCAGAACTCGGAGTATACGATCAAAAACCAGCTGCCAAAAGAAAAAAATCATCAAGGTTCCTGATGAGATAAAACTCTCTGACTTCCCAGGTGAGGCAGCTATAGACATCATTCGATGGTCCTCCAGAGCAATGCTCAGCTCAGTCAAAAGAGCATAATGGGTAAAACCCTGGGCGGCCGACCCATCCTCAAAGCAGAATTGTTGTAAACTGCCTTTTGAAGGGAAGACGCTGTTTGGCCAAAAAACTGGAGACTACCATCTCAAGGGTCACAAGAGGAAAATCAGGTCTTCTGCCCCAAGATCGAAGGTCCAGACGCAAGAGGGGGCAACCATCCAGAGGAGCGCCAAACAGGTACCCAGATTTTGGAGGCTTTTCCCATCCAAGGACTCCAGAAAGGGTTTGGTGGGGTACACAGTCAACCTTTGTAAGATCGCAGAGAGCTAAGGCCCCTGCAACTCCCTCAGATACCCAGAAGCCCTTTTAACACCAGGCCTGCCCAGGAGGCTGATGGAGCCAGGCTGCCCAAAGGGCCCAGTTCTGGCAAGACCACTGCCAAAATCGGCGGATTCAGTCCACAGTGGCGCAGGGCTATTATTGGCTGTTCAAAAGACCGCCTCCAGAACGAACTCAAGAGGCTCAATCAATTTATCCGGATAGAGAGACTCAAGATGGAGTCTCTCCATACCATAGTTCAGGTTATTCAACCAGGAGACTGGAGGATTTCACTGGACTTGCAGAATGCCTACCAGCAGATCCTTCAGTCATACCAGCAGTTCCTCAGATTTGCGTTGAGGGACAGGCATTACCAGAGCCAGCAGGAGCCTACACAGAATATAGTGTACCTAGGGACCCAATTCAGTACTCAGGCAGCCACAGTTTCTTTGCCACTTCAGAAACTCCCCAAAATCAGAAAGAAGTTCCAACAGGCATTGGCTGCACCAGTGATGTCAGCATCCCAGTGCATGAATCTTCTCGGGACAATGGCTTCATGTATCCCGATGATCCACTGGGCTCACTGGAAACTTAGTTTTCCAACAAGGCTTCCTGATGCAGTGGAAGAGTTTGTCTAGCCCAGCCATTCAGGATCACCAGCCAGATGTGCTAGAGTCTCTGGTGGTAGATGAAACAAGAAATGCTAAACAGCATCGTCCATTAGGGCTGCAGCCATAGATCATTGTTAATATAGATGCCAGCACAGCAGGGTGGGGCACCACCTGCGAACAACTCAAGATCCAGGGCAGAGGGGAATTTAACACTCAGGGCCTAGTTTCCAATATTCTGGAACTTCGGGCAGCATTCAAGGCATTGGCCACCTTGCTGACTCACATACAGGGTCACCCAGTCCTGATTCATCTGGACAACATGGCAGCAGTGTCCTATATACAGCTACAAGGCGGGACACATAGCCAATCCCTCTTGATAGAGGTGGAACCAGAGCTGGTCATCCCATCCTACATTCTTAAAACACTACAGGGTGCATCCAGCAGCTCTTACTACAATAGAGTTTGGGAAGAAAACTATCCAAGCTTCTATGTCTATTGTTAAACCCTCCCTCTCAAAAGCTCATTATTTATCACGTGTGCTGCCATGTTGGCAAAATGAAAAAGGAAAATTGTATCAAATACTTACCGTAATTCTACTTTCCTGATGCCAATACATGGCCGCATTCGAACCTTCCCTCTGATCTTTGTGCTTTATACGGAGACTGGGGGAGGTAGCTCTCAGTCAGACTTTTATAGAGCTAAACAGGTCCTGTTGTGGATATAGGGGCAGAGCTATATCATATGTGTGCTTTCATGTATTGGCGTCAGGAAAGGAAAATTACGGTAAGTATTTGATACAATTTTCCATTTTTGTGTGTTTCGTGGACTGTGCATGTATTTTCAATTGCCTCATTAGCACACAAACCTACAGTGCCTTGCAAAAGTATTCACCCCTTGGCTTTTTACCTGTTTTGTTACATTACTGCCTTTAGTTCATTTTTTTTATTCTGAATTATATGTGATGGTTAAGAACACAATAGTCTAAGTTGGTGAAGTAAAATTAGAAAAATATATACATAAAACTATTTTTCAGAAATAAAAAAATGATAATTGGCATGTGCGTATGTATTCACCCCCTTTGTTATGAAGCCCATAAAAAGCTCTGGTGCAACCAATTACCTTCAGAAGTCACATAATTAGTGAAATGATGTCCATCTGTGTGGAATTTAAGTGTCACATGATTTGTCATTACATATACAGACATTTTTGAAAGGCTCCAGAGGCTGCAACACCTAAGCAAGAGGAACCACTAAACAAACACCGCAATGAAGACCAAGGAACTCTCCACACAAGTAAGGGACAATGTTGTTGAGAAGTACAAGTCAGTGTTAGGTTATAAAAAAAATATCCAAATCTTTGATGATCCCTAGGAACACCATCAACTCTATCATAACCAAATGGAAAGAACATGGCACAACAGCAAACCTGCCAAGAGACGGCCACACACCAAAACTCACAGACCGGGCAAGGAGGGCATTAATCGGAAAGGCAGCACAGAGACCTAAGGTTGACCTGACCTGAGAATAAAATTGAACTTTTGGGCCAAAGAAAATGCTATGTCTGGCGCAACCCCAACACATCACATCACCCAAAGAACACCATGCCCACAGTGAAACATGGTGGTGGCAGCATCATGCTGTGGGGATGTTTTTCAGCAGACGAGACTGGGAAACTGGTCAGAGTTGAGGGAGAGATGCAGGCCTCGGGGAGGGAGGAGCCGGATGTGGGTGGAGTCTTGACGCCGCTGCTGAACCTGGGTGGCTCGGCGTCCCTCCAAGCCGAGATGCACGCACCGAGCGGTATACAGACCGTGCGCTGACCCCCGGCCGCCCCTGCCCCCCTCCTCTCTGAAGTGCTGCGAGCCGTCTCCGTCTCTCTGCCCCTCCATTCAGCTGCTCGACTTCAGAAGGCGGCTGCGGCGGGCGGAGGTAGAAGGAGCGGCGTGCCCTGGTGTGGGCTTGTAGCGGCAAGCAGTAGCCTGGAGCCCGAGCGGGGATGCTCTGCCACCCCCGGTGTGTCAGGACAACTGTAGGCTGAGAGGAGAGGACGCAAATAGGCATGATCCAGCGCGGACCACTGCCAACTGGATCATGAGTCTGTACCATAAAGAGAAGCATATAAATGAGAATGAGAGTTGATGTCTAGTTTAAAAATGATCTCTTATAACGTCCGGGGCTTGAATTCACACGTAAAACGGGCCAATATCCTTTGTGAATTGAAGCTTTTGAACGCAGAGGTTGTGATGTTACAAGAGACACACCTAAGCACCAATAGGAATCAAAAAATTTATTCTAGAGATTTCCCAATATGGTACTACGGTGACTCACCAATAAAAGGATCTAGAGGAGTCGCCATAGGGTTTGCCAGGGAAACTAGATCTGAACTAGAGAAGGGGTTAGCCAACCCAGAAGGCCGGTTCCTCTTTCTCAATGGCAAAATGAACGGCCAGAAGATATCCCTGGCAAACATCTATGGGCCAAATAGAAACACCCATAGAAAAATAATAGAAATATTGGCAACATTTGAAGAATTCAAGACGGAAAAAGCTATAATCGCAGGAGATTTCAATCTGTGTTTAGACCCTGGAAGGGACTGCTCGTCAAATGCACGGGGGATGGGTGGAGCCTGGGCAGGCAAACTTAAAAAAAAGCTGCAACAGATGCAGTTGGTGGACGTATGGAGGACCCTGCATGTTGACACAAGGGACTACTCCTTCTACTCCACCGTGCATTTGAAGTACTCAAGACTCGACTTCTTCCTGGTAGAACATAGGTGGTTGGAAGGGGTCACGGAGGCAGCCATCGGCAGCATGTCGTTTTTGGATCATGCCCCGGTGTGTTTAAAATTAAAAATAGGAGGACCCCAAAGACAGGGCTCAGGGTGGAGACTAAACGAAGACCTTTTGCAAGATGAAGACACTTTAAAGAGAATCAAGGAAGAACTGGTGTGGTACTTCAAAATAAACGTGTCTGGGGAGGTAAACGAGGCCATAGTCTGGGAGGCACACAAAGCATATATTAGGGGCATATTCATGATGGTAGGCACGGAAAAAAAAAAAGAGATGGAAAAAAGAAAGGTCTGCCCTGATTAAAGAAACCCAAGAATTAGAGCAATTACATAAAGCATCGGGAGGGAAGGAGACCTGGATAAAATTGCAAAAGAGAAGAGAAGAGATGAGAGCTAACACAGAACAGGAAATGCGAAAAATCTACAACCTGGTTAAGAAAGAGAGGTATACCAAGGGTAACAAACCAGGTAAACTCCTAGCCAGGGTCTTGAAGAAAAAGAAAGAGAGTAACTTCATAGAAAAAATCAAGTCCAAATCGGGTGAAATTAAATACAAAACAGGCGACATCGCGGAAGCATTTTACGACTTCTATGGCGAGTTGTATGCAATAAATGCATACAGCTCACCAGAATCAAATAGACGTAAGCAAGAGGATAATAAATTTTTTTTGAAAAAGGCGAAATTAACTAAAATTGAGGAAGATGAAAGAGCCATACTAGAAGCCCCTATAACCGAACAAGAACTCAAGAAAGCCCTACAGGATACTCCAAATGGGAAAAGCCCAGGCCCTGATGGACTGACTGTCCTTTACTACAAAAAATTCCAGGAAACTTTGATCCCCATATTATGTTCCTGTATGAATGGGATAGGAGAAAAGTGGGAGATGAGGAAGGAGGCATGAGAAGCTAGTATTACCATCATTAGGAAAGAAGGAAAAGATAGTACTTTATGCTCTAGCTATAGACCCATCTCCCTCTTGAACGCCGTCACGAAGCTATTTGCAAAAGTCCTGGCCGATAGACTGAAAAAGGTCATTAATGAGGTGATCCACTCGGACCAAGTGGGATTTGTGCCGGGTAGGGAAGGGAGGGATAACGGCATTAAAACGTTAATGGTGTCCCAGATAATGAAGGACAGGGGAGCCCCAGGACTACTACTGTCGATGGACGCTGAAAAAGCCTTCGACAGGGTAGACTGGGGCTTCATGTGGGACACTCTCGAAGAGATGGGTATAGGTAACAATATGCTTTGTAGGATAAAAGCCTTATATACATCCCCCACGGCAAGAGTCAAGGTGAACGGTACGTTCTCCGAACCTTTTAAATTGTATAACAGCACCAGGCAGGGGTGCCCACTCTCCCCGCTTCTCTTCGTGATGGCGCTAGAGCCCCTTTTGTCTAGGGTTAGACTTAGCCAGGACATCAGTGGGGTCAGAATTGGGAAAGAAGAGTACAAAATCGCTGCTTTTGCGGACAATGTTTTATTGTATATCACCCGCCCGAGGATCTCCCTTCCCAATCTATTAGAGATTATTAAGAAGTATGGTAGAATATCTAACTTCCAGGTAAACACTACTAAATCAGAAACACTGGAAATAGTAGGAGATAAAGCAGGGGACAAGGCATTTCAAAAGAATCTCCCATTTAGGTGGGGATCAAATGAGCTTAACCATTTAGGGGTCAAAATAACTCCAGGGAAGGAGACATTGTTCCAAGTCAACTACATGACTCTTCTTAATGAGATCAGGTTTGATCTGAATAAAATCCCATGCAACCAACTTTCATGGGGAGGTAGAATTAATTTACTCAAAATGTCAGTCCTTCCCAAAATTATATATAAAATCCAAATGCTTCCAATCTCAATTTCACAGAACTTTTTGAATAAGTTGCATACTTTGCTCACAATGTTTGTTTGGAGGGGAAAAAAACCACGAATTAAGTACGCACAATTAGTTAATGATAAGAAGAAAGGGGGATGGGGAGCACCTGATGTTAAGAAATATTACGCAGCAATAGTTATCTCACATATCATAGATTGGGTAAACAATAATACAGAAAAACAATGGGTGAGAATAGAGAAGGAAATGAGTGGGGTGGACCTGAGTAAAAATGTGTGGATACCACCACAGTTTAGAAAATTAAGTACGAAAACATTAGATATCACCAAACACACATTAAAATTATGGGATAAAATACACGCTAAGGAGAAATGGGGGTATAACTCACCACTAATCTCGTTAAAGGACACTGATTATTTTCTACCAGGGAGGGAAGATTTATTTGGGAGATGGATATTGAAGGATGAGATTCAATTAAAAGACATTATGAGTAAGGGCAAGTTGATCCCATACCAGGAGTTAAAAGCAAAGGATAAATGGTTTATTATGGACATGTGGAAGTACAGGCAGCTGAAACATTTTGTTGAAACACTCCCACAACCAGTGAGGTCGATGGAAGACCTTCGCCCCCTTGAGAAAGCGGTATCAGGGAAAAAGGGGAGAGGAGGGGTGTCTAGGATTTATAAAACCATGATTAAAATGGGAGAAGTGGAGCGCCCGACATTCTTCCGGAAGTGGGAGGAGGAATTAGGAAGCAAGATTAGTGACAGGGGGGTAGGGCTAGTCCTGGGAAGAGTGAACACCACATCAACAAATTATAGGGTATCTGAGATGAACTACAGAATCTTGACGAGAATGTACACAACCCCGGATAGAATACATAAAATACGGAAAGAAACACTGCCACTATGTTGGAGGGGCTGTAAGAATATTGGTACAATGGCACACATATGGTGGCAATGCCCAGAAATGAAAATATACTGGGGAGATGTAAGGAGAATCATTTTTGAGATTACTGGCAGGAGAATTGCGGATGACCCCTGGGTTTGCCTACACCATGGGAGTAACATGCCCACCAAGAGGTATTTGAAATCTTTGCTACCGCATTTACTTAATGCGGCCAAAAGTATTATCCCTAGACGCTGGTTGGAGAGAAGAAGACCTACATTGCGGGAGTGGTTCAACGAAATAGAGCAAATTCACTGCCTGGAGTACCTGAGATATAGTGAAGGGACTGAGATGGAAGAGTATATAGAAACGTGGAGAGATTGGGTAAAATATAAGACTTCGCTTCAAGCGGCCGAGATGTGGGAGATAGAGTCGGATAATTCACTAAATAGAAATCCCAGCATCAACTCTAGTGTGTCGGAAGGCATCTAAACAGGGTAAATGTATAGGATAGGATTGTGATTGGTACAGATCATCACCACGGCTGGACGAGTTGGTGGGGTGGGATGGGGGAGGGGTAAGGTGGGGGGATCGAATTCTAGATGAGAGGGTGGGGGGGGGATCTGGGGGTATAAAATATTTATTTATGGGGGAAATCTGTATTGATGGCCAGCATTCCCTATACTGATTTAATAAACGAACAATGAAAAAAAAAAAAGAGCAATGCCACCATGATGTGAAATTATTAGGGGATGAGAATGACTTAAAAGTTGAAACAATATCTATCAACTAAATTTTCTGCTGATGTGGCAAAAAAAAAAAAAGAGTTGAGGGAGAGATGGATGGTGCTAAATACAGGGATATTCTTGAGAAAAAAACCTGTACCACTCTGTGTGTGATTTGAGGCTAGGATGGAGGTTCACCTTCCAGCATGACAATGACTCCAAACACACTGCTAAAGCAACACTTGAGTGGTTTAAGGGGAAACATGTAAATGTGTTGGAATGGCCTAGTCAAAGCCCAGACCTCAATCTAATAGAAAATCTATTGTCAGACTAAAAGATTGCTGTTCACAAGCGCAAATCATCCAACTTGAAGGAGCTCGAGCAGTTTTGCAAGGAGGAATGGACAAAAATCCCAGCGGTAAGATGTGGCAAGCTCATAGAGACTTATCCAAAGCGAATTGGAGCTGTGATAGCCACAAAAGGTGGCTCTACAAAGTATTGACTTTAGGGGGTGAATAGTTATGTACATTGACTTTTTCTGTTATTTTGTCTTATTTGTTGTTTGCTTCACAATAAAAAAAATCTTCAAAGTTGTGAGCATGTTAATTCCAGGTTGTGAGGCAACAAAACACGAAAAATGCCAAGGGGGTGAATACTTTTGCAAGGCACTGTATGTTATATAAAGCTTGCAGATAGCATTCTTTAACTTGCCCTGAAAAGAGGCCAGATTGTGTGATGGTGTGTGTGTGTGTCAAGAGAGTATATTTGGGTGTCCTTATAGAGTTTGTAACACATGTATTTTCTCTTTGTATTTTGTTTGTTATGTCTTTGCAAAACAGATGTGTTTTAGAGCAAGTATTTTTTTTCTTTTGTTTATTTTTTTATTTTTTTTGGGGGGGGGGGATACTTTCCCCTGAAATATTTTTGATGTTGTCAATGTGTGTGGTTTGTAGGTTGTTAGTTTCACTTCTATTTTGTGTAGATTACTGCTGGTAGTGATGAATGAGACGCATTACCTCTCAACACATCTCACATTGATTATCTGATGATACTTTGGCCATTTGACGAACCAGGCTTTTGGCAAAGGACTCCAATTCTCCTCCATCTTTTTGTTGTTTGTTAAACAATTGCTTAACAACATCTAGGAAGTCCTCTGACAATTGTTGTTTTGTTAGTTTCCGTCCTTTTTCTCTGTTGGTAGGCAATGTTGCTTCTGGTCTTTCTGCTTCAGTTTCATTTCTTTGCAAATTGTCTTCTGCATCTAATTCGTTGATCTCCTCTGCATCCTCAGGATCCTCTTCACTTTCGCTCTCCATATTGCTTTCTGTACTGTAGTTAGACACTCACACATATTACAGTGTGTATCAATCTCAACAATGTCAAATCCGCAATGCAACCAATTTATATAAAAATCTGCGTTAAAAAATACATGAGTCCTGTCTAGCTACATGTCCCAAAGGGAAGGCATAGTAAGGACAGTAATGACCCATTAATACATGTTCAAAAGGAGAATACCGGAAAAATAAAATAAAAATAATTTAACTTATATTTTATTACAGGGAGGGGAAAGAGATAGTGTCAGCACCCCATTAAGAACTACAAAAAAATTAAAATATGTAGAAAGTGTATGCATATATATACACAAACACCTACACATTAGTAATGTCTCAGCTATTGTTTATGTAGCAATTTATGTCCCATTCAATGTTAAGGCCCAGAGGGCTATAACACTGCATATGAAATATCCATCGAGTTTCTCTATGAGAAATATGACATTTCAAATTATTTCCCCTCCAGTGGGGGGTAAATTTTTCGATGGCGATTACTTTTAAAAGAGACGGGTCTCGATTGTGAAATTGGCAAAAATGCCACGAGACACTATGTCTGAAAAACCCCTTATATTGGACAGGTGTTCATCTACTCTAATTTTTAGAGCACGGGTGGTCCTACCGATATACTGAAAGCCACATGGACAACTAAGGTGGTATATCACACCTATAGTTCCATATTTGATATGCAGTGTTATAGCCCTCTGGGTCTTAACATTGAATGGGGCATAAATTGCTACATAAACAATAGCTAAGACATTACTAATGTGTAGGTGTTTGTGTATATATATGCATACACTTTCTACATATTTTTATTTTTTTGTAGTTCTTTCTTGTCAAAAGAAGTTTATTGAGTATACAATATTATAAAGATACATAAAGTAAGTTTACAAGGAACTTTAAAGTAAGCTCATTGTTTTACAGTAGGGTTTATATAGGTAAATATCATGAAATTTCAAATATTAAACATTGGGTTCACGTAAATTTAAATTAAAGATATATATCATTTCCTTAGTTACTTTTGTAGGTATTTAAATGATTCATACCTACTATACATATTGTTTACAAGTAGAGTGTATATAGGTCAAATAAATTCTGATAATGAGCTTTAATCGTAAGGTGGAGAAAAGGAAAGAGAAGAAAAAGGGTTGAAAGGTAGAGGTATGGTCCACAAGGTTGTCCCGCTCGTCAGTTTATTATTCTTTTTAGTTCTCTTTGAAGCCTTAGAATGGTTGTCTCTGTAAGTCATTTAATCTGTTACCATGGCAACAGGACAGAGTCATTGAAGTTTGACAGGAACTGTTGTTTTATCCAAGGGTGCCAAAATTTTTCAAATTTTGGAATTTGATTTTGATCGATGGCTACCATCTTAGCATGGGACATTGTATTATTCATTCTGTGAATTGTTTCTGCTAGTACCAATGTAGGAGATTTCCATGCCTTGGCCACTGTTTGTTTTGCAGCCGTTATTAGTTGGATCATAAGTTTGAATTGAGAGAGTATTAACCATTCCGGTTTTAGATTAAGTAAAGTTAAATATGGATCTGGTTGTATTATTTTTAAAAATATTTTAGATGCAATCACGAAGACTTCTTTCCAGAAGGTTTGGATTACTGGGCACGTCCACCATATGTGTAAATATGTGCCTATTTCTGGGCATCCTCGAAAACAAAGAGCTGAGGTATTAGGTGAATATTTTGCCACTCTAGCGGGTACAAGGTACCAGCGAGTTAGGACTTTATAATTTGTCTCCAGTGCTAAGATGTTGGGTGAAGATGACTTAGATGTGAGCCATATGTTAGACCAGTCCGTGTCTTCTAAAGTTCGTCCCAGGTCCTCCTCCCACCTCTGAACGTAAGAGGGTCTATTAAGATTTGCTACTCCATATAATTGATTATAAAGTGACGAAATTGTACCTTTAGCAAATGGATCTTTTGTACAGATTGATTCAAAAATGGATAATTGGGATAATGGTGTATTCCCCTTTAGGAATGGTGTATAGAAATTTTTGATTTGGAGATATCTAAATATCTCAGAGTTTGGTAGATCATATTGTTCTCTAAGCGATGGGAATGAAAGGAATGATTTAGATGCTATGAAGTCATTTAGTGTCTGAATGCCTGATGTTGTCCAAGCTTTAAAAGAATTTGGGTAGATCCATGCCGGATAAAAGGCCGGATTTTTGATAAAAGAAAGGAGAGGATTGTGTGGAGATTGTAACTGATATTTGGTTTTTAGTTTATCCCAGAGAGATAAGAAGTGTTTAGTTATGGGATTATGAATTTTAAAGCGGTCTTTAGGATCAAGCCATAATAAATTTGATATTAATAGAGGGTCATTTTCTGAAGCCTCTATAAATACCCATAATAGGATTTCCTGTTTTGCATGGTATTTGGACAGACTGGCCAAATGTGCTGCTCTGTAGTAGTTAGTAAAATTAGGGTATCCCAGGCCTCCTTTATTTTTGGGAAGATGTAGTGTGTGTATAGGTATACGTGGTTTAGAAGAGCCCCATATAAACGAAGTTGCTCTTTTTTGTACTATTCTCAAAAAATAGGAAGGAATTGGAATAGGGAGGACTCTGAATAGATAAAGCAATTTGGGTAGAATAGTCATTTTGATTGCATTAATCTTCCCTATCCAGGATAAAGGAAGTTGCGACCATTGTTTTATTAGATTTGTGATCTGTCTTAATACAGGAGGATAATTGGTTGAGAATAAGTCAGAATGAGATGCTGTTAAATGAATTCCAAGATATGGGATTGATTTTTCTGCCCATGTGAATGGGAGTGCAGCCCTAGCCGGGATCAATTCCATGTTTGTGAGTGAAATATTAAGCACTAGGCATTTCTTAGGATTAATCATAAGGCCGGATAGGGCTGCAAATCCATCAAGAGCTGGAATTAAGTTAGGACCAGAGACCTGTGGTGATGATAGAAAAAGTAATATATCGTCTGAAAATATACATAATTTGTGTGTAATACCTCCTACTTCAATGCCAGTTATAGTTTGGTTTGTTCTGATGTATTGGGCCATGGATTTGAGTATAAGGGCAAATAATAAGGGAGATAATGGGCAACCCTGTCGGGTACCTCTTTCGATATTAAAGGCATCAGATTTGTATCCAGCATATTTTATATAGGCTTTGGGTTTATTATATAATGCTTTGATCCATGTTAAAAAGTGGGGTCCAAAACCCCATTTTTGTAATGAATATTGCATATATTGCCAGGATTAGGGATGAGCCGAACACCCCCCTGTTCGGTTCGCACCAGAACATGCGAACAGGAAAAAAGTTCATTCGAACACGCGAACACCGTAAAAGTCTATGGGACACGAACATGAATAATCAAAAGTGCTAATTTTAAAGGCTTATATGCAAGTTATTGTCATAAAAAGTGTTTGGGGACCCGGGTCCTGCCCCAGGGGACATGAATCAATGCAAAAAAAAGTTTTAAAAACGGACGTTTTTTCAGGAGCAGTGATTTTAATAATGCTGAAAGTCAAACAATAAAAGTGTAATATCCCTTTAAATTTCGTACCTGGGGGGTGTCTATAGTATGCCTGTAAAGGGGCGCATGTTTCCCGTGTTTAGAACAGTCTGACAGCAAAATGACATTTTGAAGGAAAAAACACATTTAAAACTACCCGCGGCTATTGCATTGCTGACAATACACATAGAAGTTCATTGATAAAAACGGCATGGGAATTCCCCACAGGGCAACCCCGAACCAAAATTAAAAAAAAAAAAATGATGTGGGAGTCTCCCTAAATTCCATACAAGGCCCTTCAGGTCTGGTATGGATATTAAGGGGAACCCCAGCCAAAATTTAAAAAAAAAATGACGTGGGGTTCCCCCTAAAATTCCATACCAGACCCTTCAGGTCTGGTATGGATTTTAAGGGGAACCCCGCGCCAAAAAAAAAAAAAAACGGCGTGGGGTCCCCCCAAAAATCCATACCAGACCCTTATCCGAGCACGCAACCTGGCAGGCCGCAGGAAAAGAGGGGGGGACGAGAGTGCGGCCCCCCCTCCTGAACCATACCAGGCCACATGCCCTCAACATTGGGAGGGTGCTTTGGGGTAGCCCCCCAAAACCACCTTGTCCCCATGTTGATGAAGACAAGGGCCTCATCCCCACAACCCTGGCCGGTGGTTGTGGGGGTCTGCAGGCAGGGGGCTTATCGGAATCTGGAAGCCCCCTTTAACAAGGGGACCCCCAGATCCCGGCCCCCCCCTGTGTGAAATGGTAAGGGGGTACTTACCCATACCATTACACTAAAAAACTGTCAAAAATGTTAAAAATGACAAGAAACAGTTTTTGACAATTCCTTTATTTAAATGCTTCTTCTTTCTTCCTTCATCTTCTTCTGGTTCTTCTGGCTCTTTTGGTTCTTCCTCCAGCGTTCTCGTCCAGCATCTCCTCCGCGGCGTCTTCTATTTTCTTCTCCTCGGGCCGCTCCGCACCCATGGCATGGGGGGAGGCTCCCGCTCTTCTCTTCATCTTCTTCATCTTCTTCTTCTTCTTCATCTCTTCTTCCTTCTTCTCTTCTTCATTTCTTCTCCGGGCCGCTCCGCAGCCATGCTGGCATGGTGGGAGGCTCCCGCTGTGTGACGGCATCTCTTCGTCTGACGGTTCTTAAATAACGGGGGGCGGGGCCACCCGGTGACCCCGCCCCCCTCTGACGCACGGGACATGACGGGACTTCCCTGTGGCATTCCCCGTGACGTCACAGGGAAGTCCCATCAAGTCACCGTGCGTCAGAGGGGGGCGGGGTCACCGGGTGGCCCCGCCCCCCGTTATTTAAGAACCGTCAGACGAAGAGACGCCGTCACACAGGGGGAGCCTCCCTCCATGCCAGCATGGCTGCGGAGCGGCCGGAGAAGAAATGAAGAAGAGAAGAAGGAAGAAGAGATGAAGAAGAAGAAGAAGATGAAGAGAAGAGCGGGAGCCTCCCCCCATGCCATGGGTGCGGAGCGGCCCGAGGAGAAGAAGATAGAAGACGCCGCGGAGGAGATGCTGGACGAAAATGCCGGAGGAAGAACCAGAAGAGCCAGAAGAACCAGAAGAAGATGAAGGAAGAAAGAAGAAGCATTTAAATAAAGGAATTGTCAAAAACTGTCTCTTGTCATTTTTAAAATTTTTGACAGTTTTTTAGTGAAATGGTAGGGGTAAGTACCCCCTTACCATTTCACACAGGGGGGGGCCGGGATCTGGGGGTCCCCTTGTTAAAGGGGGCTTCCAGATTCCGATAAGCCCCCCGCCCGCAGACCCCCACAACCACCGGCCAGGGTTGTGGGGATGAGGCCCTTGTCTTCATCAACATGGGGACAAGGTGTTTTGGGGGGCTACCCCAAAGCACCCTCCCAATGTTGAGGGCATGTGGCCTGGTACGGTTCAGGAGGGGGGGGCGCACTCTCGTCCCCCCTCTTTTCCTGCGGCCTGCCAGGTTGCGTGCTCGGATAAGGGTCTGGTATGGATTTTTGGGGGGACCCCACGCCGTTTTTTTTTTTTTTTTGGCGCGGGGTTCCCCTTAAAATCCATACCAGACCTGAAGGGTCTGGTATGGAATTTAGGGGGAACCCCACGGCATTTTTTTTTTAAATTTTGGCTGGGGTTCCCCTTAATATCCATACCAGACCTGAAGGGCCTTGTATGGAATTTAGGGGGACTCCCACATCATTTTTTTTTTTTTATTTTGGTTCGGGGTTGCCCTGTGGGGAATTCCCATGCCGTTTTTATCAATGAACTTCTATGTGTATTGTCGGTAATGCAATAGCCGCGGTAGTTTTAAATGTGTTTTTTTCTTCAAAATGTCATTTTGCTGTCAGACTGTTCTAAACACAGGAAACATGCGCCCCTTTACAGGCATACTATAGACACCCCCCAGCTACAAAATTTGAAGGGATATTACACTTTTATTGTTTGACTTTAAGCATTATTAAAATCACTGCTCCTGAAAAAACGTCCGTTTTTAAAACTTTTTTTTGCATTGATCCATGTCCCCTGGGGCAGGACCCAGGTCCCCAAACACTTTTTATGACAATAACTTGCATATAAGCCTTTAAAATTTGCACTTTTGATTTCTCCCATAGACTTTTAAAGGGTGTTCCGCGGCATTCGAATTTGCCGCGAACACCCCAAATTGTTCGCTGTTCGGCGAACTTGCGAACAGCCAATGTTCGAGTAGAACATGAGTTCGACTCGAACTCGAAGCTCATCCCTAGCCAGGATACTGTGTCAAATGCCCTCTTAATATCGAGAGATGGAAAACATAAAGGGATTTTCAGTTTTTTAGCAATATGTGCCAATAACACTGCCCTGCGTATATTATCGCCTGCCTGTCTATTTGGCATGAAGCCTACTTGATCTCTATGTATTGATTTTCCTATAATGCTATTAAAGGCGTTTTGCTATTATTTTTGCTATTAATTTAATATCAAGGTTTAACAGAGAGATAGGCCGATAATTCACACAGGAAGTATCATCAGAAAGGGGTTTTGGGATCATACAAACAATTGCCATTAGTGTTTCTTGCCGAAAAGAATGTCCATCTAGAAGTTTGTTAAAAGTTTCAGTGAGAATGGGAGAGAGTATTTCTGAGAATGTTTTATAGTTTAAAGCCGAGTAGCCGTCTGGGCCTGGTCTTTTGTTAAGTTTTAGGTCTTTTATGGCGTTAGCAACTTCATCTATAGTTATAGGCTCATCCAAACTGCTTTTTTGATTCTGAGATAACTCAGGTAAGGTTATTTTTGAGAAGAAGGATTCAGCCTCTGTAGGATTAAATTCATTGTTTGTCTTGTATAAAGTTGCGAGATGTGAGTGAAATTTATGGACTATTTTAACTGGATTACAAGTGTAAACATTTTTTGATAATTTCAAACGTATTGGTTTGAAAGATTTGTTAGTTGAATTTAATGCCCGAGCTAAATATGTACCTGGTTTGTTTGTATTTATGTAGAAATTGTGTTTGGAGCGTTTGAGGGATTTATCAACTGACTCAGTGAGAAATAGATCGTATTCCAATCTAGATTTTTCCAGATGAGATTTTGTACTCTGAGATGGATTATCTTGAAATGATATGTAGGCTGCATTAAAACTGAGTTCTAGTTTTTTTGCTAGATTTTTGCGTTCCCGTTTAAATAGTGCCATTTGTCTTTGTATTGTACCACGCAAGACAGGCTTATGAGCTTCCCACAGTGTTATTGGGGAGATGTCTGTTGTATTATTAATTGATATGTATTCTTTTAAAGCTTGTTCAATGGCCATCTGATGTAGTGGGTGTTTGAGCATTATGTCCGGTAAGTACCACGTTGGGTCATGGGCTTTTGGTATGGCTGAGGCTATAGTAGTGTATACTGCATTATGGTCAGACCACGGAATCGGAATTATATCTGATGCAATAATTTCTGGTATCATTCCTATTGTTAGAAAAATATGATCTATTCTGGTGAAGGTTTGATGAGGGTGCGAGAAATAAGTGAATTTCTTTTTCATTGGGTTACTTTCTCTCCACGAATCTACCAGATTGTATTTGGAAAGAAGTTGAGAAAAAGGTAATCTAGAGGTTATTTTGGATGGTGTAAAAGGTGATTTATCTAGAAATGGGAGGAGGACCTGGTTCGAATCCCCACACATTATCACTGTTCCTATTTTGTGTGTATTAATCACTTGTAATATATGTGAGAGGAATGGTGTAGGTTGTTTGTTAGGAGCGTAGTAGGAAATCACCGTGATTGCTGTATCCATTATATAGCCCATGAGTATCAGGTATCTACCTTCTGGTTCTTTAATTTCTGATGATAAGGTGAATGGTGTGGATCGGTGAAATGCAATTAGAGTTCCCCTTTGCTTGGTACAGGCAGAAGCCGTGTAAATTTGTTGATAAAAAGGAGAAATATATTTTGGAGTAGAATCTTTGGTGAAGTGTGTTTCTTGGAGGCATACTATGTGAGCCTTCTTGTTATGAAAAGTACGGAAGGCTTTGGTCCTTTTTTGAGGGACATTTATTCCCTGAACATTCAGGGAAAGTATATTCAGTGGTGCCATGGTAACAGATCAAATAGTTTTGACTTACTTTTTGTTATGCAGAGCTAACTGCGCAGATCAACCTGTGTGGACTGAAGAGATGAATAGATAGAAAAGAAACCAGTGAATTCTGGAGTAAAGAGTAAACAAAAAACATATGAGATTAGATGATACATTGTATAAATTATTTTTTGCAAGTAATCACAATTTACCTGTGAAAGAGAATAAATATCTCTCTCAGGGGAATAAGTGCCTTCGTCACACTCCAACATAATATGGTTGGGAGAATGAGGAGGGCTAATGGGGGTACACGGATCTTCCGCTTACAGGAGAGAAGTGCTATGTCAAAAGACATCAAAATGATGATTCATTAATTGGAGTGCAGAATATAGTTTTTGTTGAAATTATTTATTCCAGGGTGGTTGTATATGGTTAGTCTTGCCCTAGGCTAAATAATTCAGTTAGAAAGGTACTGTTAATAACTTTGGTATTGATGAAGATAGTTTGAATTATTTTGGGATTTTAACCCTTTTAGAGTAAACAATTACATATTTTATTCATATGTAACTGTTTAGATATGTTAACTCATAAAATTGAGGTTGTATTGCTTCAGATTAGAATAAACAAAAACATAGTTCTAGGAACTAGTTAGGTAGTAATATATTTGTTTAAGAAAAGAAAGAAAAAGCTTCCATTACTTCTGGATTATTGAACATATTTGTCCTAAAAAGTAATAAATCTAATGTTATTACCTGATAATATATAACTGAACAAGAATTTCCTTGTTTCACTTATATATTCTAAGGCTATATGAATCAGAAGTAATAAGAAATATAACTGGAATGTAACATGATCCCACACAGTGTGTGACTATCAGAATGCAGTTACATTCAGTTATAAATACAGGTTTTTTATAGAGAACCATCTCTTAGTATAATAAATGAAGAGATATCAGGAATTAGGATGTCAGTCCATTGAATCTTCTTGGTCCATGGATAATGTGGCATAACGGCCTCTTTTGTGAGAATGATGATTCCCATTTTGTTCTGAAATTTTCTGAGTGCTGCCTGAAGGTGAAGATGAAGTCATTCTTCTGCGTGTGGGAGAGTTGCTGCTTGTGGGTTCTGTCAGATTTAATTTTAAAAGGGTTTGTTGTAGTTCATCTGCTGATCTGCTTCTGTAAATTGTACCTTGGTAGTTAAATCTGACTGAAAAGGGGAAGCCCCATTGATACATAATGTTGTGGCGTTGCAGTTCCATTAGTTGGGGTTTCATGGATCGTCTTTTAGTAATAGTAAGTTGGGATAGGTCAGCAAAAATTTGATAATTGTGTCCTTGAAAATTAAGTTCCTTTTTTTCTCTTGCAGCAATTAGTATTTGTTCTTTTGTTCTGTAATAATGAAATTTTGTGATTATATCACGTGGGGGTCCATCTTTCTTTTTGGCTGTGAGGGCTCTGTGTACTCTGTCCAGTTCTAAACGTTCAATAGGGATATCTGGCTTTAGTTCTTGTAATAGAGCAGTAATAGTAGATTGCAGGTCTGTCACAGTTTCAGGTATTCCCCTTATGCGCAAGTTTGAACGTCTGGCTCTATTTTCGTAATCTTCGAGCTTAGTTTGAAGTAATAAATTCTCTTCTTTTAATTGTTCCAATTCTGTTATATTTACTTGGGTTGTAATTTCAATTTCATCCATTTTTATTTCTAAGGCTGCGGTGCGGTTTCCCATCTCTCTTATTTCTTTGGTTAGGCTTTTTGTTATTTGGTCTGAGGTTTGTTTTAAAGCCTTATGAAGCATCTTTTCAAATTGTAATAATATTACTGGGGATGCTGAGGAGGCTTGTGGAGAAGTTTGTGAGAGGATTTGTTCTGTATCTGACTCAAATGGAGAGTCTTGCTGTGACATTTTCTGTCTGTGAGAGCGCCCTCATGCTGTATCTTGTGAGGTGACTGGAGCTGCTTTAGTTGCAGTGAGTGCCTGTGAGCTCTTTGTGAGGTGATTTTTATTTCTGCCACGGTTTCCTCCCAGTACCATATTTCCTGCCCAAACTTTCACAGTTTGTTCCCTGGGGCAAAAAGGTTCAAATGAATACCTTTTGAGCCTGCAGGCTCCGCTTTGTCCTTCTCTTCTCTCCTCAGCAGTGCGGAGCTCTAACAATGCATGTCTGCTCCGCTAGGCTCTGCCCATCTCCCCCTCTTTTTTGTAGTTCTTAATGGGGTGCTGACACTATCTCTTTCCCCTCCCTGTAATAAAATATAATTTACATTTATTTTATTTTATTTTTCCGGTATTCTCCTGATGAACATGTATTAATGGGTCATGACTGTCCTTACTATGCCTTCCCTTTGAAACATGTAGCTGGACAGGACACATGTATTTTTTTAACGCAATTTTTTATATAAATTGGTTGCATTGCGGATTGGACATTGTTGAGATTGATACACACTGTAATATGTGTGAGTGTCTAACTCTGTTAGACACTCCATATATTCCTTTTATATATATATATATATATATATATATATATATATGTTTTTAATTTTTTTATGTTTTATAAAAAAACTTTTTTTCAATTTTTTCTTATGTTTTTAAAGTTTTTCATAAAATTAAGTTGATATGTACATATGTAAGTAATAGCTGGTCGGCTTCTGCCACGGCTGTGTAGTTTTCGTTTGCAACTGTGTTTGCTTTGCTTATGATGTCAGTCGCCCGTCATGTGGAATAAAGGATTTTTACCTACTGCACCATGAAGCATCTCTCTTCCTCTTCTTAATGTTTTACTCTATGTCACGAGCGGCACTGTTGGAGCAGTGGATATAAAGAGAACATTCGTGGCTGCCGCTCCAGCGCTGAGAATTGCCAGACGTGGAGGAAATTTTGTTTGTATTTGAATCAGCTGTTTTCTGGAAGCATCTCTCTTCCTCTTCTTAATGTTTTACTCTATCTCACGAGCGGCACTGTTGGAGCAGTGGTGTCAGGAAAAGCCCTCTTGCAGTTATCCCAGCAGATTGAGGGTTAAACGAATGCCTGTGCATAGAAGCGCCATCCGGCGCTCGCGCACGCGCAATAGCGCCAATAGCGCTAATGGTGCTAACAAACGTACGCGCATGTGCAATAGCGCCACTAGCGCTAATGGGCGTACGCGCATGCGCAATAGCGCCACTTGGCGTCAAAGATAGTCTATTTAAAGAAGACTGTTTCAATGCTGCCTTGCTGTCCGGTCTACAGCGTTTCCTGAGACCCCTGCTACCTTGTTACCAGTTTTCCTGTATCCAGTACTTACTTGGCTTGTTCCTGACTTACCTGCTTGCTGCCCGCCCCGATCTTGGCTTGGACTCTGACTTTCTCTTGGTTTGCCCTTCTGTACCTGATCTGCCCGCCAGTACCTTGACCCGGCTTGTCTGCACCTCCCTGCTGTCTGCAACCTGCTACAGGACTACAGTGCACCTCCCTGCTATCCGCATCCTGCTACAGTACTACAGTGCACCTCCCTGCTGTCTGCAACCTGCTACAGGACTACAGTGCACCTCCCTGCTATCTGAAACCTGCTACAGGACTACAGTGCACCTCCCTGCTATCCGCATCCTGCTACAGTACTACAGTGCACCTCCCTGCTGTCTGCAGCCTGCTACAGGACTACAGTGCACCTCCCTGCTGTCTTCATCCGGCTATGGGGCTACAGTGCACCTCCCTGTTACCTGCACCCTGCTACAGTACTACAGTGCACCTCCTTGCTGTCTGCAACCTGCTACAGGACTACAGTGCACCTCCCTGCTATCTGAAACCTGCTACAGGACTACAGTGCACCTCCCTGCTATCCGCATCCTGCTACAGTACTACAGTGCACCTCCCTGCTGTCTGCAGCCTGCTACAGGACTACAGTGCACCTCCCTGCTGTCTTCATCCGGCTACGGGGCTACAGTGCACCTCCCTGTTACCTGCACCCTGCTACAGTACTACAGTGCACCTCCCTGCTGTCTGCAACCTGCTACAGAACTACGGTGCACCTCCCTGCTGACTACAGGATCCTGCCTTCTACTTCAGTGTTCCAGTCAGGCACTTGTGCCCCTCTGTACTTTTGAGTCCCTGTTCACACCTTCAGGGGTTCTTAAGTCGGAGGCATATGAGAGGCCGTTCTCTGCATTCCGGGCTCCGCCTACCAGGTACGTGATAAGTGGATATAAAGAGAACATTTGTGGCTGCTGCTCCACTGCTGAGAATTGCCAGACGTGGAGGGAATTTTGTTTGAATTCAGGTCAACTGTTTTCTGGCTGTTGAGCCAACTATCCTGAGCCTGAAAGATCTATGTAGTAGGGATCCAGCATATCTGGTAAGCAGCCTATCTTTACCTTTGCTTGACCTGTGAAGAGTTGTGGTGAAGACGTCACTGTTCCAAGTGAAGAATTTGTCCCTAAAACACCTGCTATATTAGGACATCACTTAGCCTCTTGATGGACTGTTTATTTTATCTAATATTTATCCATTCATAATTTATTTAATTTCACTCACACAACTGTAGGTAGCGCACTTAGTTTCTTTTTTACATTACAGATATCTTGCCACAGGAAATACCTATACATCATTACAGTATGAATTCAGAACAGGTATATTGACGATTAGTGAAATTGTGAAGATAACATGTGATGCTATTTGGAAATTGAAAACTACATTCATGCCTATTCCAAATCAAGAGAAATGGAATGATGTTGCTAAGCAGTTCTGAAGCAAAACCAACTTTCCAAACTGCATGGGAGCAATTGATGGAAAACATATCTGGCTAATAAAACCCTGTCACAGGGGTAGCCAATATTATAATTAGAAAAAATATTTTTCAGTTGTGTTAATGGCTGTGGTTGATGTAGACTATAAATTCATATTTATTGATGTAGGAGCATTTGGGAGTTCTGCAGACTCTCCTGTTGTCCTGAATTTGACATTTGAGAAGCATCTTCAATCTAATTGACTCGATTTGCCTGAAAACTGAACATTACCCGGTACAGAAAGTTCAGATATGCCATTCATTTTTGTCGCTGATGAAGCTTTTGCTATCAACGAACATTTAATGAAGCCCTACTCACGGAGGAATCTTGACACCTGGAAGAGAATCTTCAATTATTGTCTCTGTCGGGCATGTAGGCTGGTTGAATGTTCCTTTGGCATCCTTGCCAACAAATGGCAAATATTCCATAAACCTATCAATCTCAAGATCGAAAATGCATGCAAATTAATAAAGGCGGCATGTGTGTTGCACAATGTGGTAAGGGATAGAGATGGCATCAATTTTGAAGACACATTGGCTCACAATTTGGAACCTGCTGATTTCCCTCATGTCTGTGGTCTACCAGTGGGTTTCAGAATTAGGGATGAATTGGCAGATTGTTTTATGAGCCCTGCAAGAGCAGTAAATTGGCAAGGAAATATGATTTAAAAATCATAGGTATCAAATGAAAATGATCATTAATATGTTTCATTGAATATTTTCTCTTGTTTCCAAGTATATACCTTATAAAAAAAATAGTAACATATTGTTATTGATTACGAATATTTGTTTATTGTTGTATTGATTCAAGACAATAAAAACATGCTTACTTTGACATTATTTATACTTTCTTTAGGAGTTCAATAATAACAGTAATATACATAAACTTACAGTGACTTTGGGTTGGTGGTTTGGGACTAATAGAAGTGGGATTAGGGTTAGGGTTGGGGTTTGGGACTAGTAGAAGTGGGATTAGGGTTAGGCTTGGTGGTTTGGGGCTAGTAGAAGTGGGATTAGGGTTAGTGTTGGTGCTTTGGGACTAGTAGAAGTGGTATTTGGGTTAGTGTTGGTGGTTTGGGACTAGTAGAAGTGGGATTTGGGTTAGGGTTGGGGGTTTGGGACTAGTAGAAGTGGGATTAGGGTTGGTGGTTTGGTAATAGTAGACATGGGATTAGGGTTAGGATTGGGGGTTTGGGACTAGTAGAAGTGGGATTAGGGTTAGGGTTGGGGGTTTGGGACTACCGGGACTGGGGGATTAGGGTTAGGGTTGGGGGTTTGGGACTACCGGGACTGGGTATATGGTTAAAATTGTTGGTTTTGCGACTATTCTGACTGGGTATATGGTTGAAATTTTTGGTTTTGCAACTATTCTGACTGGGATTATGGTGCAAATTTTTGGTTTTGCGACTATTCTGACTGGGATTATGGTGGAAATGTTTGGTTTTGCAACTATTCTGACTGGGATTATGGTGGAAATTTTTGGTTTTGTGACTATTCTGACTGGGATTATGGTGGAAATTTTTGGTTTTGTGACTATTCTGACTGGGATTATGGTGGAAATTTTTGGTTTTACGACTATTCTGACTTCACAATCTCACTCCCGCTTATCTGACAAAGATAATGGGATTAGTACTCACTTCTGGGGTATTTTTGTTTTCTTGGAAGGTCATTCCAGTCCTCAATATGTTGTTCAGCAACGGCACACCATTCTAAAGACTTTTTGCTGCGGTTGGCATGGCCAGGGATTTTTGGTGTCCCAAAGTTCAGAGTGGTCCTTCACTGATTGAATAAACTCCTCCAGTTCTATTGCTGCTGCATTGGAACTGGATGATCTTGCCACCTTTTCTCCACTGGCTTGCATCCGGTTATCTGCAGCATCCATGCTCTCTTGTCTCTCTCCTCAACACCTCTCAACAGGATTTCCTGTATCCCAGCATTCTGCACTGCGAGATCATGTGACCTTCCCACACCTTTGGTCTACTGTCTAGGACGCTTTTCAGGCACTTTTAAGGCACTTTTAAAGTGCTTCACATTCATTTCAGTGAACTTGGGCATTTTTTAAGTGCTTTTTTTTAGCGCTACAAACAAGCTCCAAAGATGCTGCTTGCAGGACTTTTCTCAACACCCCACCTGCGCAACGCCCCAGTGTGAAAGCATCCATTGAGATGAATGGGAGGCAGTTTTCAGGCGCTTTACAAGCCCTTTTTTTAGCGCTAAAATGCCTAAAAAGTGCCTCAGTGTGAAAGTAGCCTTTCATGTAGGAGAGAAATGTCAGAATTGGCCTGGATGGGAAGTGGTTAATAGAAAACACCAGTTGCCTTTCACTATAAACATTTGTTAGTCCAGTCCTGGAAATCTGTATCTACTTTACTATTAATTTCCATAAAAATTGGGTTCCTGCAGCTAGATGCGCCAAATGCATCTAGATGTGTGATGGCTGTGTATGTGAGATGCGCAACTGCTGTGTGCGCGGAGGTATGCACCCATGGCACATATCTGGTTCCTGGAAGCGGTGGCCAGCACACAGGAATTAAATCACGCCCCTCCAGGAAGTTGCTTGTACTGCTGCTAATTTCTTCCCACCAGCATGCCACGATCACTGTTCTCTGAGGAAAAGATGATCCTTATTTGCAAATTAAGATCATTTTTTATTTATTTTTACATGGGGTGGTGTTTGTGTGGGTCATGTGTGTATGTCTAAATGATTTGGCATCAATACACACAGCTACATCTTGTGTACAGATTCACTTCTGGGCCAATGTATATTGCTTCCTGCTTCAGTGTGTGTGTATATATAGATATCTCTCTCTCTCTCTCTCTCTCTCTCTCTCTCTCTCTCTCTCTCTCTCTATATATATATACACACATAGATGTAGGTTCTTGTGTCCACCAGCAGAGAGAAGTTGGGTAGATGCCAAACTCCCAATTCTGGAGGCATAATAATGGTCTAGCACACAGGTCTTCAAACTATGGTCCTCCAGTTGTTCAGGAACTACAATTCCCATCATGCCTAGTCATGTCTGTGAATGTCAGGGTTTTATAATGCCTCATGGGATGTGTAGTTCCGCAACAGCTGGAGATTCGTAGTTTGAAGATTCCTGATCACTCTAGCATGTTTTTTAAAAAGGTGGTTTCTCATGTGCCTTGTATAATGCCCCAAAATTATCATTTGGAAAATACAAGTGGGTCATGGCACATCTACTTTCCAAATTTGGCACTTAAGATGGTCATGCACTATGCAATCTGATTGGCCAATCTCTGTACAACTCGATATTTAGGCAAAATAGGTAATAGGAAGACGCACTTGAACAATTAATTCAAATTATAAGAAATCAAACAGACTCTTGCACTAAATCTAATTTATTTAAGATCTAATTGATTGCAGTGTATGGTCACCTTTAAAGATCAAGATCTGAAAATATTAATTTATTGGGTTTAGAAACAGTTCTCTGTTCTTTGTAATGTATTGAAAGATTTGGGTAAAAAAAGAAAAAAAAAAACACAGTTCAAGGATATATTAGAAGTTATAGGAATGAGATTAGCATCAAAAGGGTTAATTAACTGAGAACACCTACTAATTGACTTGGGCGTGCACTATTATCAATGAGAAAACAGCAGTTACCCTAGCACCAGTTGCAGTTTACATATGCGGGTATTTATTATGTCTATTTGCGCTTCAATGTGCGCCTGTTTGTACGTTCGATTAATGACTTTTCCAGCGCACCAATTAATGTATGAACTGGTGCAGTGCCTTCTTCTTAGTAAATCGCCCCCTATGAGTCTTTTTCATTGTCTTAGGCCTACTTTCATTGTGTACCACTCTCATACATAGAAGGTTACAGCGGACTTTTCTACATTGCAGTTCATCACTTATAGAAACACCTTCCCTGTTATTTTTTCAGGTTAGGGATGAAGCCCACTCCATTACATGAGTTGGACGTCTCATGTTCATTTGCTAATATAGTTCCCTGAGTTTGGTGCTTATAGTTTTGGTATTATCAGATGCTTGTGCATGTGTGGGTGTCGTGTTTCTGTCCTCCCCCCATCTGTTTGATATTATTGTTATTTTGCTCGTGGATGGGAATTTCGGGCCCCCAAGCATTGAGCCTATTTGATTTCTGTCTGCAAAGCCATGCTGACTTTTGTAAAATTCAACTCCAAATATAAAAACGCTATTATGTTTAAATTCCTAAAACCCATAAGCCCCACTTTGCTTACAGGAGACCCACTTAATGGGCTCCAAGATACAGTATCTCACAAAAGTGAGTACACCCCTCACTTTTTTTATTATATCTTTTCATGTGACAACACTGAATAAATGACACTTTGCTACAATGTAGTGAGTGTACAGCTTGTATAACAGAGTAAATTTGCTATCCCCTCAAAATAACTCAACACACAGCCATTAATTTCTAAACCACTGGCAACAAAAGTGAGTACACCCCTAAGTGAAAATGTCCAAGTCGGGCCCAAATTGTCAATATTTTGTGTGGCCACCATTATTTTCCAGCACTGCCTTAACCCTCTTGGGCTAGGAGATCACCAGAGCTTCACAGGTTGCCACTGGAGTCTTCTTCCACTCCTCCATGACAACATCACAAAGCTGGTGGATGTTAGAGACCTTGCGCTCCTCCACCTTCCGTTTGAAGATGCCCCACAGATGCTCAATAGGGTTTAGGTCTAGAGACATGCTTGGCCAGTCCATCACCTTTACCCTCAGCTTCTTTAGCAAGGCAATGGTCTTCTTGGAGGTGTGTTTGGGGTCATTATTATGTTGGAATACTACCCTGTGGCCCAGTCTCAGAAGGGAGGGGATCATGCTCTGCTTAAGTATGTCAAAGTACATGTTGGCATTCATGGTTCCCTCAATGAACTGTAGCTCCATAGTTCCCATGGTTCCCTCCTTCCTTGCATCTCCGGTATTACCCAGTTTATCAGTTTTCCTCATTTTGTATCTATTGTAATATAATTAGGCTGCTTGTTAGGTATTTTGTTATTCAGTTTGGTATATACAGTATATTCATGTTTGTTGTGTATTCTGTTTGCGGGTGTTTGTATTTTTGTTTCACTGGTAATAAACTTGCTTAGATCATATCTAGTCTGGTCTTAGTTTCCTAAGTGCAGCTAAACAGATCTGGTCTCTGCTGCTGGATGCCTGAATTCAGTATCCCTGAAGCCTAGCCTATTTGTAAGAATTGGTGCCAAAATAGCACAATAACCTAAATGTATGACTCTCCTTTTGGGGGCTTTAAATGCAGTGCTAGATCCTGAATATGACCAGCTTCAATCCCCCCAGTCAGAACCAAGGTGTTTGGTAAATTGGTGTAGGGCTTATTGCTATATTGATATATGGTGGTGGAAATTTCCTACCTGAATATTTCTGTCAGTCAAAAATATATGTAGCGCTGACAACTTTTGTTTTTAGCCATATGTGTGTTATACAGGACATAAGTTGTTATAGTGCCATCTTGTGGACAATTGAAAAGGTACAATACTTTTATGGTTCATGATTAAGAGAAGTGACATGGAAGTGATTGATTGTTTACTTCTGAACTTTAACTGTGAACTACCCACAATGCTCCTGGACAAGAGAAGAACTGAACTGCATTGTGGGAGGATATAAAAGGGCTGGGAGCAGCCATCTTAAGTCTCTTGTTCCTGGGACACGTGGGCTGCCTGCAGAGCTCTGTGGGTGTGTGTGTCCCACAGGGTTGCGGCCTACTTTGTGAGGGAGCGGAGCAGCAGCAGGGATCCTGTCATTGTATCACAGTGTGTTGGAGGAGCAGAAGTGATTGTCCCGGAGACCCGTGGAGGAGGTAACTAAGGACTCCTGGTCGTTACTGAACGGAGCAGTGTGACGGCGTGGCGGTGGTTCCGTACGCACTGAGAACTGTTAAAACAGAGGCATCCATCTGCCCGGATCCTGTGTGGTTAACACCCAGAAGTTTGTTTAAATACTACACACACTTAGAACTTTTACAGAGTGTCGCTGGGACTGATAGTCCCACGGAACAAGTTAAGTTGGAGAACATTACATCTGCATAGACTTCAGTATTCAAGAATTGATATTAGATGTTTATCTTATTTAGTGTATTACCTTACATTGTGCAACACCCAAGAGGAACCCCTTTTGTGGATTACAATTACAAATTCATAAGCTAGCGAAGACTGAAGACATCAAGACTATCTCTTTTACTGCAGGGCCCTACACTGTTTATCCAAAGTTTAGCACTTGCTCTTTGGTTGTCGTTTCATTAATGTTTTTCCAAACACTACTTCAGAATTGTTTTTGGTTTTGATCTTATACACGTTCATTATGCGCTACATTTCTTACCCTATATATTCATTGTTTTTGTCAGACTGTATGTAGCTGCTCCTTCTGTTTTCATTTGTTAGCGCAGTGTTTTCCATGCATCTTTCCACTTAGTTACAGAGGATAGTGACTTTACAGTTTAGAGCAGGGGGAGTTCCCTGGTATAAATATAGATATATACATATACTTAAGTATATTTGTGTATGTTACTCAGACTGTTATAACTGTTTACTATACTGTGGCACTACGTTGGTGTGATAGTGTAGTTATTGTAATAACCTTTTACATAAATATACTATTTACTCAAAGAAAGAAGTTATTTTTGGTTATTACTGAAGTTTGTGTGCAGTGTTGTTATTTCTCCTGCAGGTGGAGCTACAGACACCCAGGTAGAGGTAAATATAAACAAAGGTGTATATTGTGGGTTAAAGTCAATACTCATATCATTACAACACTGCACTACAGTTGTGTCAAGGGGATTGAACAATTTAAGAGGGGTAAAGAGACAAGAGGACAGGCCCGCTTTAAACCAGCAGCTCCACCGAGAGTTATTGCTACATGTGGGGGCTCGTCCGGGATAACTGTCACTCTAAAGTCAAGCACCCCCTTAAGAACCATAGAATGGATCCCCCCACTGTGGCACAGTGGTGTGAGGCGGAAGGCACCCGCTCAGAAGCGAGCGTGGCCATGGAACTCTGGGGAGATATCTGGGAGAAAGAACACATTAACCGAGTGGTAAAAACACTATGCCCAGAACAAAGAGCCAAGGTGGTCACAGTAAGACCCAATCATGAGACATTCCATACTTATACATTATTGGAGTGAAGGAAGGGTGTTCCAGGAAAATTTCAGGGGTGCAACTTGCTGACAAGACCAAATTTTATCTAACCCACCCAAGGGAAGAAGGGGAGAATCTTGCCACCTTCCCCCAGATGAGTTCAGCAGAAACCAAGGTTCCATCACAGTCAGCACCTGCTGCAATTGAGCCAGAACTCTTCACAGCCCTGGGAAATTTGGAGCAACTGGGTACCGAAAACCGGGCATTTTCTCGGGCCAACGGCCTGTACCCAAAGGAGAAGACACCTTTGAAGAGTGGTTGGAACAGGCCATGCAAGTGTTGGATGAGTGGGACATCCCTGAAACGCAAAAAAACCAGCGGGTTACTGAAAGTCTGAGAGGGCCTGCTTCCGAGGCTATTCGAAATCTGAAGCTTAGCAAACAAAACTGTGTAGCCCAAGACTACTTAGATATCCTGCAAGATGTGTTCGGATGTACCGAGAAGGTTTATGACCTAATTTATCAATTAGAGCACACCTATCAAGAAACAGGAGAGAAGCTATCAGAATATATGAGACGGTTAGACAAGGTCATTAACCAAATATTGTTAAAGAGATTAGATCCTAGTAAGGTGGATGAAGTTTGAACCAAACAAGTTTTAAGAGGTGCCCAGCCCTTGGATCCAATCACCCTTCAATTAAGGACTCGTCAAGATGGAGGCATACCCAGATCTAATTAGGATTGTACGGGAGGAGGAAGCTATCCTAGAAAGGAAGAAGGAAAAAATTCAGGAACCAAAATACACTGTTGGAGTCAGAACAGTTAGTGTGATGGAAGAAGATCCCCAGATTGAGCTTCTTAAGACTCAGGTGGTCCAGTTAATGGAGATGATGGCTTTGCTGACCGCAAGATCTCCTAATCCACCCAACGGAGGAATTAAAAAAACAAAGAGAATATCAGATTTCATCCTTAGAAGTCAATCTGGACTTTGTTTCAACTGTGGAGGGGCAGGACATTTTGGGAAAGTGTGCCCAAGGGGAGCAGTACAACGTCAAAAGCCGGCGGAAAACTTCAAAGGGCCCCAGTGAAGGAGTCAACTGGGTGCCCTGTAACAGTCGTCAACTCCAACGAAACCCAGGTTCACAAAGTTTTGAGAGTACAAGGAGGAATGAAGTTGAGTGAGCGTCCATGGAAACGAGGAGTCAAGATGCGCACTAATAAGCAAAAGAAGCCAAACACTCATGGTGAATTTCCCCTCAACTTAGTGGGGCCCTCTCCGATCATCCCCATCCAGGTAGAAGGAATCTACGCCAAGGCACTGCTGGATACCGGAGCCCAAGTGACCTTGTTATATAAAGATTTCTACATGAAGCATCTCAAGCATCTGCCCCTGCAAAAGTTGGAAGAATTGGAGATATGGGGCCTAGGTACCCAGAACTTCCCTTATGAGGGATATATCCCTATCAAACTTACCTTTGACCCAAGTGTGGCTGGGAAGGCGGAGACTTTCGACACCCTGGCAGTTGTGTGTCCCCGGCCCCCTGGGGCTCATAGAAGTTCTCTTATCATCGGAGCAAATACTGATCTGGTCAGAAGACTCCTGACACCGCTTGTACAGAAGGAAAGTGCCACGACCATGAAGGTACATCCCCTGCTAACCCAAGTGTACAAGGATATAGTACACGAACAGAAGGCCCCACCAGAAGGGGTGGGGAAAGTTTGGCGTTTAGACAGAGGTGAAGAACTGCTACAACCGGGTGAAGTGGTGGTAGGCATGAGGGCATCTGTCAAGTTGAGTTGGAGACAACCTGGTCCTTTCATTGTCTTGGAGACAAACACTCAGGAAGAGGATGTGGGTCTGGAAATACTCCCAAAAGTGTTATCTACTAAGGTGCTTAAGAGAAGCAGGGGGAGAGTTTCCGTCAGTGTTTGGAACACGACAGCCCTGCCGGTGAAGATACCAGCAAGAATGTTGCTGGGGCAGGCGAATCAAGCAACCCCGGTCCCAAGTGAGACACCCTGAAGAGGAGATTCCAATAGAGAACTTCTACCCAAAGAACACCTCCCATACGCCGGTTTGGATGGAAAGGGCCAAAGCCCAGCTCATAAAATGGAAAGAGGTTTTCTAGAAGAGTGAGTTTGATGTGGGGTATACCAAGAGTGCAGAGCACAAGATCCGGCTGGAGGAAGACAAACCTTTTCCCGAAAGGGTTAGGAGAATCCCACTGGGAGATCTTGAGGACCTTCGGGAACAGCTGGCTGAGCTGAAAAGGACTTGGATTATCAGGGAGTCCAGGAGTCCATACGCCTCCCCTATAGTAGTAGTGAGGAAGAAAAATGGGTCACTACAGCTGTGTATCGACTATAGGACCCTGAACCGATGGACCATTCCCGATCAATACACTACCCCTCGTATAGAAGATGCCCTACAGAGCCTGTCAGGGGCGAAGTGGTTCAGTGTATTAGATTTGAAGAGTGGTTATTATCAGATCCCCATGAGTCCTGAGGATAAGGAGAAGACTGCTTTCATTACCCCCGTGGGGTTCTATGAATTTAACCGGATGCCACAAGGTCTGTCTGGGGCCCCAGCAACTTTCCAGCGGCTTATGGAGAAGACAGTAGGCGACATGAACTTGATTGAGGTCTTAGTATACTTAGACAATATCAGTCTTTGGCCGAACTCTTGAAGAGCATGAAGAGCGACTGGAAAAGGTTCTGAAGAGATTACATGATGAGAGCCTGAAACTTTCAATGGAGAAATGTCAGTTCTATCAATCTTCAGTGAACTATTTGGGGCACATTGTGTCCGAAGAAGGGATAGCCACTGACCCTGAGAAGTTGGAAGCTGTTACTTCTTGGCCCAAGCCCACGAATGTGACTGAACTCAGATCCTTCCTAGGATTCTGCTCCTACTATCGGAGGTTTGTGGAGGGGTTTGCGAAGATAGCCCACCCACTCACAGAGCTACTGAAGAATCAGGAAGAAGCTGATGTGGATTCAGAGGAACCTGGGAGGCGGAAGGAAGGGCCTCGGAAGAAAAAGGAGTCTATCCTGGATCAGTGGACTCCGCGACTCCGAGGAGACATTCAGACAAGTGAAGTGGAGCCTTACCACTGCTCCAGTGTTAGCTTATGCGGATCCTACCAAGCCCTATGAACTGCATGTGGATGCTAGCCGAGAAGGCCTAGGTGGAGTACTCTACCAAGATCATAATGGACATTTAAGGCCCATTGCTTATGTGAGCCGGAGCCTGTCTCCTGCTGAGAAGAACTACCCCACTCATAAACTTGAGTTTCTGGCCTTGAAGTGGGTTGTGGTAGACAAGTTGAGAGATTACCTGTATGGTGCAGAGTTTGTAGTCAGAACGGATAACAACCCCCTCACATATACCACTGCGAAGTTGAATGCCACAGACCATAGGTGGTTGGCTGCTCTTTCAACATGCTCCTTCAGCTTGAAATACAGACCAGGAGTGGGCAACAGAGATGCAGATGCGCTGTCAAGAAGACCCCACAGTCCCCTGAGCTCCCAAGAAGAATGGACTCAGCTTGCCCCCGGAGGGGTAAGAGCCCTTTGTGAAGGAGCAGAAAAACAGGAGAAAGGTGGGGCTAGAGCTGAAGAGATTGGAGTGACTACAGCAGGGGTACCTAGGTATTACTGTAATGTCTCTCAGATTACAGCAGAAGGTCTACCTAAGTTATCGAGAAAAGACCTTAGGAAGGACCAACAGGAGGATCCACTCTGCAGTTTAGTATTGGAAGCTCTGGAGAGTCAGCGCCCTGATTTACTTTGAAAAGTGCTCAGAAAGAATCTCTGTTGTTACATAAAGAGTGGAGTCGGTTGCAGTTGCAACAAGGGGTGGTCTACCGAAGGGGCCCCTCTGAAGATCTGGAGGAGAAGTGGCAACTGTTTCTGCCAGAGAAACACAGAGAGACAGTGTTAATCGCTCTACATGATTGTAATGGACATATGGGGGCAGAAAGAACTCTCCAATTGATAAGGGATAGATTCTATTGGCCTTACATGAGGAAAGAAGTGGAGAATTACTGTCATTCCTGTCATAGGTGTATCCAGAGAAAGACTTTACCGCAACGGGCAGCCCCGATGGGTCATTTATCAAGCCAAGGTCCCATGGATTTAGTTTGCATAGATTTCCTGTGTCTAGAATCTGACTTGAGTGGGCAAGGAAATATTCTGGTAGTCACAGACCATTTTACCAGATATGCTCAAGTTTTCTCCACGAAAGATCAGAAGGCAGTCACAGTGGCAAAGACATTAGTGGAGAAGTTCTTTGTCCATTATGGCTTACCACAGAGGATTCACTCAGATCAGGGAAGAAACTTTGAGAGTACGCTCATCAGGAGATTATTGGATCTGTTGGGAATTCAGAAGTCTAGAACTATACCTTATCATCCACAAGGAGACCCTCAGCCAGAGAGGTTTAATAGAACTCTACTTAATATGTTGGGGACACTAACCTCTGAGCAAAAGCCCAACTGGAGTAAGCATATTGCTGCTTTAGTACATGCATATAACAGCACCAAGAGTGATGTCACAGGATATTCACCTTATCGGCTGATGTTTGGGCGAGAGGCTAGATTACCAGTAGACTTGGCTTTTGGAACTTATCTGGATCACACCTCAGAGGCTTCTCATTGAGGATATACAAATAGGCTGAGGAAGAGTCTGAAGATTGCTTACGAGAAGGCTCGGACTATGTCAGACAGCAGAGGGAGCAGAAATAAAAGAAACTTTGACCTCAAGGTAAGGGTTCAAGATCCTCAACCTGGTGACCGAGTCCTATTAAGGAATTTGGGTATTCCTGGCAAACACAAGTTGGCAAATCGCTGGAGATCACAGCCATACATTGTTTGTAAACAGCTACCAGGACTTCCAGTCTTCTAAATCAGACCAGAAGGAAGTGCTGGACCAATTAAGACTTGGCATCGGAATCACCTTTTGCCCCTTACTGATGCAGTCAGGATAATCCCTGAGGAGGAGTTATCATCTACTTCAGAAGTTTCACAACGGCCTGTAACTAGGTCCCAGTCTGGGCCTTTGACAACTGCAGACAGTGAGGAGAGAGAGATGGACATTAGCTGGTTGTGGTCATCTAATATACCCGAAGCTGAAGCGAGTGTTTCATCACCAACAACCAAAGAGGGTAGTGAGGCCCTTAGGCCAGAAGCTTCAGAGTTTGTACCATTGTCCAAAAGAGCTGTGAAGTGTTTATCTCCCACTGAAGTAGAACAGAATAGTGTCCATCCAGAAATAGAGGACACACCAAAAGAACAAAGGGGAAAGAGGAACATTCGCTCACCTAAGAGACTAACCTATGATACTTTGGGTGAGTGTTCTGAGACAACAAAGGTTACCAGCAAAAGGAATGTTGATGAGCCTAGTTCCACCTCAGTCAATCTGGACAATGAGAGCCCTGTTTCACCCCTTGGCACATCTGTATCTGATACTAAGGTGACAGTTGTGGGTACACAGAATAGCTTTCCAACACCTGAAAATTGGTGGGAGGCTCCTCTGTCGGTCCTGTGCACTCGTTTAGAGGCTAAGAAGTGTAACAGGAACAAGGTATTACATATCTTTAGGGACCAAAGATTTAAAGCAGGGGGAGTATGCAGCGCTGACAACTTTTGTTTTTAGCCATATGTGTGTTATACAGGACATAAGTTGTTATAGTGCCATCTTGTGGACAATTGAAAAGGTACAATACTTTTATGTTTCATGATTAAGAGAAGTGACATGAAAGTGATTGATTGTTTACTTCTGCACTTTAACTGTGACCTACCCACAATGCTCCTGGACAAGAGAAGAACTAAACTGCATTGTGGGAGGATATAAAAGGGCTGGGAGCAGCCATCTTAAGTCTCTTGTTCCTGGGACGTGTGGGATGCCTGCAGAGCTCTGTGGGTGTGTGTGTTCCACAGGGTTGTGGCCTACATTGTGAGGGAGCGGAGCAGCAGCAGGGATCCTGTCATCATATCACAGTGTGCTGGAGGAGCAGAAGTAATTGTCCTGGAGACCCGTGGAGGAGGTAACAAAGGACTCCTGGTCGTTACTGAACGGAGCAGTGTGACGGCGTGGCGGTGGTTCCGTACGGACTGGGAACTGTTGAAACAGAGGCATCCATCTGCCCGGATCCTGTGTGGTGAGAGGGTTAACACCCAGAAGTTTGTTTAAATACTACACACACTTAGAACTTTTACAGAGTGTCGCTGGGACTGATAGTCCCAAGGAACAAGTTAAGTTGGAGAACATTACGCAATGTATCCCTGTACACTGGGGTTCCTCCCAAGTACCCACAGCCAAAGAATGGTTCCACAGAATACGTAAAACCGCTGAGATGGAAGAGCTAATTCACATCTCGCGAGACACACCCTCGAAATTCAGTACAAAATGGGCATACTGGATACATTTCCAGACTACACCTGCATACCACAGAGCTCTTGAACCACTACCATAAAGTAACAGGGAGTATTTAGACAACCTAAGTTAATCCCATGCAAAGGTGAGGGACAGAGAAGGGAGAGGGGGGGACAACACCAGAAGCAGAGAATGGGGCGGGGGGACTACAGCTAAAACACTGCACAAACTATAATACTCACCCATGAGTACCCCCTGACACCCTAAAAAAACCCCACATGGTAAATGGAAACAGAAACCCTTACTGTCCCATATGATTCAGGCAGAGGAGTCAGAGACGGAAACCCTTCCTTTTTTTTTCTCTTCTTTCCTCTTCCTCTTCTCCCTCTCCCCCCCTCCTCGCGCTCCTTGATCCCCCCCCGCTCCGCCTTTACCCATCCCTCCCTCCGGTGCCCCCCCTTCCTCCTACCCCCCCACCTTACCAAGGAAAATATCAACCAGATCACATACAGATTCTCTCTTTAACTACATCTCACCTCACTTATCCCTCTATCAAACTCAATTAGACCCACGGCCGGGCCGGGGATATAATATACCAGTTCTCACGGACACCTACAACCCCTCCTAATCGAGCCCAAAATAACTTTCACAACCACCTTGAACAACCCTGGTCTCTGGGCAGTCAGCCCGAGAACTAGAAGGACAGTTAAACACTACACAGGTCCTATTATCAGGCCGAGTCCAGCTACGCCAGTTGAACCGCTATGTAGAAATTAAGACACTAAAAGACCTGGCGACAGCAAGAAATGGCTTTTACTGGACTGTCGATATTTGCTCCTGCACTGCAGTATTGTTTTGCCAACACCTGTACGTGTTTCCATGATATTTGAGATTTCTGTACTTGTTTTCTTTCAAAATAAAAAAAAATTTCCAAAAAAAAAGTTGGAGAACATTACATCTGCATAGACTTCAGTATTCAAGAATTGATATTAGATGTTTATCTCCTTCGTATAAGAACACTTAACCAGTCTTCTGGATTATACCTGCTTTAGTGTATTACCTTACACTGCGCAACACCCAAGAGGAACCCCTTTTGTGGATTACAATTACAAATTCATAAGCTAGCGAAGACTGAAGACGTCAAGACTATCTCTTTTACTGCAGGGCCCTGCACTTAGTTACAGAGGATTGTGACTTTACAGTTTAGAGCAGGGGGAGCTCCCTGGTATAAATATAGATATATACATATACTTAAGTATATTTGTGTATGTTACTCAGACTGTTATAACTGTTTACTATACTGTGGCACTACGTTGGTGTGATGGTGTAGTTATTGTAATAACCTTTTATATAAATATACTATTTACTCAAAGAAAGAAGTTATTTTTGGCTATTACTGAAGTTTGTGTGCAGTGTTGTTATTTCTCCTGCAGGTGGAGCTACAGACACCCAGGTAGAGGTAAATATAAACATAAGTGTATATTGTGGGTTAAAGTCAATACTCATATCATTACAACACTGCACTACAGTTGTGTCAAGGGGATTGAACAATTTAAGAGGGGTAAAGGGACAAGAGGACAGGCCCGCTTTAAACCAGCAGCTCCACTGAGAGTTATTGCTACATATAAACCTTGTCTCAAATGGACTATGCTCTGTTTTTTTTTTTTTTTTCTTAACAAAACAAAGGTGCTTTATTGTTGTCAAAACGCATAAGACAGAACATACAGATTAGCTTGAAACAAAACCTTACAAAATGCTTGGATACCATACAGAAGGTAAGGACAGACACAAACGTAACTAGCAGAGTAATTGATTAAGTACTCATTTGCAATCAGAGATAAACAGCTACAGGATTGAACAGGAGAAGATATTTGTAGCTAGTAAACATATACATACCCATACCCCACCCTTCTAGTCTCTACGTTTTCGCCCATGGGGCCCACACCGAAATAAATACGATGTAGTTTCTGAGGAGTGTAGGAACTTAACCTGAATAGGTTTGTCCCTAGAGGAGATTACCAGTCTGGGTCCCTGTTCCAGGCAGTCATCCCAGTCCTCCCTGTCCAGTGATGGTAGATCACTCTGCCACACATTCCACAACCCCTCCATCTTAGGGGAGTCAGTGCCCAAAAGCTCAATATACAAGGTCGATAGGGGTTTACCTAAATCACCAGGGGAGACTAAGTCTTCAATAGGGTCAGCCTGGAGCAGCGGTGTCTGGGAAAACTGTGCTCTAGCGGCATGTCGCAGTTCAAGATATCTAAACCACATCCACTGGAGCAGTTGAAATTTGTGAATTAAGTCATCCATGGGTAGTAAAGCTCCTTGATGCATGTCATCTCCCAGGGTTACGAAACCTCACCTGGCCCAAGCCTGGGAATCAGGCAGGGTACGGAACTGTGGCAAGCTGGGATTACCCCAAAGCGGTTGGACCGGCAACAGCTAATTGGGTTGTGTAAGCCTGCGTGTATGCCTTGTTGCCTCTATATGCAAAAATGCATAAATCAGCTAGGGAACCCAGACTAACCGCCTCCAAACAAATGGCCGCGTTTGATCTCTAGGCCATGAACCACCACTGGACTGTTAACAGCAATGCAGCCCTATAGTAGACCTTAAAGTTGGGCAAGGCCAGGCCCCCCAGGCAAGACTATGCTCTGTTTACCCCTGATTTGCTACCATATATCACACAAATTGTTTTTGTTCCACACACTTTCAGATCATTCCTCCCCCTCCTTAGAACTTGGCCAGACTTTTGCCCTTGGAGATTGAGCTCTCTCTGGCTATCAAAATATACAGTACAAAAGACACAGTAGAAAAGTGCAAGAGAATACAGTATGTACAACTTTTGGGTCCTAAATGCAGACTTTCCTAACATACTCACTACTTGACACTCTCCCTGACCCTTCCAATATTGACTCCTTCCCCTCTCCCCTATCTCTACATTTACTTATTCTGTACCAAAGAAGTTAAATTATCCCATTACAGTGGATGAGATATCCACTGCTATTAGTTCTCTCCCCTTCAATTATTATTATTATACAGGATTTATATAGCGCTGACAGTTTATGCAGCGCTTTACAACATTAGGGCAGACTGTACAATTACAATACAATTCAATACAGGGGGGAATCAGAGAGCCCTGCTCGTTAGAGCTTACAATCTAGGAGGGAGCGTCAAGTTATACAAAAGGGTAATAGCTGTGGGGGATGAGCTAATGGAGAAAATAGTGCAGTTGTTAGATGGAGGATAGGCTTCTCTGAAGAGGAAAGTTTTCAGGGATCGCCTAAAAGTGGATAAATTTGGAGACAGTCTGACAGATTGGGGTAGCGAATTCCAAAGGATGAGCGAGGCTTGGGAGAAGTCCTGGAGGCAGATATGGGAGGAGGTGATGAGGGAGCTAGAGGGCAGGAGGTCTTGGGAGGAACGAAGAGGGCGATTAGGTTGGTATTTTGAGACTAGGCTAGTGATGTAGCTGGTGGCAGAGTTGTGGATGGCTTTGTAGCTTATTGTTAGTATTTTTAATTTAATTTGTTGGGCAAGTGGCAGTCAATGGAGGGATTGGCAGAGAGGGGTAGCAGACACTGTGCGGTTTGTAAGGTGGATGAGTCTGGCAGCAGCATTCACGATGAACTGAAGGGGGGATAGTCTATTTAAAGATAAGCCAATGAGGAGGGAGTTGCAGTAGTCAAGGTGAGAGATAACCAGGGAGTGAATAAGGAGCTTTGTGGTGTCATTGGTTAGAAAGGGACATAGTTTAGAGATGTTGCGATGGTTGAGGCGGCAAGCTTTGGAAAGTGATTGGATGTGGGTCCGAAAGGAGAGTTCGGAGTCCAGGATAACACCTAGCACGCTGACATGTGGGGACGGGTGGATGATTGTGCCATAAGACTCCTGGACTGGACAGGCTACCAGCAAAATAGTACAAAACCAATTCTGATTTATCTGGGTGACCCCGGGACACTACTTGAAGAAATATACGCCCTTAAAGGAGATAAACCAGAATAGGACTGCATCACTACCATCTCCCACAGCTGGTTGATTCCATGGTTTTTACAACGAAAGGTTGCCATGTCTAAAAGTGGCTAAATGCGAGTACCCCATTACCTTCAGGTAAGGGGCCACTGCCCACCAGTGTGTGCCGTGTTGCATGAAGAATAATCACCACTGTCACGTATACTTGGCACCAAGTGGATGACTTATATATATATATTTTGTGGACTTTGAATAGATGATTATTTTCAGGTAGAGCACTGTTATTTTGCATGTGCTTTGCATGCATACTAATGAACTTTATATCACTCAGTTCTATTGAGACTGTCACTTTATGTTATGCACTATTAGCACTATTCACGTTGCATATATACACCTGGGTGTGTGTTGAGCCACACCAGGTGCATACCAGTCCAGTCAGAGACCAGTAATGCTAAAGTTAGTTGCTATTTTTATATATTTTGTGTACAAGGATTTGTCTATAAACACTAGTCACTTTTCACATATTTCTGTGTTTGACTGTCATATCTAGCGGATTACCTGTATGATAGGTATATAGCTATACTCTTTGCTAGAAGTCATACCATCACTATATATTTTTATTACAGAGTCACATTTAGGCAGTAATGTTTTATTGTCATATGCTTATATTTTAGAGACACCCACCATCACTGTGGTATCACAGACAGAGTTATTGTTTACTTAAAGGATTAGCGCAACACCACATTCTTATTCATATTTATTATAGCCAGGGGCAGGTTGTACCCTACCCGGTGTAGGCTGCTTTTCCTTACTTTACATATATTTTGTTTTTTCCTTTCCTCCCCCCGTTTCACGATAGCGCAGGAATACTCTCTATCCAATTCTGACTTCTTGACTCCCTTCCTACATACTTGCATAAAAAATTTTTATTTGCCATTGATGTGGGCGTCCTCCCAGACAGAAGCCCTTATTGTCATCTTTCTAAAGCCAGATAAAGATGCACAACACTCTGCCCCATATTGCTCAAACTGCAATGTCAAAATCACGGTGCTTAGATTGGCCAAGCAGTCTTATTTACCCTGACCAGTCTGGGTTTATGCAGGGTAAGGGAACCCATGATACTATTAGGCATCTATACCTGCATATTTATCAGGCTTATTTCTGACAGTTATTTCTGACAGTTAGTAAGACAATGAATGGTGACAGTTAGTAGGGTTGTGGATAGTGACAGTTAATAGGGCTGTAGTAGGTTACAATTAGTATTGCAGAGGATGGTTACAGTTAGTAAGGCTGTGGATGGTGACAAATAGTAGGGCTGTGGATGGTGACAGTTTGTAAGGCAGGTAAGGGTGACAGTTAGTAGGGTTGTAGATGGTTACAGTTAGTAGGGCTGTGGCCGGTGACAGTTAGTAGTGCAGAAGATGAGGTCGGTAAGTAGAGTAGTGATGTGTGTACAGGTACTCACAGGAGAGCAGAAATTTTCCTTACAGAGAAGAGAAGCGCCGGTGACACAGGACTCTTCTTTCTCCTGGTGTGCTGATAGGGTTGCCACTTTTCCTTTAATCCAAACCCGAACAGTTTAGCACAGCAAAAATGTTTTTTTTTTTTTAGTACATAGTAGAGGATTGTAACAGACCTAGGACACCTATGGGCACTCCAAAGAGAATAGTAATGCAGTGCGCATAATGGCCCCTCACCCTCCTGTCAAGCCCTGTTCTGAGCCACATTCCTATTTGAATAATGTGTCTGGGTTTCAGGTGGACTGAAACCTGGACTCATGATTCAAAACTCGGACTGTCCGGCTGAATCCTGGACAGGTGGCAACCCTACGTGCTGATCCCAGCCAGCCCTCCCCCCTCATCAAGCACCTGGGATGGACATGGAAGATAGGCTGGCCGCAATCAGCATAGCTACAAGATAGTTCCTCCCTGAGCTGCTCTGCATTGTGGGAGGAGCAATCTGGGGGTAAAAAAAAAGCACAATCACTGATCTAACCGCCATCTGCCCGTGATTGACTAGTAGATCGCGATCGACGAGTTGCCGACCCCCGATATAACCTATACTTGTACAAATGGAAAATAAACTTCAAATCTGGAAATCCCTCCTTCTTAATCTTATTGGATGTAACAACCTAATTAATATGATATTTCTTCCCAAATTCCTCTATATCCTTCAAGCTGCATCATGCTTTCTTCCCACATATGGTTTTTCAATTGATTCTGAAATATCTTCCTAGTTCTGGAATAACTCTCAGCTCAGAATTGCTAAAAAATCCTTGGATGCCACCACTGCTGTTGGTTGTTTAGCATTCCCACATGTTTAATAATTGTATTGCCTCCCAGCTGACGTATGTGTATAATTGGTTGCAGCACCCCTCACTTAACCTTGCAGCCACCCTGCTGACTGTGTTATTAGGTTCTCCCCAGGTCTTCATAGACCATTGCTTGGTCTCACTATCCATTCGGGATGAGCTTGAAGTCCGAGCCAAACAGCGAACAATATGTAGGTGTTCGTGGGAAATTCGAGCATAGTGGCAGTGTATTTGATACTGTATGCATATATATATATATATATATATATATATATATATATATATATATATATATATATATATATATATATATATATATACATACATACAGTATCTCACAAAAGTGAGTATACCCCTGACATTTTTGTAAATATTTTATTATATCTTCTCATGTGACAAAACTGAAGAAATGACACTTTGCTACATTGTAAAGTAGTGAGTGTACAGCTTGTATAACAGTGTACAATTATGGCTCAGGGGGACTAAGTCCATGCCCCACACTATATAAGGTTGTTTACATAGCGGCTGTATAGTGTGTGACTGTGGATGGAGATAGATTGAGCTAGGTTAGGCAGGCAGGTTAGTTAGTTAGTTGCAGTGTATAGGATATATATAAAGTCAGTCTAGCATATATCGTTTACTCTGCATTTAGCATAGACTATATATTCAGTGTATACTCTATATTCAGGCAGTGTATTCATATACTGTATATATACAGTCTAGTGCGTGTGTGTATGTATATATATATATATATATATATATATATATATATATATATATATATATATACACACACACACAGTATCTCACAAAAGTGAGTACACCCCTCACATTTTTGTAAATATTTTATTATATCTTTTCATGTGACAACACTGAAAAAAATTACACTTTGCTACAATATAAAGTAGTGAGTGCACAACTTGTATAACAGTGTAAATTTGCTGTCCCCTCAAAATAACTCAACACACAGCCATTATTGTCTAAACCACTGGAAACAAAAGGGAGTACAGCCCTAAGTGAAAATGGTCAAATTTGGCCCAATTAGCCATTTTCCCTCCCCGGTGTCATGTGACTCATTGGTGTTACATGGTCTCAGGTGTGAATGGGGAGCAGGTATGTTAAATTTGGTGTTATCACTCTCACTCTCTCATATTGGTCACTGGAAGTTCAACATGGTGCCTCATGGCAAAAAACTCACTAATGATCTGAAAAAAAGAATTGTTGCTCCACATAAAGATGGCCTAGGCTATAAGAAGATTGCCAAGACCCTGAAACTGAACTGCAGCACGTGGCCAAGACCATACAGCATTTTAATAGGACAGGTTCCACTCAGAACAGGCCTCGCCATGGTCGACCAAAGAAGTTGAGTGCACATGCTCAACGTCATATCCAGAGGTTTTCTTTGGGAAACAGACATATGAGTGCTACCAGCATTGCTGCAGAGGTTGAAGGGGTGGGGGGTCAGCCTGTCAGTGCTCAGATCATACGCTGCACACTGAATCAAATTGGTCTGCATGGCTGTTGTCCCAAAAGGAAGCCTCTTCAAAAAATGATGCACAAGGAAGCCCGCAAACAGTTTGCTGAAGACAAGCAGACTAAGGACATGAATTACTGGAACCATGTCCTGTGGTCTGATGACACCACGATAAACGTACAGTATTTGGTTCAGATGGTGTCAAGCGTGTGTGGAGGCAACCAGGTGAGGAGTGTGAAGACAAGTTTGTCTTGCCTACAGTCAAGCATGGTGGTGGGAGTTTCATAGACTGGGGCTGCATGAGTGCTGCCGGCACTGGGGAGCTACAGTTCATTGAGGGAACCATGAATGCCAACATGTACTGTGACATACTGAAGCAGAGCATGATTCCCTCCCTTCAGAGACTGGGCCGCAGGGCAGTATTCCAACATGATAACGACCCCAAACACACCTCCAAGACGACTAATGCCTTGGTAAAGAAGCTGAGGATAAAGGTGATGGACTGCCCAAGCATGTCTCCAGACCTAAACCCTATTGAGCATCTGTGGAGCATCCTCAAATGGAAGGGGGAGGAGCACAAGGTCTCTAACATCCACCAGCTCCATGAGGTCCTCATGGAGGAGTGGAAGAGGACTCCAGTGGCAACCTGTGAAGCTCTGGTAAACTCCCTGCCCAAGAGGGTTAAGGCAGTGCTGGAAAATAATGGTGGCCACACAAAATATTGACACTTTGGGCCCAATTTGGACACTTTCACTTAGGGGTGTACTCACTGTTGTTGCCAGCGGTTTAGACATTAATGGCTGTGTGTTGAGTTATTTTGAGGGGACAGCAAATTTACACTGTTATACAAGCTGTACACTCACTACTTTACATTGCAAAGTGTCATTTGATCAGTGTTGTCACATGAAAAGATATAATAACATTTTTACAAAGATGTGAAGGGTGTACTCACTTTTGTGAGGTGCTATATATATATATATATATATATATATATATATATATATATATATATATATATATATATTTTCAGTGTAGCGTATATATACAGTTCATTCGGGGGTGCACATTTTATAATACACAGGCGGTATATTCAAATCTATGTACAGTCTACTATATATATATATATATATATATATATATATATATATATATATATATATATTAAGCATGGCCAGAACAGTAATTGCTTGGGCACCACATGGGCTTGACCAGACATATGATGACCTGCCATGCAGTCCGTTGGCAGCAGCACCTGAAAGACCCACATCATAGAAAAAGGCAGATTTCTCCTTGATCCTCATCTGGTATCTCAAATCCTACTATACCTCCAGTCCTCTAAAAAATCTGCACTGAGAGGAAAGAAGGTATAGCAATAGGTGCCACAAGTACTTGCAGCCAATCTGCTAAGAGTACACCACCAGTTGATTTCAGCAGGCAAACTTCCCAACCCCAGATGCTGAACCGTAAAAAGAAATTTGGTCCCAGCCATCCACATGCTCAGCGTCTAAATGCTAGCTTGGCCAAATGGCTAGCACTGCAACTGCTGCCTTTTCAGCTGGTAGTGCTGGAATGTGCTGTACCACAGTGGCAGATTCCAAAACGCCATTTCTGTTCATGTAAGGCCATTCCGGCTCTCTACTGCCATGTAGAAGGCAATGTTTTGGCCCCATTGGACAGGGTGGTAAGCAGTAAGGTTCATATTACCGCTGACTCATGGTCCAGCAGGCATGGGCAGGGACGTTACCTTTCCTTCATGGTGCACTGGGTAACTCTGCTGGCAGCTGGGAAGGATGCAGGACAGGGTTTAGTATTGGAGCTTGTTCCGCCACCACGCCTCCAAAAAGCTAGTAGTGATTCTGCCACAACATCTGTATGCTCCCCTCCCTATTCTTCTTCCTCTATGACCTCTTCTGCAGAATTTTCCTCTGAACCATCAGTGCTCCCTAAACGCTCAAGGGGCTACGCAAGCAGTCAGGCAAAAAGATGTCATGCGGTGCTTGAATTGGTCTGCCTAGGGGACAGGAGCCACACTGGGGCAGAGATTCTGTCAGCTCTGCAGGGGCAGGCTCAAAGGTGCTTGATGCCATGCCAGCTTCAGCCAGGAATGGTTGTATGCGACAATGGCACCAACCTTTTCTCCGCCCTCCTACAGGGACACTTTACCCATTTTCCACGTTTGGCACACGTCCTGAATTTGGTGGTGCAGCATTTCTTGACCAGGTACCCAGGCTTACGAGATCTTCTGAGGCAGGCCAGAAAAGTCTGTGTTTTTTTCCGCCGGTCATACAATGCCAGTGCTTGGCTGGCTGACATTCAAAGGGACTGCAACCCGCCCATTAACCGCCTCATTTGTGACATGCCCACCAGGTAGAACTCAACGTTGACAATGCTGCAGCGGCTGAACACACAGCAGAGGGCCATCAATGAGTACCTGTGCGAGTATGGCCTCAGGACAGGGTCAGGGGAGCTTGACTTCTTTTCGCCATGACAGTGGCTACTGATCAAGGATGCATGCACTGTCCTGTAACCATTTGAGTTGGCCACAAGGATGGTGAGCAACAACAATGCATGCATCAGTGACACTGTCCCTCTAGTCATCCTGTTGGAGCACACGCTTCGTTATGGACAGGGCACTTGAGGCAGAACAGCGGGAGGAAGAGGAGAACTTCCTTACCTCTCAAGGCCCCCTTTATCCAGATAACATTCCTGCAGGCCTGCCAAACACACAGGAAGAAGAGGAGGGGGAGGAGGATTGTGTTAGCATGGATGTCAAGGATAACATGCAGCAGTCTTCAAGGGATGGTTTCAGTCCCCAGAAACCCAAGGAGTTGTACGTGGCTGGGAGGAGGTTGTTACGGATCATGTGGTCCTTAGTGACCCAGAGGACTCAGAATAAAATTCCTCTGCAAAATTACGCTGCATGGCCTCCCTGTTTCTGCAAAGCCTGCAAAAGGACCCTAGGATTCGTGGTATCAAGGAGAGGGATCATTACTGGCTGGCAACCCTTCTTGATCCACGTTACAAGGGTAACGTTGCAGAACTCATCCTGCCTTCGCAGAGAGAGCAGAGGATGAAACATCTTCAGGAGGCCTTGAAGAAAGGTTTGTGCAATGCATTTCCAGACCCTGGGAGGTTACAATTTCCTTTTGCTGGACAACGTGTTGCTGAGGCTTCGTTCAGAGGAAGAGTGGTGGAGAAGGTGGCCGGCTGACCGATGCCTTTAGACAATTTTTTAGTCCTCAGCAGCAAGGTCTGATCGGTTCAAGCAACCATCGCCAGCATCTGCATTACACAGGAAGAGGAGGTGGAGGAGGAGGAGGAGGAAGAGGATTATAAGCACTGACAATGCATACATCAGTGACACTGTCCCTCTAGTCTTCCTGCTGGAGGATCCGTTTCGTGGAATCATGAACAGGGCACTTGAGACAGAACAGCGAGAGCAAGAGGATTTTCTTTCCTCTCAAGGCCCCCTTTATCCAGATAGCATTCCTGCGGGCCCGCCAAACACACAGGAAGAAGAGGAGGAGGAGGATTGTGTCAGCATGGATGTCGAGGATAACATGTAGCAGTCTTCAAGGGATTGTTTTCTGTCCCCAGAAACCCAAGGAGTTGTACGTGGCTGGGAAGAGGTAATTATGGATAATGTGATCCTTAGTGACCCTGAGGACTCAGCATCTAATGCCTCTGCAAACGTATGCTGCATGGCATCCCTGATTCTGCACAGCATGCAAAAAAAACCTAGGATTAGTGGTATTAAGGAGAGGGACCATTACTGGCTGGCAACCCTTCTTGATCCACGTTACAAGGGTAATGTTGCAAAACTCACCCTGCCTTCGCAGAGGATTAAACATCTTCAGGAGGCCTTGAAGAAAAGTGTGTGTAATGTATTTACAGACCCTGGGAGGTTACCATTTCCTGGTGCTGGACAATGTGTTTTTGAGGCTTTGTTCAGTCAGAGGAAAAGCGGTGAAGAAGGTGGTCAGCTGACCGATGCCTTTGAACAATTTTTCAGTCCTCAGCACCAAGGTCTGATAGGTTCCAGCAACCATCACCAGCATCTGCATTATATGGTGCAGGAATATCTAGGGGCAAGAGAAGACTTGTAGACCTTTCCAACAGAGCATTCACTGAGTTACTGGGTCTTGAGGTTGGACCAATGGCCAGAACTTGCTCAATATGTAATTGAGCTACTGGCCTGTCCTGCTTTCTGAATGCACATTCAATGCTGCTGGAGGGTTTGTAAATGATCAAAGAGTGCGCCTGTCCACAGACTCCGTTGATAGGCTCACAATTATAAAAATAAATCAGTCCTGGATCAGCAGTTATCAAACACCTGATGCTGATGTAACTGATTGAATTTGCTATGGATCTGGGATCCCTTGAAGACTGCCTATGCTGTCTATCCTATTCCTCCTCAATCATGATGATGCTAGCTTCCATCAATATTTTTGGTTTAGGGCACCACCGCCACCCAAGGCCCAATTTGTCTGCCCCTGTTTAACAGGGGCATGTAATTACAATTTTTGAAATAATATTTAAAGAACAGGGCCCCTTCCTGTGCCTCCAACGAGAGTAACTGTGAGGGGGTTGCAGTGTTGTGGCACCACCACCCAAGGCCCAATTTTTCTGCCAGTTTAACAGGGGCATGTAATTAAAATGTTTGAAATAATATTTAACAGCAGGGATGTCACGCCATGTTCGGGATTTGATCCTGGGATTCTTTGAAGGGTTTCCTATTGCCTGAGCCACTGTGGAACATTCTTTAAGGTAGAATCTTTGTTATGTTCTGCTCCTTGATTTTGGATGCTGGCTCCACCCTGTGACCAGCTGTAGGCAGTCACCTGATCTAGTGACCCTATAAATCATCACTTCCCCTTCCTGTCTTTGCCCTAGTATAGGTCCTGTTTCCTGGTTGTTGGTGTTAAACATTTTATATTTCTGCTGCTGACTTCTGCTTGTTCCCGACTACGCTTCTTGGACTATTCCTTTGGACTTCGCTGATTACTATTGCCGACTCTGCCTGTTCCCGACCTTGCCTCTTGGACTACTCCTTTGGATTACTCTGATCACTCTTTACCAACTGTGAGTTGTTTCTTTGGTGTTCTTTGATTTAGTATGTTTGCACTTCCCATTGTGGTCCCGTATTTCTGGCTGAAAGATCTGAACCGCCCTGATACTGGGATAACAAGACTACCGCACAGGAAACTGGAGGGATGGTTAGAGTCTCCTGGAAGACCTGACATTATACTAGGGCCAGATGGACCTCAGCGAGTTGGTGTAGGTAGTCTCTCTTCAGGGACAACTGCTGGGAGAGCAGGCCAATCGTGTGCAGTCATTAGAGGAGAAATAAGATGCTATCACGGCTATGTTATCCTCTTTGTCTACGGCACATGGTTCTTCTCCTGCTACATCTAGTAACCAAGAGACTGGAGCTAGGGAACCTGTTGTTGTGTCTAACCCCCAGGATTCTCCCAGTGAAGTATGATGATAACCCTTTGGATTGCAGAGGGTTTCTCATCCACTGCATTTTAGAAACCAACCTTTGATGTTTGCCTCTGCTCAAGCCAAGGTGACATTTATTATTTCCTTACTAAAGGGCAGAGCTTTGTCCTGGGTGTCATATCTTCTTGAGAAGGATTCTCCTATACTTACCGACTACCACATGTTCATGAAAACATTTGAGAAAATATTTGATGTTCCCGGCAGAGTATCTGCAGCCGAGTCCTGTATTCTCCTTGATTTTACATCAGGGTAAATGCATGGTAGCATCTTATGCCATTGAATTCCACACGCTTGAGACTACCTGGGATACTTGCACCCTTAAGGCTGCCTTCTGCAGTGGGCTTGATGAACGCATAAAGGACGCATTAACTTACCGTGAGGTCCCAGTGGCTCTGGAGGATTTTATCAATTTGTGTATCCTGGTGGACACTCGCTTCTCTGAATGCCAGTTAGAGGGAGGGCGCAAGAGACAATTCGTTCCTCACAGGTTTGGTGCTAAATCTCCCTCTCTGCAATTACTAGCCCCTTTTGTCCCTTCTTCTGTCGGGTCTGAGGAGGAACCCATGAATGTATCTGTCTGACAATGCACATACCAAACGCAGGACCCTAGGCCTCTGTCTATATTGTGGAAAGCTGGGTAATCTTGTCCAGTTCGGCCGGAAAACTTTCAGGCTTAATGGGTGATCGAGGAGCCCCATTAGGCCATGCTGTTTTGAATCCTCCTCAAGGAAGACTAGTAGTCCCAATATTCCTATCCTGGAATGATAAGTGCTGTTCCACAGTTTTTTATAGATTCCGGTGCTGGTGGGATATTTCTCGATGCAGCGCCTGCTAAGAGTCTTCAGATCCACCCACCGCTCTGTGTAACTACTCTTGGCGGAGACCCTCTTGGTGATGGACTTATCACTCACAAATCCAAGCCTCTTTCCATCCAGGTGGGGGCTATGCATTTTGAAGTCTTATCGTCTGACATCATTCTGTCTCCTAAGTACCCAGTAATTCTCAGGTTTCCTTGGTTATATAAACACAACCCATCTATTGACTGGTCCTCTGGTCAAGTTTCTGCTTGGAGCACATCCTGCCATGTCAACTGTCTCCAAAAGGTAGTATGTGAGGTTGTGTCCATTCATATGGTGACTACTGACCCTAAATTACCTGGAACCTATGCCGATTTTTCTGATGTGTTTTCTGAAAAGGAAGCGGAGGTCCTCCCTCCCCACTGCCCTTATGACTGCGCTATTGATTTGCTACCCGGGGCTCCCCTACCTAAGGGGAGAACCTATCCTCTCAGCCTTGCAGAGATTAAGGCGATGGAAGAGTACATCGAAGACAGTCTATGGAAGGTTTTCATTCGCCCTTCCACCTCTCCCGTGGGGGCAGGGTTCTTTTTTGCGAAGAAAAAAGATGGAGGACTAAGGCCCTGCATTGACTTCAGGGCTCTCAATCGTATCACTGTAAAAAAATCGATATACTATCCCTTTAATTACTGAGCTATTTGGCCATGTTCAAGGATCAAAGATCTTTACCAAACTGGACCTTTGTTCTGCCTATAATCTCATTAGGATCAAAGCAGGAGACGAATGGAAGACCACTTTCAATACTCGTAGGGGGCATTATGAGTGTCGCGTAATGCCACTTGGCCTTTGCAATGCCCCTGCTGTATTCCAGGAGTTTGTAAACGACATTTTCAGAGACCTTCTTGACACTTTTGTTGTATACTTGGACGATATACTCATTCACTCTAAGGATATACAGCATCATCGTTGCCATGTACGCATTGTTCTCCAACGTTTAAGGGATCATAGGTTGTATGCCAAACTTTCCAAGTGCTCCTTTGAACTACCTGAAATACACTTCCTAGGTTACATAATTTTGTCCAAAGGATTCAGATTCCAAGAAGCTCAATGCCATCTTACTATGGCCAAGACCTACCACTTTAAAAGAAATGCAGTGTTTCATTGGATTCTGTAATTATTATCGGAAATTTATCAAGAATGTTTCCAAGATTCTGCCTCCCATCACTGCTCTCACTAAGAAAGGGACCAACTGCTCTTTGTGGCCTCCGGAAGCTCTGGAGGCGTTCAATCATCTAAAGTCTGCCTTCTGCCCCGCTCCTGTACTCCGCTATCCTCAGCCATCTGCTCAATTTTTCTTTGAGGTTGATGCCTCCGAAGTAGGAGCTGGAGCAGTGTTATCTCAACGAGAACCTACTTCCAACAAACTTTATCTGGTCACTTTCTTCTGCAATAAATTCTCTGTCGCAGAACAAAACTACGACATAGGGAATAGAGAGCTTTTTTCGCTATAAAGCCAGCATTCTCCAAATGGAGACACTTATTAGAAGGTACGGAAATTCTAGTTGTGGTTCAGACTGACCTAAGAACCTGACCTACCTGGAGAAAGCTTAAAGACTGAATTCCAGACAAGCCTGCTGGGCTCTTTTTTTTCCTCCCGGTTCAACTTTGTAGTAACATACATTCCTAGCACCAAGAACACCAAGGCCGATGCCCTGTCTCAGTTATTCCCTTGTGAGAATCTGAAAATACCTTCAGATCATATTGTTCCTTCTGAACCAATTATTGCTCAACTGGATACTACTCTACAAAGGAACTTGTTGGCTGCACAATCTCGGGCACCTTCTAATCTCTCGGTTCCGCCCAGTACCTTGTTTGTTCCCCTAGAACTACGGAAAGAAGTTTTACAGTGGGCCCTTGGGCAGAAGGTATCCGGACACCCTGAAATCGATCAAACCTTCCTACGCTTGAAGTCATTGGTTTGGTGGCCTACTCTAAAAAGTGATGTTATAGCCTTTGTTAGCGCTTGTTCGGTTTATGTGGCCATCAAAATGCATCGTTATGTTCCACAAGGTCTACTACAACCGTTACCTGTTCCTCATGCTCCCTGGACTCATAGCAGCACGGATTTCATCATGGACATGCCCACCTCCAGTGGGAAGTGATTTTCTAAGTTAGCCCACTTCATTCCTTTTTTTTTTTTTTTTTGTCACTTCAGTCGATCATTTTGAGAGGCTTAAATGAACTTTGCAGTTCATTTATCTTCTATCTCCTCTCCTTTGTCTCATCATTGTGACACTTTGCCATATCAAAAATGATTAAAACTGGGTATTAACAAATCTGACAGCAGGACTTATCCCCACCAGGGGTCTAACGTAGCCAATTAACAATATTACGCTCTTCTCTGTAAACCCCAAACCTCCCCCCTCTCCCCTCCCATCCCTCCCTATCTCTCCAAGGTCTAATTCTCCCGACTCTCCTTCTCTATTCTAGGCTTTCAGTTCTTTGTTGTAGCACCACATTTTTTTAAATTTTACCCAGCGTTCCCACTCCGCTGAGCTCACGGTTCCTATTTCCTCTACTGAGCTTGCCCTGATCTCCATATTATATGTCTCCTCCACTGCATCTATCCATTCCCATATCTCAGGGCTCTCCTTCCCCTGCCAATTCTTCGGGATGATTCGCTTAGCGGCATTCAGGAGGTGAGGTACCAATGATTGCTTATATTTTTTAATGTCTCCTTCTCCCCCATGAAACAAAACCTCCTAAGGATCTCCTGACACTTCTTTTTCCGTTATTTTCTTAATTCAGACAAGTATCTTCCTCCAGAAATTTTTTATTTTAGGGCATGTCCACCACAGGTGCGCCATTGTTCCTATCTCTTGGCAACCTCGCCAGCAGTGTGCCGATCCGTTTTGATATTTGCTTGTTATCTCTGTTATCTCTGGGGTAAGATAACTTCTACTTATACATTTATAGTTCATTTCTGCCGTCCGTACGTCTAGAGCTGAATTGCAAATCATTTTCAAAATTCTCCTAATTGTGTTTTCATCTTTCTTTGTGCCTTGTTCCCTCACCCATTTATTTATAAATGAGGGTATCTCCAGATGATCCATCTTCATCAGGACTTTGTAGATTTTTGAGACTGTATTTCTCGGATCTTCTGTATCACAGAAGCCTCTCAAAGTCCGTAAGTTTATTCCCTGCCCTAATCGGATTTGATAGTTTGATTCATCTAGCCCTCGTGTCTCCCTCCCAAATCTAATTTCCTGCAGTGTCATAATTTTGGCCTCCCTAAAAATGTGACTTAATTGTGTCTTTCCCAAATAGTGCATCCTTTCCTCCTATAATTTCTAATCCTGGTAAGAAAAAATTGTTGTCTGTTAGTGCCACTAAAGGTGAGTTGTAGTTTCCATTTACTTTCTTGTATCCCCCGTCCCAAATTTTGAGTACATTGCGTGTTATTACATGTGTGTTTTTATCTAAAGTTCTAGCGTGTGGAGGGTTCCAAATAACACTTCCCAGTGGTGCTTTGCTTAAATACTCCTCTATTCTTACCCAGCGTTTTTCATTTCCTCGCTTTGCCCATTCAACCATTCTAGACAGTACTACGGCCTTATAATAATTCTGGATATCTGGCACTGCTAGACCGCCGTGTGTTTTTCTTTTGTTTTAAGATCCTGAAGGAAACGCTCAGTTTTTTGTTTTTACATATGAAACTCTTTATAATTTTTTTTAACTTTCTCAGATAGTATAGGGGAAGTGGAAGCGGTATCATCTGGAACAAATATGTGATCTTGGGGAGTAGGAACATCTTAGTGACATTAATACGGCCTATCCAAGAGAGGGCTTTACGGGCATAATTTGTACAGTCAGCTCTGACTGTATCTAGCAGGGGTAGGTAATTTATTGTTAATATTTTCTTGGTTGCGTTAGCCAGCTTTATTCCTAGATACTTTAGTTCTTTAGTCCATCCAAAACTGTGTTCTTTTTTCAGTGTGTCTATTTCTATTTTATTTAAATTTATATTTAATATTTCTGATTTTACCAAATTCGTTTGAAAGTTAGACACCTCTCCGTATTCCCTTAAGGCCTTAACTAGCTTGGGCATAGTGGTCTCAGGGTCCGAAATATAAAATAACACGTCGTCGGCATAAGCTGCGACTTTATGTTCGTCTTCACAGATCTTAATACCTCTTATTTCTGGGTCTGCATGTATTGTTGCCAAGAGAGGGTCCATAGTGAGAACAAAGAGCAACTGGGACAGAGGACACCCCTGTCTCGTTCCATTTTCTCAAATGGCTGAGACATTACTCCGTTCAATCCCACCATTGCCGTAGGGTGTTGGTACAGGGTTTTGATCCACTGGATCATTTTGGTTCTGAGCCCCATGGTCTCCAAGGTCTGGAACATGAACCCCCAGTCTACTCTGTCGAAAGCCTTTTCGGCGTCAATCGACAGTAGTAGCCCTGGGGGTCTGCTCTCGCTCGTTTTTTGCAACAAGAGTAGTGTCCTGACCCCATTATCCTTCCCCTCTCTTTTAGGAACAAAACCCACCTGGTCTGGGCTAACCAGAATGTTCATTGAACCATTTAACCCCTCAACGAGTATCTTTGCATAAAGTTTTGTGTCAGTATTAAGGAGGGAGATGGGACGGTAACTTGAACATAATGTTTTTTCTTTTCCATCTTTGAGTATAACCGTGATGGAAGCCTTTAATGCCTCTTTACTTATCTCGTATCCTTCTCCCAACCCATTAAAATACTGACACAACCTAGGAATCAATACTTCTTTAAATATTCTATAGTAAGTTAGTGTAAGTCCGTCCGGGCCTGGACTTTTCCCAAGAGCCATTCCTGCTATTGCTTTTCTCACTTCTTCTTCAGAAATTGGTGTTTCCATACATTCTCTTTCCACTTCTGTAATCTTAGGCAGCATTGCCTTCTTTAAATACTTATTGTTTCTCTCTCTTTTATTATTAAGCTGAGTGCCCTGTTTAGAAATTGAATATAACCCCTGATAATAGTTTTTGAAGACCTCCGCTACTTTTCTAGAGGAGTACTCTATATGGCCCTCTTTGGTCTGGATTTTTTCTATAAAGTTCCTGGCTTTCCGTTTTTGCACTATTTTCGCTAGATGTTTACTTGGTTTATTAGCCCAACGATACCTATCCCCTGTAATCTTCCTATGTGTCGCTCTAACTTCTTGTTCCATTAAATTTTTCAGCTCTGCCCTTTTGATTACTATGTGTTTATATGTCGCTTGAAACAGTTGACCTGATTGTATCTTGTGTTTCTGTTCTAAACTGGCTAGCTCCTCTGTTAATTTTTTAATTTTCTTACCTCTTTCTTTTTTCTTCCTTGACCCTAACTCAATAAGTACTCCTCTTATGTAAGCTTTATGGGCCTGCCATAAGGTGGACCCAGAAACTTCTCCCGTGTCATTTACCGCAAAATAATCCTTCAGTTCCTTATTAATTCTATTGAACCCTTCCTCCCCCCTTATCAGCTCTTCGTTTAGGCACCATTGCCCTGAGTGTCTAATCTCTTCACCTATTTTTATTTCCATGGCCATTGGTGCATGGTCTGAGTAATTTATATTTCCTATCCAGGAATCTACCACCTTCTCAATTTCCCTATGGTCAATCAGCCCATAATCAATCCGGGAGTATGACTCATGCACAGGGGAATAAAACGTGTAGTCCCTTTTTCGTGGATGTTGCACTCTCCATATGTCCAACAGCTGAAGGCTGGCGAGTTTTTGCCTGATCTTTCTTAATTGTACACTATTCTTCCCCAGTGCTCGGGCCGTACTATCTAAACCCGGGTCCATACAAAAATTAAGGTCCCCCATTAAAATCAAATGCCCTTTCCTAAACTCTGTTAATTTCTCCAAAGTTTTTGCCACATATTCTATTGGGTTTTTATTTGGTGCGTAGATATTAGCTAGTGTATAATCTCTTACATTTAATCTACCTCTTAGAAATAAGTATCTACCTTCTGTATCTACTAATCTCTCTTCCAACACGAACCTAGTTCTTTTTGCAAATCCAATGGCGACCCCCCGTGTTCTATTTGAAATAGTGTCTCCTTGGTACCAGGTCGGGTATTCCCCTGAAAATAGTCTTAATCTTGATTGATGTGATATATGTGTTTCTTGGAGGAATACCACCTCTGGTCCAAGCAGGCTAAGCTCATTAAAGATACTTCGTCTTTTGTTGACCTTATTTAGGCCTTTGACGTTATATGTTGTGCATTTTATTGTGGTTAGTGTCATTTTTCTACCTCCCTTCCATCACACTCTGTCTTAGACCTTGAAGAGATATCCCATATTCTGATTATTAAAATTAAAGTGTAACCCCTTCCCTTGTCCCCCCCCCTCTCCCCCTCCCCCCCTTCTCCCGACCACTACCTATCCCCCCTTTGGTCTTCACTAGACCCTTAGGCCAATGTAGATCACATAAATCGTAACCTTCCATTGGTCTCCACCTCTAAAGGTGGGGCTGTCGGTGTGTCAGGTCACCGGTCATCACTGCCCTGGCGACCAGATAAACTAAACAATTCCTTGCGGCTCTCTGGCTCCGGGGGGGGGGAGTGGGAAAAATTTGTAAAGCCCACTTCATCCCTATACCCGCACTACCTTCTGCCCCCAGCTTGGCTCCATCCTTTATTGAGACTGTCATCCATTTACACGGCATTGCTGTCGATATTGTTAGGGACAGAGGCCCTCAATTCATATCCTTGTTCTGGAGGGCCGTTTGCAAACATCTGGGGATTAAGAATTGCCTGTCCTCAGGATACCACCCCCAATCTAATGGCCAGACAGAAAGAGTCAATCAAGATTTGGAGATTTGGAGATTTACCTATGAGCTTATATTAATGCTAAACATGACAACTGGACGAGATGTTACCTCTAGCTGAATGAGCACACAATTCGTAATGGCACTCTTCTCTAAGATGTTCCCCTTTCGAAGCTGCCTTTGGGTTTCAACCCAGGGTTCTTCCCTTCCAGTCCTCTCTGGTAGAGGTACCTGCGACAGCCAACATGGTGTCAAGATTAATGAAGTACTGGAGGAACATAAGAAAGGTTCTGCTGCAGTCTGTACACAGATACAAGGGGTTTGCGGACCGTCGCAGAAAACCTGCACCCGCTTTCGTCTTAATCAGCTGGTGTGGTTGTCCACCAAGAACATTAAGCTGCAGCAACCCTCTCCCAAATGAGGTCCTAGATTTATAGGACCTTTTCGTATCCTTCAGCAAGTCAATCCGGTGGCTTTTAAACTTCGCTTGCCCCCTAACGTTCAAATTCCCAATACATTTCATGTATCCTTGCTTAAACCCTTTTTCAAGAGTAAGTTCTCTCTACCCTCTAGATGTCCCTCTCCGGTCTCGGTGGATGACCATCAGGAATAGGAAGTTAGTAAAATTCTGGATTCCCAACATAAGGCTAGATAATTGCAGTATCTAGTGGACTGGAAGGGCTACTCCATTGCAGAAAGAACTTGGGTGCCTGCTTGTGATGTTCATGCCCCACAGCTGGTCAAGGCCTTCCATGGGGCTGTGTGGATATTCCCCCAAAAATTTTCTTTAAATATCTATCAGTATGACATACTGTCTGTACCCAGTTTGACTTCCTAACTCCTACATTGGCTCCTCAGCCTATGGAACAGATCTTGTCTGTGGACGATCAAACTAAGCTGACTACCGCCTTCTATAAAACCCTGCTGGCTAAAGGTTCACAACCCTTTGTAGTCTAATACAAAAAAATGGCTAAGATTCATTCCGGACATCTTTGAGGATAATTGGGAGGATTCAACAAATACCTGCTTTGCTGACATAATCAGTACAGTGGACAAATTTATACAGTTAAAATGTATTTACCATTTACTTTACACGCCTGATCGGGTACATCACATTGGCCCTGTTTCACATCCGTAGTGTGTTAGAGGTGGAGACTCTCCAGCTACCTTATATTATGGTCCTGCCCTCAGATTACAGTCTTTTGGGATGCTCTCTGCACTGCACTGGAATTCAACCTCAGCTTCTCTGCTCCCAGGACATAGGACATGTACCTACTTGGTATCCTGAATGACTTTGTCCTACTGGTTCATGAATGCATCATGTATTAGTTGATACTTTTTCAAGCTAGAAAATCCATATTGGATATCTCAACTGGAAAAATTTCACTCCCCCATCTCCAGTACACATTTTTCGCATGATCCATACAGAATTACCCAAATTCCAAATACCAAATAATATATGATGGCAGAGCTTACCCTAAAAATTTCCATAAACTTTGGAATCTATGGCCAAACTCACCATTAGGGCTCTTAGTTGGATATGGCTTCTGTAAATATTTTCTTCTAAGCCACTATTCCATGTGTTTTTTCTTTTACTCATACTGTGGGCCTGGGGGCAGAGGGGAGACATGTGTGTTTGGATGGCTGTATGTATGCTTATCTCTTTTCTTATTCCTTGTGCTTTGTTTGTTAATCTTAGTGGCATTAAAACAATACTTGAGCTCATTAGCTCTACGGTAGTTCTGATACTCTGGAGCTTTATGCAAAACTAAATAAACACCTTTTAAAATGCTTCCTTGAAAAGCTGCTTAGATAGAGTGTAAAATAATATTGATGTCTTGATTTTAACATGGTTGAAGGGGTCCTGTTCAAAATGTGGCCCACTTCAAATGATTAAATACTGGGTACTTGGGCACAAACAAGATGTTTTCTTTGAATATACTGCCCTGTAATGTTGATTTCTAGAATTTGCACTGGAAGGTGGGGGGCCTGCTTTAAAAAGGGCCTAGTACATTTTTTTTAAAAAGGGCCTATTACAAATAATGAAATACAGGCCATTTGGGCCCTAAAATATATATATAATTATTTTTTTTTCTGGAACTATATAATGCTGATTTCTGTCTGCTTGTTCTCCCTGTGAAACTTACTAAAGCACCTAAAGGCAATTGCTGTTGTACTGCTCCTATTAATACCACAGGCAGGCAGCTACAGAATTTACAGTTAGTGCACTGTGTCCTCTGCACAGTGCGCACCTAAAGCTACCTGAAGAAAATTAGTGGTGTTCTTCTGATCCTATTAATACTACAGGCAGACAGCTACAGCATTTACAGTTAGTGTAGTGCGTCCTCTGCACAGTGTGCACCTAAAGCTACCTGGAGACAATTGCTGTTGTTCTGCTCCTATTGATACCACAGGCAGGCAGCTACAGTATTTACAGTTAGTGCACGGTGTCCTCTGAACAGTGTGCACCTAAAGCTACCTGAAGAAAATTAGTGATGTTCTTCTGATCCTATTAATACCACAGACAGCCAGCTACAGTATTTACAGTTAGTGTAGTGTGTCCTCTGCACAGTGTGCACCTAAAGCTACCTGGAGACAATTGCTGTTGTTCTGCTCCTATTAATACCACAGGCAGGCAGCTACAGTATTTACAGTTGGTGTACTGTGTCCTCTGCACAGTGTGCACCCAAAGCTACCTGAAGAAAATTAGCTGTGTTCTTCTGATCCTATTAATATCACAGGCAGGCAGCTACAGTATTTACAGTTGGTGTAGTGCGTCCTCTTCACAGTGAGCACCTAAAGCTACCTGGAGACAATTGCTGTTGTTCTGCTCCTATTAATACCACAGGCAGGCAGCTACAGTATTTACAGTTAGTTTACTGTGTCCTCTGCACAGTGTGCACCTAAAGCTATCTGAAGAAAATTAGTGGTGCTCTTCTGATCCTATTAATACCACAGGCAGGCAGCTACAGTATTTACAGTTAGTGTAGTGCGCCCTCTGCACAGTGTGCACCTAAAGCTACCTGGAGACAATTGCTGTTGTTCTGCTCCTATTAATACCACAGACAGGCAGTTACAGTATTTACAGTTAGTGTACTGTGTCCTCTGCACAGTGTGCACCTAAAGCTACCTGAATAAAATTGGTGGTGTTCTTCTGATCCTATTAATACCACAGACAGGCAGCTATAGAATTTACAGTTAGTGTACTGCATCCTCTGCACAGTGTGCACCTAAAGCTACCTGAAGACAATTGCTGGTGTTGCAGTATCAGTATATATATACATCCCAGCTTTGTGCAGCTACATCTCACTGCATGCCATTAGTATGTCTGGAAGGCCAACAAGGAGAGGTAGACAGTCACAAGCTAATAAGAGAGCAAGCAGGCTCTGTGTCTAGAGGCAACAGTGCTGGTCATGGAGACGGTGCATCCTCATCAGCACGTGGCCATGGGACACGCTTGTCCTTTTTTTCAGCAGCTGGCCGTGTTGAGCCGCAACATGCGGAAGACTTGGTAGAGTGGATGACCAAGCCGTCCTCATCCTCCTCATCCTCTCTCACCCAGGCTCAGGGTACTTTGGCAAAGCAGCTGCCAAATTGGCCTCTTCCCTTGGCTCAATGGCATCAGTCACTCCTTCCCTAGCCCCACCATGTCCTCCTGAGGAGTCCCCCAAACTGTTTGATCACAGTGTTGGGTACATGCTCCAGGAGGATACCCAGCGTTTTGAAGGCTCTGATGATGGTACCCAGCTAGAGGAAGTCAGTAACGTGAGCTCAGAGAAAGGGGGTGCCCTAGAAGGACAGCAATCTGGCAGTCATGTTCCCCCAGCTGCAGCATACTGCCAGCTTTGCTCCAGTGATGAGGAGGGAGGGGATGATGAGGTCACTGACTCCACATGGGTGCCTGATAGGAGAGAGGAGGAGGAGGCTAATCACCAATGAGGCAGGATGCCCTCCAGGGGCCAGCTTAAGGGCAGCACACCGACTGCATTACACCGCAGAGCTCCGCACGTGCAGGGCGCTGCTGTCTCTGCGCATTATTCCAAAAGTTCTTTGGTGTGGGCCTTTTTTGAGACGAGTGCATCAGATCCCACCACTGCTATTTGCAACATATGTCTCAAGCGTATCTCTCGTGGCCAAAACATCTCCCGCTTGGGCACCACATGCTTGACCAGACTTATGTTGACCTGCCATGCAGTTCGTTGGCAAGCGTACCTAAAAAGACCCACACCAAAGAACAAAGAGGACCTCTCCTTGCTCCTCATCAGCTGGGATCTCCAACCCCACTATACCTTCAGTCCTCTCTGAGACCGTCACTGAGAGAAATGAAGGTGTAGAATTAGGTGTGTCACAGCCAAGTACTTGGGGGCAATCTGCTATCGGTACACCAATGTCAGATTGTACCAGGCAAATTTCCCTGCCCCAGCTGCTGCACCGCCGAAAGATGTTCGCTCCCAGCCATCCACATGCCCAGCGGTTGAATGCTAGCTTGGCTAAATTGCTAGCACTTTAAACTGCTGCCTTTTCAGTTGGTAGACTCTACCCCCTTCCGTGAGTTTGTGGAATGTGCAGTTCCTCAGTGGCAGGTTCCCAAATGCCACTTTTTCTCACTGAAGGCGTTTCAATGTCTTGGCCTCGCTGGACAGGACGGTCAGTGGTAAGGTGCATAATACCTCTGACTCATGGTCCAGCAGGCATGGACAGGGACGTTACCTATCTTTAACCGCGCACTGGGTGACTCTTCTGGCAGCTGGGAAGGATGCAGGACAGGGTGCAGTAGTGTTAGAGGTTGTTCTGCCACCACGCCTCCAAAATACTACTAGTGGTGATTCTGCCACACCTCTCTCCTCCACCCCCTCCTCTTCTTCTTCCTCCATGGCCTCTTCCTTTGCTGATTTGACTTTGGAACCAGCGGTGCTCTGTAGGCGTTCAAGGGGCTACGCAAGCACGCAGGCCAAAAGATGCCATCCGGTGCTTGAGCTGGTGTGCTTGGGGGACAGGAGCCACACTGGGGCAGAGATTCTGTCAGCTCTGCAGGGGCAGGTTCAGAGGTGGTTGATGCCACGCCAGCTTAAAGCAGGAATGGTGGTTTGCGACAATGGCACCAACCTCCTCTCCGCCCTCCGACAGGGACAACTGACCCATGTGCCCTTTTTGGCTCACGTGCTTAACTTGGTGGTGCAGCGGTTCCTGGGCAGGTACCCGGGCTTATAGGATGTCCTGAGGCAGGCCAGGAAAGTCTGTGTGCATTTCTGCAGGCCATATAATGCCAGTGCTCGGCTGGCAGACCTCCAAAAGGTATTTAACCTGCCCAAGAACCGCCTAATCTGTGACATGCCCACCAGGTGGAACTCAACGTTGGCCATGCTGCAGCGGCTGCACACGCAGCAGAGGGCCATTAATGAGTACCTGTGCGACTATGGCACCAGAACAGGGTCAGGGGAGCTTGGGTTTTTTTCCTCACGCCAGTGGGCCATGATCAGGGATGCATGCACTGTCCTGTCACCATTTGATAAGGCCACGAGGATGGTGAGCAGTGACAGTGCATGCATCAGTGACACTGTCCCCCTTGTCCACCTGTTGGAGTACACGCTGCGTGGAATAATGGACAGGGCACTTGAGGCAGAACAGAGGCAGGAAGAGGAGTACTTCCTTAGCTCTCAAGGCCCCCTTTAACCTGACAGTGTTCCTGCGTGCCCGCTGATCACACAGGACGAGGAGGAGGAGGTGGAGGAAGAGGAGGATTGTGTCAGCATGGAGATGGAGCCTGGCACTAAGCATCAGCAGCAGTCTTTACGGGATAATTTACAGTCCCAAGAAACCCATGGACTTGTACGTGGCTGGGAGGAGGTGGCTGCGGATCATGTCGCCCTTAGTGACCCAGAGGACTCCGGACCGAATGCCTCAGAAAACCAACGCTGCTTGGCCTCCCTGATCTTGCAAAGCCTGCGGAAGGATCCTCATATTCGTGGTATCAAGAAGAGGGATCAATACTGGCTGGCAACCCTCCTTGAACCACGTTATAATGGTAAGTTTGTGGTCCTTATCTTGCTGTCGCAGAGGGAGCAGAGAATGAAACATCTTCGGGAGGCCTTGCAAAAAGGTCTGTGCAACACGTTCCCAGAGACTTGGAGGTTACAAACTCCTGTTCCTGGACAACGTGTTGCTGAGGCTTCGGTTAGTCAAAGAAGGAGCTGTGGAGAAGGAGGCCGTCTGACCGATGCGTTCAGACAAATTTTTAGTCCACAGCCCCAAGGTGTAATCGGTTCCAGCAACCACCGTCTGTTTTACATGGTGCAGGAATACCTAGGGGCAAGATCTGACTTGGACACCTTTCCCACCGAAAATCCTCTGGGTTACTGGGTCTTGCGGATGGATCACTGGCCAGAGCTTGCACAGTATGCAATTGAGCTACTGGCCTGTCCTGCATCCAGCGTTCTTTTGGAACGCACACTTAGTGCTGCTGGAGGTTTTGTAACCAATCACAGGGTGCGCCTGTCCACTGACTCGGTCGATCGACTGACCTTCATAAAAATGAATCAGTCTTGGATCACCACCAGCTACCAAGCACCTGATGCTGATGTAACCAAATATTTTTTTTTTAAATGTCAGATGCCTTCAAGACTGCCTATGCTGAGTGACTATCCTGTTATGCTGACTGACTATCCTCTTCCTCCTCAATGATCATGCTGATAGTTTGTAAGAATATTTTTGGTTCTGGGCACCGCCACCAGTGGCTAAGGCCCAATTTTTCAGCCCCTGTTTAACTTTGCAGCAGGGCTTGTTCCTGCGCTCCAACTAGAGTATCTGTGAGGTGTTGCAGTCTTGTGGCACCAGCACCAGTGCCTAATGCCCATTTTTTCAGCCCCTGTTTAACAGGGACGTGTACTTACTATTTTTGATGCAATATTTTACAGGAGGGCTCATTCCTGTGCTCCAACTAGAGTATCTGTGAGGGGTTGCAGTGTTGTGGCACCAGTGCCTAAGGCCCAATTTTTCTGCCCCTGTTCAACAGGGACATTTCATTACAATTTTTGATCTAATATTTCACAGCAGGGCCCGTTCCAGCTTCCACCAAGAGTAACTGTGAGGACTTACAGTGTTGTGGCAACACCACCACCACCACCAAAGGCCCAATTTTTCTGCCCCTGTTCAACAGGTGCATGTAATTACAATTCTTGATCTAATATTTCACAGCATGGCCTGTTTCTGCGCCCACCAAGAGTAACTGTGAGGACTTATAGTGTTGTGGCACCAGCACCACCACCACCACCAAAAGCCCAATTTTTCTGACCCTGTTCAACAGGGGCATGTAATTACAATTCTTCATCTAATATTTCACAGCAGAGCCCGTTCCTGCGCCCACCAAGAGTAACTGTGAGGGCTTACAGTGTTGTGACAACACCAACACCTAAGGCCGCAATTTATGCAGAGTATATAGGACAGGCCCCTACTTTCAAACATTCAACTTACAAACGACTCCTACTTGCAAACAGACAACAAGAAGTAAGATTAAATCTACCCCTAGGAAGAGAATTTCTCTCCTGTAAGAGTTAATATGGGAAAAACGTGTCTCCTCTCCACTGATGCTTTATCACCAATCCTTGTTTCACTAAAAACCCCAAATTGTCAAAAAACATTTGTCATTGGGACAGAAAGTGAGGTAAAATCTTCTGAAGAGGTGCACAGATAGCAAAACAAATGTCACAGGGGTGATAACCCTTCCCTATGTTTCCCAAAAAGCTTAAAAATAGATTTTTTGGCTGGAGCTACACTTTAAAAATGTAACAGTTCAAAATTACAAACAGATTCTACTTAACAACAAACCTACAGTCCCTGTTTTGTTTGCACCGCCTGTATACTGCTTTTCAGAGGGCCTGGGGTCCCACGCCTTTTCTTTTTTTAATTTGGGTGCGGGGTTCCCCTTAATATATATACAAGACCCAAAGGTCCTGGTAATGGACTGGGGGGGTTACCCATGCCGTTTGTCTCACTGATTTTCATCCATATTACCGGGACCGGACATTACATAAAAGTAGGGATGAGCTTCGTGTTCGAGTCGAACCCATGTTCGACTCGAACATCGGCTGTTCGGTCGTTCGCCGAATTGCGAACGATATGGGCCGTTCGCGCCAAATTCGTGTGGCGCGTCACGGCCCATAATTCACTGCGGCATCGCAGTGCATTGCTGGCTGATTATTGGCCAAGCATGCACTATGACCCGCATGCTTGGCCAATCACAGCGCCGTCAGTAGAGAGAGCTGTAATTGGCCAAAGCCAGGGTGGCTTTGGCCAATTATGGCTCAGGGGATTTAGTACACACCCCACACTATATAAGGCCGCCTGCACGGCGGCCCTGTGTAGTGTGTGTTCCGGTGTGCTGAGAGATAGAGAGAGAGAGAGACAGTGTCATTTGATTTGAGTTAGATAGATTAGGCAGAACAGTCAGTCAGTTAGCTGCACTTACAGTGTATTGTGTATATATATGCATCCCAGGTGTTGCATATATATATATACACTGTATTCAGTTTAGCTAGATCCGTTCCTGTTATCTTCTATCTAGACTATTTACATTTAGTGCAGTGTGTCCTGCTCACAGTGTTCAGCTAGATCCGTTCCTGCTATTTACATTTAGTGCAGTGCGTCCTGCTCACAGTGTTCAGCTAGATCCGTTCCTGGTATTTACATTTAGTGCAGTGCGTCCTGCTCACAGTGTTCAGCTAGATCCGTTCCTGCTATTTACATTCAGTGCAGTGCGTCCTGCTCACAGTGTTCAGCTAGATCCGTTCCTGGTATTTACATTTAGTGCAGTGCGTCCTGCTCACAGTGTTCAGCTAGATCCGTTCCTGCTATTTACATTCAGTGCAGTGCGTCCTGCTCACAGTGTTCAGCTAGATCCGTTCCTGCTATTTACATTCAGTGCAGTGCGTCCTGCTCACAGTGTTCAGCTAGATCCGTTCCTGCTATTTACATTCAGTGCAGTGCGTCCTGCTCACAGTGTTCAGCTAGATCCGTTCCTGCTATTTACATTCAGTGCAGTGCGTCCTGCTCACAGTGTTCAGCTAGATCCGTTCCTGGTATTTACATTTAGTGCAGTGCGTCCTGCTCACAGTGTTCAGCTAGATCCGTTCCTGCTATTTACATTCAGTGCAGTGCGTCCTGCTCACAGTGTTCAGCTAGATCCGTTCCTGGTATTTACATTTAGTGCAGTGCGTCCTGCTCACAGTGTTCAGCTACATCCGTTCCTGCTATTTACATTCAGTGCAGTGCGTCCTGCTCACAGTGTTCAGCTAGATCCGTTCCTGCTATTTACATTCAGTGCAGTGCGTCCTGCTCACAGTGTTCAGCTAGATCCGTTCCTGGTATTTACATTTAGTGCAGTGCGTCCTGCTCACAGTGTTCAGCTAGATCCGTTCCTGCTATTTACATTCAGTGCAGTGCGTCCTGCTCACAGTGTTCAGCTAGATCCGTTCCTGGTATTTACATTTAGTGCAGTGCGTCCTGCTCACAGTGTTCAGCTACATCCGTTCCTGCTATTTACATTCAGTGCAGTGCGTCCTGCTCACAGTGTTCAGCTAGATCCGTTCCTGCTATTTACATTCAGTGCAGTGCGTCCTGCTCACAGTGTTCAGCTAGATCCGTTCCTGGTATTTACATTTAGTGCAGTGCGTCCTGCTCACAGTGTTCAGCTAGATCCGTTCCTGCTATTTACATTCAGTGCAGTGCGTCCTGCTCACAGTGTTCAGCTAGATCCGTTCCTGCTATATACATTTAGTGCAGTACGTCCTGCTCACAGTGTTCAGCTAGATCCGTTCCTGTTATCTTCCTACTGACAGGCAGGCTTGTCTGGTTACAGTATATAAAGCTACCTGAAGAAAATTACAGGTGTTCTTTTTGATCCTATTAGTACCACGGTCAGGCAGCTAGACTATTTACATTTAGTACAGTGTGTCCTGCTCACAGTGTTCAGCTAGATCCGTTCCTGTTATCTTCCTACTGACAGGCAGGCTTGTCTGGTTACAGTATATAAAGCTACCTTAAGAAAATTACAGGTGTTCTTTTTGATCCTATTAGTACCACGGTCAGGCAGCTAGACTATTTACATTTAGTACAGTGCGTCCTGCTCACAGTGTTCAGCTAGATCCGTTCCTGTTATCTTCCTACTGACAGGCAGGCTTGTCTGGTTACAGTATATAAAGCTACCTGAAGAAAATTACAGGTGTTCTTTTTGATCCTATTAGTACCACGGTCAGGCAGCTAGACTATTTACATTTAGTACAGTGTGTCCTGCTCACAGTGTTCAGCTAGATCCGTTCCTGTTATCTTCCTACTGACAGGCAGGCTTGTCTGGTTACAGTATATAAAGCTACCTGAAGAAAATTACAGGTGTTCTTTTTGATCCTATTAGTACCACGGTCAGGCAGCTAGACTATTTACATTTAGTACAGTGTGTCCTGCTCACAGTGTTCAGCTAGATCCGTTCCTGTTATCTTCCTACTGACAGGCAGGCTTGTCTGGTTACAGTATATAAAGCTACCTTAAGAAAATTACAGGTGTTCTTTTTGATCCTATTAGTACCACGGTCAGGCAGCTAGACTATTTACATTTAGTACAGTGCGTCCTGCTCACAGTGTTCAGCTAGATCCGTTCCTGCTATTTACATTCAGTGCAGTGCGTCCTGCTCACAGTGTTCAGCTAGATCCGTTCCTGCTATTTACATTCAGTGCAGTGCGTCCTGCTCACAGTGTTCAGCTAGATCCGTTCCTGGTATTTACATTTAGTGCAGTGCGTCCTGCTCACAGTGTTCAGCTACATCCGTTCCTGCTATTTACATTCAGTGCAGTGCGTCCTGCTCACAGTGTTCAGCTAGATCCGTTCCTGCTATTTACATTCAGTGCAGTGCGTCCTGCTCACAGTGTTCAGCTAGATCCGTTCCTGGTATTTACATTTAGTGCAGTGCGTCCTGCTCACAGTGTTCAGCTAGATCCGTTCCTGCTATTTACATTCAGTGCAGTGCGTCCTGCTCACAGTGTTCAGCTAGATCCGTTCCTGCTATATACATTTAGTGCAGTACGTCCTGCTCACAGTGTTCAGCTAGATCCGTTCCTGTTATCTTCCTACTGACAGGCAGGCTTGTCTGGTTACAGTATATAAAGCTACCTTAAGAAAATTACAGGTGTTCTTTTTGATCCTATTAGTACCACGGTCAGGCAGCTAGACTATTTACATTTAGTACAGTGCGTCCTGCTCACAGTGTTCAGCTAGATCCGTTCCTGTTATCTTCCTACTGACAGGCAGGCTTGTCTGGTTACAGTATATAAAGCTACCTTAAGAAAATTACAGGTGTTCTATTTGATCCTATTAGTACCACGGTCAGGCAGCTAGACTATTTACATTTAGTACAGTGTGTCCTGCTCACAGTGTTCAGCTAGATCCGTTCCTGTTATCTTCCTACTGACAGGCAGGCTTGTCTGGTTACAGTATATAAAGCTACCTTAAGAAAATTACAGGTGTTCTATCCCAGCTTAGTGCAGCTACAGGCCATTAGTATGTCTGGAAGGCCAAGAAGGAGAGGCAGACAGTCACAAGCCAATAAGAGAGGGCAAGCAGGCTCTGTGTCTAGTGCTGGTCGTGGAGACGGTGCATCCTCATCAGCACGTGGCCATGGGACACGCTTGGCCTTTTTTTCGGCAGCTGGCCGTGTTGAGCCGCAACATGCGGAAGACTTGGTCGAGTGGATGACCAAGCCGTCCTCATCCTCCTCATCCTCTCTCACCCATGCCCAGGGTGCTTTGTCTGGCAAAGCAGCGGCCTCTTCCCTCAGCTCAATGTCATCAGTGACTCCTTCCCTAGCTCCACCATGTCCTCATGAGGATTCCCTCGAACTGTTTGACCACAGTGTTGGGTACATGCTCCAGGAGGATGCCCAGCGTTTGGAAGGCTCTGATGATGATACTGAGCTCAATGAAGGCAGTAACATGAGCACGGACAGAGGGGGTGCCCAAGAAGGACAGCAATCTGGCAGTCATGCTCCCCCTGCTGCAGCATACTGCCAGGTTTGCTCCAGTGATGAGGAGAGAGGGGATGATGAGGTCACTGACTCAACGTGGGTGCCTGATAGGAGAGAGGAGGAGGAGGAGGAGGAGGTGGCACATCACCAACTAGGCAGGATGCCCTCCAGGGGCCAGCCTAAGGGCAGCACATTGACTGCATCACACCCCAAAGCTCCACATGTGCAAGGCGCTGCAGTCTCTGCGCGTTATTCAAAAAGTTCTTTGGTGTGGGCCTTTTTTGAGACGAGTGCATCAGATCGCACCGCTGCTATTTGCAACATATGTCTCAAGCGTATCTCGCGTGGCCAAAACATCTCCCGCTTGGGTACCACATGCTTGACCAGACATATGTTGACCTGCCATGCAGTTCGTTGGCAAGCGTATCTAAAAGACCCACACCAAAGAACAAAGACGATCTCTCCTTGCTCCTCATCAGCTGAGATTTCCAACCCCACTAGACCTTCAGTCCTCTCTGAGACCTGCAGTGAGAGGAATGAAGGTGTAGAATTAGGTGTGTCACAGCCAAGTACTTGTGGGCAATCTGCTTTTGGTACACCGACGTCAGATTGTACCAGGCAAATTTCCCTGCCCCAGCTGCTGCACCGCCGAAAGAAGTTTGCTCCCAGCCATCCACATGCCCAGCGGTTGAATGCTAGCTTGGCAAAATTGCTAGCACTTCAACTGCTGCCTTTTCAGTTGGTAGACTCTGCCCCCTTCCGTGAGTTTGTGGAATGTGCGGTTCCTCAGTGGCAGGTACCCAAACGCCACTTTTTCTCACGGAAGGCGATTCCGGCTCTCTACCGGCATGTGGAAGGCAATGTCCATGCCTCGCTGGACAGGGCGGTCAGCGGTAAGGTGCATATTACCGCTGACTCATGGTCCAGCAGGCATGGACAGGGACGTTACTTAAGTTTCATGGCGCATTGGGTGACTCTGCTGGCAGCTGGGAAGGATGCAGGACAGGTGCAGTAGTGTTGGAGGTTGTTCCGCCACCACGCCTCCAAAATGCTGATTGTGACACACCTCTCTCCTCCACCCCCTCCTCTTCTTCTTCCTCCATGGCCTCTTCCTCGGAACCAGCGGTGCTCCGTAGGCGTTCAAGGGGCTACGCAAGTACGCAGGCCAAAAGATGCCATGCGGTGCTTGAGCTGGTGTGCTTGGGGGACAGGAGCCACACTGGGGCAGAGGTTCTGTCAGCTCTGCAGGGGCAGGTTCAGAGGTGGTTGACGCCACGCCAACTTAAGGCAGGAATGGTGGTTTGCGACAATGGCACCAACCTCCTCTCTGCCCTCCGACAGGGACAACTGACCCATGTGCCCTGTTTGGCTCACGTCCTTAACTTGGTGGTGCAGCGGTTCTTGGGCAGGTACCCGGGCTTACAGGATGTCCTGAGGCAGGCCAGGAAAGTCTCTGTGCATTTCCGCCGGTCATATAATGCCAGTGCTCGGCTGACGGACCTCCAAAAGGAGTTTAACCTGCCCAAGAACCGCCTAATCTGTGACATGCCCACCAGGTGGAACTCGACGTTGGCCATGCTGCAGCGGCTGCACACGCAGCAGAGGGCCATCAATGAGTACCTGTGCGACTATGGCACCAGGACAGGGTCAGGGGACCTTGGTTTTTTTTCCCCACGCCAGTGGGCCATGATCAGGGATGCATGCACTGTCCTGTCACCATTCGAGGAGGCCACGAGGATGGTGAGCACTGACAGTGCATGCATCAGTGACACTGTCCCCCTTGTCCACCTGTTGGAGCACACGCTGCGTGGAATAATGGACAGGGCACTTGAGGCAGAACAGAGGCAGGAAGAGGAGGACTTCCTTAGCTCTCAAGGCCCCCTTTATCCAGACAGTGTTCCTGCGTGCCCGCCGATCACACAGGAAGAGGACGAGGAGGAGGAGGAGGAGGAGGAGGAAGATTGTGTCAGTATGGAGGTGGAGCCTGGCACTCAGCATCAGCAGTCTTTAAGGGATCAGTCCCAAGGAACACATGGACTTGTACGTGGCTGGGAGGAGGTGGCTGCGGACGTTGTTGTCCTTAGTGACCCAGAGGACTCCGGACCGAATGCCTCAGCAAACCTACGCTGCATGGCCTCCCTGATCCTGCAAAGCCTGCGTAAGGATCCTCGTATTCGTGGTATCAAGGAGAAGGACCAATACTGGCTGGCAACCCTCCTTGATCCACGTTACAAGGGTAAGGTTGCGGACCTTATCTTGCCATCGCAGAGGGAGCAGAGGATGAAACATCTTCGGGAGGCCTTGCAGAAAGGTCTGTGCAACGCGTTCCCAGAGACTGGGAGGTTACAAACTCCTGTTTCTGGACAACGTGTTGCTGAGGCTTCGGTCAGTCAAAGAAGGAGCGGTGGAGAAGGTGGCCGTCTGACCGATGCGTTCAGACAATTTTTTGGTCCGCAGCCCCAAGGTATGATCGGTTCCAGCAACCATCGCCAGCGTCTGTTTTACATGGTGCAGGAATACCTAGGGGCAAGATCAGACTTGGACACCTTTCCCACCGAAAATCCTCTGGGTTACTGGGTCTTGAGGATGGATCACTGGCCAGAGCTTGCACAGTATGCAATTGAGCTACTGGCCTGTCCTGCATCCAGCGTTCTTTCGGAACGCACATTCAGTGCTGCTGGAGGCGTGGTAACCGATCACAGGGTGCGTCTGTCCACCGACTCGGTCGATCGGCTGACCTTCATAAAAATGAATCAGTCTTGGATCACCACCAGCTACCAAGCACCTGATGCAGATGTAACCGAATAATTTTTTTTGAAATCTCAGATCCCTTCAAAGACTGCCTATGCTGATGCTGAGTGACTATCCCTGAGTAATTATCCTCTTCCTCCTCAATCATCACGCTGATAGCTTGTAAGAACATTTTTGGTTCTGGGCGCCACCACCAGTGCCTAAGGCACAATTTTTCAGCCCCTGTTTAACAGGGGCGTGTAATTACAATTTTTGATGTAATACTTTGCAGCAGGGCTCGTTCCTGCATTCCAACTAGAGTGTCTGTGAGGGGTTGCAGTGTTGTGGCACCAGCACCAGTGCCTAAGACCCAATTTTTCAGCCCCTGTCTAACAGGGGCGTGTAATTACAATTTTTGATGCAATACTTTGCAGCAGGGCTTGTTCCTGCGTTTCAACTAGAGTGTCTGTGAGGGGTTGCAGTGTTGTGGCACCAGCACCAGTGCCTAAGACCCAATTTTTCTGCCCCTGTCTAACAGGGGCGTGTAATTACAATTTTTGATGCAATACTTTGCAGCAGGGCTCGTTCCTGCGTTCCAACTAGAGTGTCTGTGAGGGGTTGCAGTGTTGTGGCACCAGCACCAGTGCCTAAGGCCCAATTTTTCTGCCCCTGTCTAACAGGGGCGTGTAATTACAATTTTTGATGCAATACTTTGCAGCAGGGCTCGTTCCTGCGTTCCAACTAGAGTGTCTGTGAGGGGTTGCAGTGTTGTGGCACCAGCACCAGTGCCTAAGGCCTAATTTTTCAGCTCCTGTTCAACAGGGGCATGTAATTACAATTCTTGATCTAATATTTCACAGCAGGGCCCTGTGAGGGCTTACAGTGTTTTGGCCACAGCAACACCTAAGGCCCAAATTTCTGCTGAGTATATAGGGCAGGACCCTACTTTCAAACATCTAACTTACAAACGACTCCTACTTGCAAACGGAAGGAGACAACAGGAAGTGAGATGAAATCTACCCCTAAGGAAGGGAAATTCTCTCCTGTAAGAGTTAATATGGGAAAACAATTTCTCCTTTCCACTGATGCTTTCCAATCCTTGTTCCACAAAAAAACCCAAATTTTCAAAAAACATTTTTCATTGGGACAAAAAAGTGAGGTGAAATCTTCTGAAGAGGAGGAAAGACGCAAAACAAATGTCACAGGGGTGATAACCCTTCCCTATGTTTTCCAAAAAGCTTAGAAAAGATTTTTTGGCTGGAGCTAAACACATTAAAAATGTTCAAAATTACAAACAGATTCTACTTAACAACAAATCTACAGTCCCTGTCTTGTTTGCACCGCCTGTATACTGCTGTTCAGAGTATATAGGGACCTTTCCTTATTTTAATTTGGGTGCGGGGTTCCCCTTAATATCCATACAAGACCCAAAGGGCCTGGTAATGGACTGGGGGGTACCCATGCCGTTTGTCTCACTGATTTTCATCCATATTGCCATGACCCGACATGACATTAAACCCGCAAGCAGTTTTAAATGAGATTTTTTCCTTTAAAAATGACATTTGGTGCAGGGACTGTTCTAAACATGGGAAACACGCGTCACTTTACAGGCATACTATAGACACCCCCCAGGTACGATATTTAAAGGAATATTTCACTTTTTTTTTTTTACTTTAAGCATCATTAAAATCACTGCTCCCGAAAAAACGGCCGTTTTTAAAAGTTTTTTTTGCATTGATACATGTCCCCTGGGGTAGGACCCAGGTCCCCAAACCCTTTTTAGGACAATACCATGCAAATTAGCCTTTAAAATGAGCACTTTTGATTTCGAACGTTCGAGTCCCATAGACGTCAATGGGGTTCTAACGTTCGTGCGAACTTGCGGTCCGTTCGCGGGTTCTGGTGCGAACCGAACCGGGGGGTGTTCGGCTCATCCCTACATAAAAGCTGTAAGCAGTTTTAAATTACTTTTATTACTTTAAAAATGTCATTTTGTGCAGGGACTGTTCTAAGCACGGGGAACACGCGCCACTTTACAGGCATATTATAGACACCCCCCAGGTATGATATTTAAAGGAATATTTCACTTTTTTTTCACTTTAAGCATCATTAAAATCACTGCTCCAGAAAAAACGGCCGTTTTTAAAACTTTTTTTTGCATTGATACATGTCCCCTGGGGCAGGACCCGGGTCCCCAAACCCTTTTTAGGACAATACCATGCAAATTAGCCTTTAAAATTAGCACTTTTAATTTCGAACGTTCGAGTCCCATAGACTTCAATGGGGTTCTAACGTTCATGCGAATTTTCGGTCCGTTCGCAGGTTCTGTTGCGAACCAAACCGGGGGGTGTTCGGCTCATCCTTAGTCACAATGTGTAAGTATGCAGTGAATTCTTGCACATTACTGTGTGGCAAATGTTGACCGTTATCACTGTGGTTTAACTGAGCTTTAAAAAACAAAGATTTTACTTACTGTACATAGGAAAAAAAAACACACATACAAACATCAACTAAAAAAATAAACTAAAAAAAAAAGAAATAGAATTGATGCCAAACTATTATAATTTTTCTAAAAAAAATAATATATCACTAACATGTTTTTTTCAGGTCACTAGAATTGTGTCCAATAGATTGTTTCTCACACACAGTTGATAACGTATTTTTAATTTTTAATAGTGCACTTTATGTACTTGTACAAAGGAAACATTTCACTTGTAACTCTAGATTAAAAGAATGTAACAAATTGCACAAACATTTAAAAATTGTTTGACTACATAATCATACTATAAACAATCATGTTAAAAATAAACATATTATGTTCCCTCCCTTTTCTGAAATGGATTGTGGTTTCATTATATTTAAATGCATTACTTTGGATCACAGCCAGCGGCAAACCCAATTCTTATAAATTATTTAGCATAAATCTGCATCTTCCCCATTAAACTGCTTAATAAAGAGTAAGGCAAATTTAGGATTAGCTTTAGTTTTTCAACTGATCACGTCAATTATTTTTTTAGTTCTCTATTGTTTTTTTTCCGAAACCTTTTTCTATGTTTCCTAGAATGTAATCTGCTATGCAATACCTCTACTGGAATTCATCATATCTTGATCCATATTTCCCATATGGTATATTGCTTTTATTATAGTAAGGATGACATTGTCCTACTCCTAAAGTTGCATTACCTGAATTCTGCTATAATAAATCTTAATCTTGGCATAATTATTTTCATCCATATACAAGTCTTAATCAAGTAATCTGATTTCATGCTTTTGCTCTTCTACTCTATATTTATCTTCATGTCACTATTATTAAGGTAAGCTACATACTACATCACATCTTTTGATTACCCTTTGAAATAAAAAAAAATATATATCATACACATATCTTATAAATTTACAGCACAATTTAATAATGGATGAGGGTCAATTTTAACTCCAAAAATACAGAAAAACTCATTACAACCTAAAAAAACTCAAAAATCATGTGCAGGGAAATGCCAATTTTTTTCAAAATCGTTGTCAATTACCTTTAAGGTTTGAGATATAGGGATTTATGTGTATGGTGCTATTACAGGAATTTTATATGCTGTGTCTGGGGAGCCACATGTACCATGTACAGCCTGCCATACAGGTAAATGGCTGTATGCAGCCACGCTCTTGTAAACATCCAATGCCTTTTTGCCTTGGTGTTTATCTGTGCATGGATGTCCAAAGTATTTTCTGAATTCTGAAATTGCACATTTGGAAAATATGTTGAATGAAAACGTGTGGCTTCCCTGACATGGGAAAGCACTGGGAAGTTACCCTAGGCATATACACTGCGCATAAAAGCCCTATGTACATGAACCCCAAAGGTAAAAAGAGTCAAAAGGCTTTAGAACCAAAGTAGTTAAGCTTCGCATTACTTACTAATGTCTTTATCTATGTGATAGAAATAATAATCAAATATAATATCATATAATGTAATACACAACCTTAAAATTAGCATGAAAATATAGGAATCATTAACAAAACAAAACAGCATTACATTTTTTTGCTTCATTAAATATGCATTATCTCACAAAAGTAAGTACACCTTCACATTTTTGGAAATATTTTATATCTTTTTCAATGTAAAGTAGTTTACAGCAGTGTACAGCTTGTATAACAGCGTAAATTTGCTGTCCCCTCAAAATAACTCAACACACAGCCATTAATGTCTAAACCGCTGGCAACAAAAGTGAGTACACCCCTAAGTGAAAATGTCCAAATTGGGCCCAAAGTGTCAATATTTTGTGTGGCCACCATTATTTTGCAGCATTGCCTTAACCCTCTTGGGCATGGACTTCATCAGTGCTTCACAGGTTGCCACTGAAGTCCTCTTCCACTCCTTAATGATGACATCACAGAGCTGGTGGATGTTAGAGACCTTGCGCTCCCCCACCTTCCGTTTGAGGATGCCCCATAGATGCTCAATAGGGTTTAGATCTGGAGACATGCTTGGCCAGTCCATCACCTTTACTCTCAGCTTCTTTAACAAGGCAGTGATCATCTTGGAGGTATGTTTGGGGTCGTTATGTTGGAATACTGCCCTGCCGGCCAATCTCCGAAGGGAGGGGATCATGCTCTGCTTCAGTATGTCACAGTACATGTTGGCAGTTATGCTTCCCTCAATAAACTGTAGCTCCCCAGTGCTGGCAGCACTCATTCAGCCCCAGACCATGACACTCCCACCACCATGCTTGACTGTAGGCAAGACACACTTGTCTTTGTACTTCTAACCTGGTTGCCGCCACACACACTTGACACCATCTGAATCAAATAAGTTTATATTCATCAGACCACAGGACAATCCCGAAATATTGGAAGTTAAAAAACATCCCGACGATAAAGGATTGGTTTAGGGAGATAAATAAAATAATTGTGAAATAAAATACGCCAACACCTGGAAGAGTTGGCTAGAATTTAAGCAAACTCAGGTTTATGTGAACTATATGGGTGGTAATTAGGAATTTTGTTGTTCCTTGTCTTCTCCCCCTCCCTCCCCTTACTCTTATTTATTCATTCCCCCCTTTTTTTGAGGATGTTCTCCTCTTTGAAATAAATATAAAAGGTTTGGGAAAGATATAGTACAACATATATATATTAGAGATACAGTATGGGACTAAGGATAATCATGATTGGGAATAAGTAGTTTTTGAAAGCGGGTCACAAAAATTTATGGAAAGGACACATGGGAAAATTACACTATAAAGTTTGGAAGGTTGTCACATTTCCTTTTTTTGTTTTTTCTCTCACTAAGGAATAATATAATGTTGGTAGAGAGTTGCGACTCTCTCCCCTTCAAAATAAATATAATAGGTTTCTGAAAGAATATTAGGGTCATAGTATGGGATAAAGGATAAATAGGATTGAGAATAAGTGAGGGGGGGGGTAAAGGGAAAGGGTAAAGGGATACACTTCATTAAGTTTGGATTATATATATATATATATATATATATATATATATATATATATATATATATAGATAGATAGATAGATAGATATCTATATATTAATATAGATATATATATATCTATATATATCTATATCTATATATATATATCTATATATATATATATCTATATATATATCTATATATATATATATATATATATATATATATATATATATATATGTATATGTAGATATATATATATATATATTTTTTTTTTTTCCCCTCAGGGTATGGGAGAGGGGGGTGACCGTGGAAAATACTTAAAATTTGGTTTTCTTTTTGGAAGGTACAATGAGATTGATCCATTAACTATGTCGATTGTGGTTATTATGTGTTTTGTTTTATATATATATGTATGTTAAGCATGTTTATATATACGATTTTGAAATGAAATGTTATGGAATGTTTTTATATGAAAAATATCTTAATAAAAATAATTGAAAACAGACTACAGGACATGGTGTCCTTAGTCTGCTTGTCTTCAGCAAACCGTTTGCGTGCTTACTTGTGCATAATCTTTAGAAGAGGCTTCCTTCTGGGAAGACAGCCATGCAGACCAATTTGATGCAGTGTGCGGCGTATGGTCTGAGCACTGACAGGCTGACCCCCCACCCCTTCAACCTCTGCAGCAATGCTGGCAGCACTCATACGTCTATTTCCCAAAGACAACCTCTGGATATGACACTGAGCATGTGCACTCAACTTCTTTGGTCGACCATGGCGAGGCCTGTTCTGAATGGAACCTGTCCTGTTAAACCACTGCATGGTCTTGGCCACCGTGCTGCAGCTCAGTTTCAGGGTCTTGGCAATCTTCTTATAACTTAGGCCATCTATATGTGGAGCAACAATTCTTTTTTTCAGATCCTTAGAGAGTTCTTTGCCATGAGGTGCCATGTTGAACTTCCAGTGACCAGTATGAGAGAGTGAGAGCGATAACAACAAATTTAACACACCTGCTCCCCATTCACACCTGAGATCTTGTAACACTAATGAGTTACATGACACCAGGGAGAGAAAATGGCTAATTGGGCCCAAGTTGGACATTTTCACTTATGGGTGTACTCACTTTTGTTGCCAGCGTTTTGACATTAATGGCTGTGTGAGTTATTTTGAGGGGACAGCATATTTACACTGTTATACAAGCTGTACACTGAAGGAGAAAGGGGTGCTATTAACAGGGAAGGTGGGACTTTGTATGAAGCACGTGACAGCAAGGAAGTAATTGGATGAATGTAGAGGAAATTATTAGAAAAATAGGTTTGTAGACATACAATGGTCAATAACATTGGTACGAGGTAACATACATATAATATTTAGACCATAAACACAGTCCATAGAACATGTAATGATATCAATGGTATGCAATACACAAGGTAATAACAATAAAATTGAAGGTAATCACTCATAGTAAAATACTAATTCCCTCATTCACCTCAAGGAAAATTTGCATAAAACAAAAATTCAAAGGGTAATGCCTGCAAAACCTATGGCCTCACTAGACCTGAGGGGGAATAAAATGGATGATAACTTGATAATCTTGGTAAGATAGATGAGGACACGGCAACCAGTAGTTCTACGCGTTTTGTGGCTAAAATACCACTCGTCAGGCGCAAGCACGTGTAAGATCTATAGAGACATATTGTAAAATTAAGAAGAGAGGATGTAAATGAAAGGACAATGTTTGGGGTGAAGTAAACAACCTTAAGAACTGAGGCTTTACTTACTGTGGTTATCTGGGTTGATGGTATAGTGGTGGGGTCCTGAAGGCGGTCTGGAATACAGCTCCATTCGGGAGCTGAGGTGGAGAGCCCCACAGGCTCGGAGGGGGCGACATCCAGGGTAGGCACAGGACATGAGGGCATGCGGGGGAGGAGGAACGTATTGTGAACAGCAGGAAATGGGGAGGAGGGAGGGAAAAGGGAGGGAAGGGGGAAAGAAGGGTAAGGGGAAAGGGGAGGGGAAAAAGATGGGGGGAAGGGGGAGGGAATAGGGGGAGAGGAGAAAGAAAGGAGAGGAAAGAGGGAAGGGGGAGGAGACAAGAGGGGGAGAGAGGAAAAAGCAAATTGGAGGGTAGAAGGGGAGGGAAAAGGGAGGGGGGTGGAAAGGGAAAGCAAAGGAAAGGAGGAAAGGAAGGGGGAGAAAGAAGGGAGCAAAAAAAGAAGGGGAGGAAAGGGGGAAGCAAAAAGGGGGCGAAAAGGCAGAGGAGGGTGAGGTGAGGGGATGGGATTGAAGGTGATGGAGGAGTGACTAGGAATGTGAAGGGAAGGAAGGTGAAGGGAAAGAAAGGGACATTGGGTTTGGAAGTGATAGAGCCAAATGGTGGTAGTGAGTGTGACGAATTTACCTAGAGAGGATGAGGAGCCCAATGAAAGGGAACCAGGAGGATCTTGCCTCAGCCAGAAATTGTGACGGTCCGTGTGTGGAGAGTCTTGTGTGTCAGGACCACCCGGGGGGGCCCCTAAACAGCCCAGCCGCGGGAAGGTCCACCAATGCCACGCCATGTAGCAAGGGGAGGGACGCCATGCATTGGATAGCGGGAGCTCCAGCCAACCAACACACAGCCAGCTCTCCCTTTGCCCATGAGCATGGTACAAACAGGCTGCGCATGGTGGTGTCAGGGGGACGCCGCATGCACAGCGTGTGGTGCGTGACATCGACGTGCATCAACGGTGCATCCACCCCCCAGCCAGCAGAAAGGGCAGTGGAGGGGGAGGAGGCCCACAAGGCATGTCGCAGCTCCCGGAACAGGAGAGAACCAGACAGCACTGCAGCCCAGATATGGCCCACCGGTGACAGTAACAATACCAATTCATTAACTAATAATAATAAAATAAAACATATATATGTATTAATAATGAAATGACAGGTGAATGTTTATATAGATTTAATCAACTGAGAATTAAATAAAAACAGGGGAGACTAAACATAGGTCATAAAGTGCAGAAGGGGTAATATAGCAAAAACTGGTAGGGCTAAACCACGTGCTTTCATCCCTAATTGTAATCAATCAATTTGGAGGAAGTTGGGAAAAAGGAATAGGGACTTCCAGGAAGCCATGGCCTGGTAAGGTCATGTATTTCCATCCCTAGAGACTTTGTATGATATCAAGACCTGGTAAGGTCGTGGATATCCATCCCATTTACATTGAAGGAGAAAGGGGGTTTATTAACAGGGAAGGTGGGGCTTTGTATGAAGCACATGACAGCAAGGAATTATTCGGATGAATGTAGAGGAATTTATTAGAAAAATAGGTTTGTAGACATACAATGGTCAATAACATTGGTACGAGGTAACATACATATAATATTTAGACCATAAACACAGTCCATAGAACATGTGAAGATATCAATGTTATGCAATACACAAGGTAATAACAATAAAATTGAAGGTAATCACTTATAGTAAAACACTGTAATTCCCTCATTCACCTCAAAGGGTAATGCCTGCCGAACCTATGTCCTCACTAGACCTGAGGGGGAATAAAATAGATGATAACTTGATAATCTTGGTAAGATAGATGAGGACACGGCAACCGGTAGCTCTACGCATTTTGTGGCTTAAATACCACTCATCTGGAGCAAGCACGTGTACGATCTATAGAGACTTATTGTAAAATTAAGAAGAGAAGATGAAAATTAAAGGACAATGTTTGTGTTGAAGTAAACAACCTCGAGAACCGAGGCTTTACTTACTGTGGTTATCTGGGTTGATGGTATAGTGGTGGGGCCCTGAAGGCGGTCCGGAATACAGCTCCAACCGGGAGCTGAGGTGGAGAGCCCCGCAGGCTCAGAGGGGGGCAACACCCAGGGTAGGCACGGGACACAAGGACATGCTGGGGAGGAGGAACGTATTGTGAACAGCAGCAAATGGGGGAAGGGAGATAAAAGGGAGGAGGTAGAAAGGAGGGGAAGGGGACATTGTAGCAAAGTGTTGTTTCTTCAGTGTTGTCACATGAAAAGATATAATAAAATATTTACAAAAATGTGAGGGGTGTATTCACTTTTGTGAGATACTGTATATAAAGATAAAATTACGGCAATCAACTTGAGTTCTGCATTCAGAACATGAAAGCAATGTCACAGAGGTTTTAAACTCAATACATGAAATTGATAACTGGCTGTACTGTAGAAAGCTAAAACCTGACTTGATGCAATTTGGTAAAAAAGGTATATCTTGAATGAATTAAAACAGTTGGAATAGTGTTCACAGCTAATTAAAAGAAAGATGCTAGCCATGAAATAAGCAGACAAAAAGTATGACAATGATCCACAGATCAGAGTATTTAGTTATCAATGGGATTGAAGTTTTAATGGCAAACTCATATATTTTATGTTAATTGCTTACATAGTTTATTTTGAACATATTTAATGTAGTTTCATTATTTCCATGGTATATACATTTTTATCTCAAAGAGATTTCCCTAGCCAGCTTGCAGCATATACAGATTAAAACTGTTTTAAAAGTAGCTAAAGCGCTTTAAACTAATTTTCTTAATTTCTTAAAAATAAAAAAAGGTATTTACAAACTCAAATTTTTTACTATAAAGGAAGTTGTGAGAAAGGCAATCTACTTTTTTTTTAGCACCAAAAGGACACCCAAAACTTTTATTCATTGTTTGTCCAACAATAGAAAGGAGAAGACTGAGCAAGAGGGGCAATACTTGGTCTCATCTTTGTAACCAGTGTACCCAATTTTTTTTTTGTTTAATAAATTTTTATCAAAGAAAAATAGTGAAAAGATATATTTATATCACCAAATAGATACATTCTTGGAGATAATGCAACATAGGTTTCAGTGCTCACAAATTACAATGGTTGTCTAGAAGCCAATAATCCAATAATGCCTCTGGAGATACAAAAGAAGGAATAAGTGCGAATGAAATAACAAAATAAACATAGGCTTCTTTCTATGTGAGCACTTGAATCAGAACATAAAAAAGAGAAAACTTTGCTTTAATTTGAAGAGAAAGATGAAGAAGAAAGAACAGCGAGGAGGGAATTGGGAAAAATAGATGATAGGAAAGAAAATAGATGAAGGAAGAAGGAAAGTAGATATAGTATAGGATAGGATGGTGGGAGGGGAGGGAGGGGGTTGTTGGCATGCATGTCAATACATTGAAAAATACTGAATTAATGGAATTTAGATGGCAATGCTTAATTGATAGGCTTAAGGGGTTTGCATTATAATGTTCTTATAGGAGGAGGTGGACTGAAATTTTACCCAGGGTGCCCCAGTTAACGAATGTTTCTTGGAAGTACCTTCAATATTGTGGGTAATATTCTCCATGAGATGCACTTCATCTATCTTTTGTAGCCAGACTTTTATGGAAGGAGTTGTTGGTTGACCCCATAAAGTAGGAATTAAAGCTTTGGCGGTGTTCAATAGGTGAGGGATCAGTGAACGTTTATATGAACCTATGGGGGACTTAGTGGCGTGGAAAAGAATAGTCTATGGATCATTGGGTAGATTGACATCCAAAATCTGTAGGATCAGATTGCAAATGGCAGTCCAAAAGGGTTGAATGAGTGGGCAAAACCACCAGACGTGTGCATGAGTGGCTTTGTTCCCACAGTTCCCCCAGCATAATGGGGAACTTGCTAGGAACATTTGGTGTAGTCTAGCTGGGGTATAATGCCACCTGGTAAGCAATTTATAGTTAACCTCTGCCATTTTTGAGGCAAGGGAAGAAGTGTGAGCTAATTGTAGGATCTTATCCTTTTGGTTGTCTGTGAGGGGGGAGCCCAGATCTATTTCCTATTTAGCCAGAAAAGGTGGAAAGTCAGGATTTTGAAGAGCAATGAGAGCTTTGTAGAATAGAGAAATACCATGTAGAGGAGGATCTTTTGCATAAAATATTTCTTCTAAGCCATTCAAATCTTGTAGACCTCTAAGCGGGTGAGGGAGGGAACTTAAGAAGTGTTGTAATTGGTGGTATCTCCATTTATCAAGAAACATGGCAGGTTTAGGAGCAAGGATCACATGTAATGGTTTAAGTATGTTGCCACGGAGAACATGATGTAATAGGAGAGGTTCTTCTGATCTCCATGATTTAAAGACGGGGTCTAATAGACCCGGTAAAAAATATTTATGGTTGAGGAGAGGCAATAAAGGAGAAACATATCCCCAAGAGAATTTTTTGTGTAGGGCATCCCATATATCCAATGAGGATATGGTGAGTGCTGAAGTAGTTCGAGCAAGATTCCTGCAAGAATGGGGTATCCAGGGGACTATCGAGAAATCCACGCCACTCAAAAAATATTCAATTTGTACCGATAATTTTGAATTGAAAGCATATTTCCAGTCAGCTAATCTGGACAAAACAACCGCTTGATAGTATGTCTTAAAATTAGGAAGTGCCAGTCCCCCAGAGCATTTGGAGCGAAACAGTAGCTCTCTAGACATTCTGGAATGGCTGTTCCTCCAAATAAAGCGAGAAATCATGGTTTGTAAAATAGTGAAGAACCCCACCTAATGGGAGCATTTGAAAGATAAAGAGGATGCGGGGTAGTATATTCATTTTAATAATATTTACTTTCCCCAACCAGGTGTGTGATAGGCTGGACCATATTCGTAAGTCATCCCTAATCTTGTTTAACAAGGGGATGTAATTATGCCGAAAAAGAGAGTGGGGATTAGAAGTGAGATAAATACCTAGGTATTTCATGCATTTGGGTTCCCATTTAAAGGGAAAAAGGGGTTTAAGGGAAAGTGCCTCGGACTTAGGGATATTAATGTTTAAAATTTCGGATTTGGATAAATTTATTTTGAAGTTAGAGATTGATTGAAAGGTGGAAAATGCCGACATTAAGTTAGGAATTGAGATGCGTGGTTGCTGAATAAAAAATAGTATGTTGTCAGCATAAGCTGCATATTTTTGGGAGCTTTTGCCTATTTGTATGCCTTGGATGTTAACATTATTCCTAATTGTAGCCAGGAAGGGTTCTAAGGTAATAGCAAAGAGGAGGGGGGACAGGGGACAACCCTGCTTGGTGCCATTATGCAAGACGAAAGGGTCACTCAACGTCCCATTAATTCTAATTTGTGCTGTATGATTAGAGTAAAGGGATGAGATACGATGAAACATCTTAGGACCCAATCCAAAGTGTTGCTGGGTCATCTTAAGATAGTCCCAGTCCACCCTATCAAAAACTTTTTCAGCGTCAGTGGAAAGGAGTAGGGTGTTCTGGGCACATCTCTGAACATATTGGATTAAGGACTTTGCTCGAAGGGAGTTATCTTTTGCTTCTCTATTGGGTATGAAACCTGATTGGTCTGCGGAGATCCAACTGGGTAGCAGGGGGAGCAGGCGATTTGCCATTACTTTGGCAAATAATTTAATATCAGTATTTATTAATGATATTGCCCTAAAGCTGTTACAGAGGGTGGGGTCCTTATCAGGTTTAGGAATGACAGTGATATGAGTTGACAGGGATTCTGGACGGAGGCCTGAAGAGTGAGAAATTGAGTTTGCATAAGCAGTGAGGCGGGGGAGTAAAATGTTGCTGAATGTTTTATAGTATAAAATAGTGAACCCATCAGGTCCGGGAGCTTTACCAGATGGGGAAGATTTCAATGTGGCCTGGAATTCCTTTAACAAGAAATCCTCTTCCATTTCTTTAAGGACAGATATGGGCAATTTAGGCAGGTTGGCTTCTTTCAACTAGGAGAGCATGCGGCTTCGTCTCTCTTTCTGAGGTAGAGAGGATAAGTTGTTTTTAACATTGTAAAGGTCCACATAGAACTCTCTAAAGGCCTTAGCAATGTCTGGAGTTGCATGGGCAAGCTCTCCTGTTGAAAGTTTGATTTTGGAAATAAATGACTGCGACTGTTTAGCTTTTAATGATCTAGCCAATAGTTTACTTGGTTTGTTCCCCCACTCATAACATTTCTGTGAAATATGCTGGAATTTTCACTTAGTGTCTAAATTGAGAAGGGATTTTAATTCCTCTTGTTTAAGTGTGAGGGATTGGAGGTGCTCAACATGCAGAGAGAGTTTGTGTTGTTTGTCAAGATCAGCTATTTGTTGTAGAACCTGATTAATTTGTTGACCATGCTCCCTTTTTTTCCTGGCACCAAGCTCAATGAAGCGGCCTCTAATAGTAGCCTTATGAGCTTCCCAAACAATGGAGGAGGAGGTGTCAGAGGGCTTGTTTTCCTTAAAGTATTGTGACAAATGGGAGGCCAACATGGAAACCTCAGCTTTGTCAGAAAGAAGGGAGTCATTAAGTTTCCAGTTTTTAGTACGACAGGGTAAGGAATACATGGTCAACGTCATTGATACAGGTGCGTGGTCTGAAACAGATGCGGTGCCTATGTGAGTAGACTGTAAGAGGGGGAGATAAAAATGATCTAGGAACATATTGTCTATTCTAGAATATGATTGGTGTGTTGTGGAGAAATTCTCCTTGAGATGGAGAAGGCGCCAAACATCCATTAATTGAAAGTCCAGAAGTCTCTTTTTGACAAATTTCAGGCGTTTAAAAGAAATATTGGAGTGGCCTTGGGACGTGTCCATTGTTGGGTTTAAAGGAATGTTAATGTCTCCCGCTAGGATAGTAAGACCCTTGGCGAAGTGTGACAATTTAGTTAGGATTTGTGAGAGAAAAGTAGGTTGATTATGGTTTGGACAGTATACATTAGCAAGAGTACATTGAGTGTTACCTATGAAGCCCCTAAGGAAGAGAAAGCGACCGTGATCATCTGCTAACATATCAGATAAGCGAAAGGATACATTTCAGCTAAACCCAATTTGCCACTCCATTAGCTTTATTGGTGTCTGATAAGCTGTAGTATCATTGCGGAAAGTGGGGTGAGGTCAATTTAACATGTGTTGTGTGGGTTAAATGCGTTTCTTGAAAAAAGGCAATGGAACATGCGGTTTGTTTTAGTTCACAAAATATTTGGTGTCGCTTAGCAGCGACATTAAGACCCCTAACATTGTATTAGGTAATCTTTAACGTAGCCATTGATATAGCATTGTGAGATCCTACCTTTCCATGCATGCCAACGGGGGGGGCGCTAGGGGGGAGAGAGAAAGATTATTTGGAGAGAGAAAAAATGAAAAGAAAAAGAGAGTGAACATATATATAAATCATATACATGAGTTAAAGAACTAGTGGGAAACCGATGAATAACACGCAGAAATCTGCAGTGGTCCCATTGGGGAAAGAGAGAGCAAGAAGCCATTCAAATCCCTGGGCAGGGATTGAGTCAAACAATTATAAGGTCACTTGCCCTCACCCACCCCAAAAGGAAAGGGGGACGGGGATACACTGTAGGGGAGGGGTAGTGAGGGAAGTGCGCCCCGACAGCACACGGCCTGTGAAAAACAAATAACTTATAACTATAAGTAAATAATTAGTTCCAGATAAGTAAGAAGGTTCTGTATACAGGAACGGGTTCATCTTAAACAACATGGATCTTATAGGGCAACACATGTGTAGACCAAAGTGGAACGGCAACCAAATAAAAGAAAACGGAAAAAGAGAACATTGGTCAAACCGATGACAGGTCAGCTTTGGCCAAGTATAGTCAGGCAAAAGTAGAAAAAACTGCGGCCAAAACCTGACTTTGTAGAAATAACCTGTAGGAGAATGAGTATCTACATTAATAAAATTGGCGTACATTAAAAAATGCACAATTCAACCATGTTTTTGCGCAGAGCCTGGGAGAGAGGTGCGTCTTTTCTTCGAAGGAGTTTTTCTCCAAAGTGGATCCACTGGGCTCGAAAATTTAGGGATTGGGTCCTGCCAACCTGGGATCTCCATGGACGAGAGATTAAGATCCTGCAAGAAGGTTGAAAGTTCCTCCGGAAATCTTAGTGTATGGGAATGTCCATTTTTTGTGGCAATCAGGCAGGCTGGGAAACCCCATCTGTATGTGATTCCGTCTGAACGCAGGTGAATAAGGAGCGGCTTTAGGGCTCTACGGCGATCCAGAGTATCCTTGGAGAAGTCTGTAAATATGGTGATGACTGCCCCGTCAAAGACAATGTTAGGCAAGCCCCGCATCTTCATCATAATGGCATTTTTATCCTCGAAGTAATGCAAGACAGATAACGTCCCTGGTCTGGTCTGAATTAGCATTACGGTGTCTTAGGGCACGATGTACTCGGTCAAAGCGCAGTGTTTCAGTGACAGAGTTACCCAGGATGGTATTGAAAATGCCTCATATTGATGGTTCGAGGTCACTATCACCAGTTGCTTCCGGTAGACCTCTGACCCGTATATTATTTCTACGATTATGGTTCTCGAGGTCTTCGAGCTTGTACAGAGAGGGCCGATGGGCAAATGCCAGCTGGGTAACAGTGTCCTGCAGTTCTTTAATGGCTAGGGCGTGTGTCCTGCCTTTGCTCCGTTTCTTCTACTCTGACCAGGATGTGTGACATATCAGTTCTAACAGCAGTTATTTCTTTTTTAATGGATTTCTCCAAACTGTGAAACATACCTGCGAGTTATTTTTTAAGACCGCTCATCAGCGTAGCCATTTCGGAACCAGCAGGGGATCCAGGATCGTCCATAAGGTCAGAGCAGTATGAGGAGGCCGGAGAGCTCTCCCTCACAGAGGCAGCGTGGGATGAGGGAGAGGTGCTTGTTCTCAAGGTTCGGGCCTGATCGCCACGTGCGTTGGCTAAATATTGCTGAATGGAACCTGTGAAAACTGGAATAGACAATGACCTCTTGCCCGATCATTTACCTGGAGCAGAGTGGAGTTTAGGTGTTTTGGCGGGCATAACTGGAACTATAGGGCCAATAGCTGTATGGGGCACTTCTCACTCACATCTGCTCAGTGCATACTTCAAAATACTGTTAATGTACTTAAAGCTTTTCATACAGATAGTAACAGAATCACTTTAACAGTTGCAGGAAGAAGCAAGGAGATTTATCTTGATCACAGTCTAAAGAAACAGGAGCTGTGAAGATAATGTGGTGGCATAAAATAAGCTTGGGAGTACTTAGAGCACCAAGATGGCCGCCGGCTTCCAGAAGTAGGCCGAAGCTGCGGACTTTCCTAGCGGTAGTGGCCAGCCGGGTGAGTACCGTACCGTGCAGGCCCCAGGCGGCTCCGTATGGACCCAAATTCGGGGTCACAGCAATATTTGAGTGTCCCAGCACTACAGGGTGGAGCCGGCTGAAGGATGGGCAGGCAAGCGACCTGGTACTCACCACCTCAGCAGGGGAGAGAAGGCCAGAGTGGCAAGCCTCAAGATGGCTTCAGGCCTCCGAAGGTCGGTGCCAAAAGATGGGATCTTCAGGTGAGTTACCACTGAGAGATAAGTTCTCGTTGGCTTCGGACGGTTTCCCGGTCAAGGAGCTGTATTAGAGTACGTCCAAGGCCTCCGATCCGGGGAAATGAAGAGCGGTGGGCTCAGGGTGTATGGTAGGCCCCAAAATGGCGGCGGGTGTCCGAGGCTCGGAGCTGGCTGTAGGCCCAAAACAGTGTAGCGGAGCCAGAGAGATCAAATACTCCACGGGGACTGTAGCTGAGGGTGTCCAGTCACTCCTATTGTTAAAATGGAGCTTCGGTGGGGTGAAAAAGGACGAGGATGGCTATGGATCTAAGTAGCCTTAGCAGAGCTCAGCTTCCACACGTCCTCCCCGTAGCACGTCCGGACAGGCCCCACCAGTGTACCCAATTTGGCATCTTACATATGACAAATTCTTTACTGAATGTTTGTTGCTAACATCAGTAGATGGAGTCATAAACAGTGTTAATAATAAGAAAATAGTGCTGTGTTTCAACAGCAGTATAGATGACTTCCCGTCTGCTGCTGGAACTAAAGAGAATTGGGCTGAATGCTTCTCCATCATTTAGGTTAAACCTTGTAGTTTTATCAATGAATTCAAGGCTTGCTCTGATTGGCCCAGGTGGCAATTATGATGCCTGCCTCTCCACCTCAGGCAATCAGATCTGCCCCATATTCATTGATTAAAAAAAATTAAAAAAACAAGGCTTCTCCTGAATGGCAGAAAATTAGTCTGAGTTTCATTAATTCTGGCAGCCTGTACTGCTGCTGGAACACTGCTTACTGTATGTAGCTGATGCTACTACTACAGTATATCACAGCAACACAACGGCTGCATTGTTTTGTAATAGAAATAGTTTGTTTTGGCCAGTTTGGCCTAAGCTAACTATTGAAAGTTAATTGAAACCTGGAATTCTACTTTAAAGTGTATCTAAACCCAAGTGCAAAATGTAATATATTGCAGTTTACCAGTCCTTAGATGTAGTAACTGCATTTGTTTTCTTTATTCTATGTATATGTTATATGTATATTCTCTATGTCTATGTATCAAAAATTTGCTTTGTGAATGTCTCAGAATTTACATAGAAGTCACACATAATATCAGTAATGTACATGTGAAGAACATTTGATCTAAAGAGTGAAAGCACACGTGAGAAAAGCACCTAAAACTGTAGATTAAGAACATTCAACCAGAAAAAGAAATAATATAAGGAATACCTCTGCACTGTGTACAAAATGTATTGAGATTCCTGTGCACATTAGGGATGAGCTGCAGGTTCTTTGATTGTTTAAGGGGTTTGGTGAAAGGCTGAACTAATAATAGGTGTTCAGCTGAGTGATCCTCCAGCTATAGTGTGACAGGTTCTTTATGTACTATGCGAGAGGCTGTTTATGTACTTAAAGGGGTTGTAAACCTTTGTGTTTTTTTCAACTTAATGCATCCTATGCATTGGGGTTAAAAAACACCTGGCAGTGATCTGCCCCCCCCCCCATTTTACTTTCCTGAGCCCTGGAACTTGACCCGGCGGGGACACCCTGTCTCTCTGCCTGGGGTTCTCGGCTCGTGATTGGGTAGATTGATAGTAGCGCAACCATTTGCTCCCGCTGCTGTCAATCAAATTCAATGACATGGGCACTGGGGGGCGGGGCCGAATCATACATCTGGTGGCTATGGACGCCGAATGCTGGACTCGGGAACATGCCTGCAATCTAACCCCCTCAGGAGAGCGCTTCTCCAAGGGGGTTATCTGATGTGGGGCGTGGCTTGGCGTGCGGCTGAGATGGCAGCACACTAGTGGAGCTCTGGCTAAAATGGGCAGACTGACCCACCTCACACCCACGCAACTCGGCCATCTCCTCAGTGAGGAACATCATGGATCTCTTTAAAAATTAGACCTCGGCCTATGGCAGCATGGCAAGCAGCAAGATGGCACCAACTCAGCACGAGGAGGTCTTTAGTGAAGAAGCCCAGTCGGCACCAGAAGACACGGGTAGGAAGACTCTGCACTCAGACCATCCCCTCACTTATGCCGATATGTCAGGGTTTGCAGTGGACATTAAATCTACATTTCCTGCAGTGATTACTGACCTGAAAATGAACCTACTAGTTCTCACAGAGAAGCTGGCTTCAGCTGAAGCAGTGGGGAAGCACAGAGACAGAGCAATACACAAGTTGGAGAAAGTGACTGTCACAGAAATGAATAGGCACCTGGAGGACTTGGACATCAGGGGGAGGAGGAATAACATCAGAGTTAGGGGAATACCTGAATTTGTGGAGAATAATCAAATTATTCCTGCCTTACAAAGAGTCTTTAATAGCCTCCTTGAAAGACCTGAGGACATGGAAATAGAATTTGTCCATGCATACATGGCCTTACGGGCACGCAACCCTGGCACAGCGCCACCATGAGACATCATTTGCTGTCTACAGAACTTTCCCCTAAAAGAGGATATAATGCGCAAAGACAGGCGCAGATTATCTTTAATGGGGAAACCATTATGCTCATCCATGATCCATCACAGATCACACTGAAAAACCATAGAGCTCTGCGCCCCCTCCTGGATAAATTGTGGGAGAAAGATCTGAAAAACACCTGGCATTTTCTGTTTGGCCTAATCGTCAACCACAATGGCAGACAACATATCCTGTGCACTCCAGCTGATCTAGCCGACTTCTGTGAGGCCTTGCAACTAAGCTCACTTGATCTTCCGGACTGGTACTCGGAATTCCTCCTGTCGCCCTGGAAAGAAGCTCTCCATGCTGTTCTTTTACTTCACCAGACAAGCTCCAAATGAAGAGACATACCCGTTCCCGTGGATCCTTAAAGATGGCTGACCTGTGATCTCCTTTCTAATATCCATTTAAGTCTCCTCAAACCCCTCCACCTTACCCACATGTTGCGGAGATTGACTCTTTTGGAAAGGATCCCAGATACCCACCTCAGACAGTTCAGAAGGTTGTGGTTTCCTATTTTTTTCTTTTTTTTTCTTCTGTTGCTGGTTTCTCTATTTTTTAACCACCTTTTTTGAACACTGACTGATATGACCAGTTTACTCTGCCTCCTATTGGGACTTGCATCACCCCCCGGGGACCTTATATTTTTCCGGTGACTTAGTTAGCCTTCATATCCTATATGACATGAGAGTGACCTCATGATGATGGCTATACCATGAGGCTATAACGTGATTTGAGACACCTCTGGGTTATACTGTATTTTACAGGCCCTTTGAATAATATATCAATGAAACATTTAAAATGTTATGTCCCGCTACTTCTGCCCCTGTCAACTCCTAGCTTTCTAAAAGGTTAGCTACAGTGGATGTGATGTGTTCCTGTTTTTTCATCTTATAAGAGGCTCTATCTTAGTTTTTCCTTAAGTTTCAGTCTGCCCTCTAATTAATTGATAGCAGTTCAATCAGGGTTGATTCATTGGCCCTTTTAATATGGCCCATTCATAGCTGCTCCATACACTCCTGTTTATTTTTCACGTTAATATATTATCACGTGATCTCTTTAATTTTGATAACAACTTCAGCTGACACCTCCCCTACCCCCGCAGAGTGACCTGGGTTGGTGTCTGTTGAACATACAGGCGCACTAATTAGAAGCCTTGAGATAGTTCATTCTATCTAAGGTGTTATACCTGCTTCTCTCCTCCCCTCCTTCTCTAATCATCTTTCTAATCTTTCCTAACTTCTTCTTCTTCTTTTTTCCTTTCTCACAATGAACCTCTTGCAGTATATATCGCATTTATCAGCATATAACACACACAGGCATATAACACACACCCAAATTTAAGAGAGAAGTTTAAGGAAAATGTTTTCACATGATTCCCCCTTTACAGTACACAGTCCCCCTCCCCTGCACAGTACACAGCTCCCCTCCCCAGTACACAGCCACCCATCCAGTACACAGTCATCCTCCCCCTGCACAGTAAACAGCCCCCCTCCCCAGTACACAGCCCCCCCACCAGCACTCTAGCAAACGTCTAATTTCCGAATTCTTCACATTTAACGTTCGGTCAGCGAATGGTAAGGGACTTAGATGGTTTCACGTCAGGATATTTAAATATTGGGGGGGGGGTAACTTTAATATACCATAAACCCCACAGTGGATACATCCTCTGGGAAAACATGCATCTCATTAAAATTATCAGAACCCTCAAAAAATTACTACACTCCTTGCACGTAGTGGACTCATGGCATTTCCTGCATGCAGAGGGTAGGGATTATACTTTCAACTCCACCCCACACAATAGATACTCGCTTATCGATCTCTTTATTACCCAGAGAGACTTGCCCACAATTACGGATGAACATATAGGAATTCAGTCACTGTAAGATCATGGGGGCGGGGGCGACTGTGGGGGAATCCCATGCCGTTTTTTTCAATTACTTTTATGTGTATTGCCAGGACCGACAATTCATTATAGCCGCGAGTACTTTTAAATGACTTTTTTTCCTTTAGAAATGTCATTTTGCTCTCGGACTGTTCTAAACACAGGGAAACATGCACCACTTTACAGGCATACTATAGACACCCCCCAGGTATGAAATTTAAAGGAATATTTTACTTTTATTGTTTCACTTTAAGCATTATTAAAATCACTGCTCCCAAAAAAACGGCCTTTTTTAAAACTTTTTTTTGCATTGATACATGTCCTCTAGGGCAGGACTCAGGTCTTCAAACACTTTTTATGACAATACCATGCATATAAGCCTTTAAAATTAACACTTTTGATTTCTCCCATAGACTTTTAAAGGGTGTTCCGCGGCTTACGAATTTGTCGCGAACACCCCAAATTGTTCGCTATTCGACGAACAGGCGAACACCCGATGTTCGAGACGAACGTAAGAAAATAGGGCTCATCCCTACTCCTGGTTCAGTTGAGGCAGTTTATCCAATCAGCTGGGTATAAAACACTGCCTCACTCTGAGGGTTTTGTCAGTCCATTGTCTCTTGTTTCCTGTTTTGCCAAAGCTTCCTGTGTTCTAGTTACAGCGTTCAAGACTGACTCCGGCTTCTGACCCTGCAGCAAGAAGTTCTGTTATTAAAGGTACAGTACACCCAGCCCCAGGAACCAGCATGTCCTGAGCCATTTGTGGCCAGAGAGATTTGATGGTAGCCAAGCATCATTCGTGTGCTTTAAGATGGATTGTAAGCTGTTGTTTGCTCTTAAGCCTAGGACCTATGCCACCCACTATATAAAGATTCGCGCTTCCATCAACCTGCTCACTGGACAATGCAAAACATGGGCTCATCAGCTTTTACAGGAAAGGAGTCCAGTCTTGGACAGCTGGGAAGCATTCATGTTTGCTCTGGACTCTCACATTGCTGTTTCTAAGAAAACCAGTGTTCCCAAATCTGCTCTCTGTTCACGTGGCCTACGGGTATCCAGGGACAGGAATACCCTGTACAGCTATAACTCCAAGCCATCCCAGCATGTGCCAAGCTATGAAGCTCTAACCCCACAAAGCCTAGATGCTCCTGAGGATACACACACACCTTCCCTGGAAAATGTGGAACCCATGGAGATCAGGGCCATCCGGTCCAAGCTATCTAAAGGTGAAAGAGAGCGGTGGAGAGACCACCCCTGAATCTCTGCCTGCTATCTAGCTTGAAGTTCCTGTGCCCCAGTCTGACGTCCCAGGGCCTGCTACCCCGCTTGAAGTTCCGGTGCCGGTGTCCCCATTTGAAGTTTCTGTGCCTGTGTCACCGCTTGAAGTTTTGGTGACTGTATCCCTACTTGAAGTTCCTGTGCCTGTGTCCCCAATTGAAGTTCCTGTGCCTGTGTCCCCAATTGAAGTTCCGGGGCCTGTATCCCTGCTTGAAATTCCTGTGCCTGTGTCCCCGCTTGAAGTTCCTGTGCCTGTGTCCCCAATTGAAGTTCTGGTGCCTGTGTCCCCGCTTGAAGTTTCTGTGCCTATGTCCCCGCTTGAAGTTCCGGTGACTGTGCCCCCGCTTGAAGTTCCGGTGCCTGTGTCCCCAATTGAAGCTCCGGTGCTTGTGTCCCCGCTTGAAGTTCCGATGCTTGTGTCCCCGCTCGAAGTTCCGGTGTTTGTATCCCAGCTTGAAGTTCCGGTGCCAATGTCCACGTTTGAAGTTCTACCACCTGACTGTATGTATGCCTCGAATGGCACCATGGTCTGTAACCAAGATCTGGTAATGTTTGAAAAAGCTTTGCAAGCGGCAAATGCACCCCTTACAAAAACTTCTAAAACAACAAAGACCAAAAATAAAAAGTCTTCTAACACTGCGGTTGATGCTTTGTTCCCCTGTGTCTTTGATGAAGACTGCATATATGGCATGGATGCCTATGGCAGAACATTCCCCCTACCGGACATTATGCTTGACTACTCTGGTGAGGAGGGTGGTTTAGACCTAGAGAACTATGCCTATGAGGAACCTCCTGTTCACGCCCAGAGGGTGTTTGTAGGGGGGGGGACTGTCACGGTCCCTACCGTGCAAAGCAGAGAACCAGGTGTGGTCGCACCCCAAGTGGCTCAAGGAGGTATTGAACCCATGACTGCCTGTTTAGTGCTCCTGTTACTTTGCCTCTGAGCCACACCTCAGTTCCTTCCTGTCAGCCTTCCAGCTATGCCTAGTTCTGCATGAAGTACTGAGGGCGATACTGTGATTGTACCTGTCACTCCTGCTTCAGCTGAGGCAGTTTATCCAATCAGCTGGGTATAAAACACTGCCTCACTCTGAGGGCTTTGTCAGTTCATTGTTTCTTGTTTCGCCAAAGGTTCCTGTGTTCCTGTGTTCCTGTGTTCCTGTGTTCCTGTGTTCCTGTGTTCCTGTGTTCCTGTGTTCCTGTTACAGCATTCCAAGACTGACTCCGGCTTCTGACCCTGGATCTGCTTATCGTTTATTCTGACTTCTGGAATCCCTGACTATGGCTTTACCTAGACTATCCTTTGGCAAATTCCTTTTAAGCCTCCGTGCACAGATTCACAGCCCAGGTAGCCTATTACCCTGTTACCATGGGCTGTGTGTATTTGCAAGGGTGAGCATACATCTCTGCATCGTGGACTCCAACCTAGGTAAGCCCTTACAGAGAGACCCATAGAAAAGACCGAAATTCAACGTGCCATTGGCGACCTAAAAACTGGTAAGAGTCCGGATCCAGATGGAAGGCACTGATGGGCACTGATAGAAGGCACTGATAGGAGGCATTTATGGGCACTGATAGGAGGCACTAATGGTCACTGATAGGAGGAATTTATGGGCACCGATGGGCACTGATACGAGGCACTGATGGGCACTGATAGGAGGCACTGATGGGCACTGATAGGAGGCACTGATGAGCACTGATAGGCCACATTGATGAGCACTTATAGGCAGCACTGATAGGAGGCACTAATGTGCACTGATGAGCTGCACTGATAGGTGGTACTGATGGGCACTGAGGAACACTGATAGGCAATACTCAGGCAGTATTGATGGACTTTGATGGGCAGAATTGAAGAGTACTGATAGGTGGCACTGATGGACGCTGTTAGGTGGCATTAATGAGCACTGATAGATGGTGCTGATAGGCAGAATTGATGGGCACTAATAGGCGGCATTAATGAGCACTGATAGATAACACTTGTAGATGGAAGTGATGGGCACTAATAGGCAGCATTGATGGGCACTGATAGATGGCACTGATGATTGATGACCCTCCCAAAATTGGAAGCCCAGGGCTCGGATGGAAGGGGGGCAGGGGGGCCCATCATGGTTTCTTGCACCGGGGGCCCTGAAGGTTCTAGTTACGCCTCTGAAAATAAGTACTTCTCAGACCTGCAAGAATTGGCGGTCCGGATGGCTTGCGGATTAACCCTTATGTGCTGTAACATTACCACTGTAAGGTTTATCTATAGATGCTAATTAATTTGATAAATGATAATGTTTCAATGGTACTTTCTAAAATGAAAATTATACTGCTCATATACCCTTCTATACCTTCCTTTTGTCTCCTCCTACCTTCTTTCTCCCTCTTTCCTGCTCATATATCTGCTCCCCTAAAATGATCTACTCTTCTTAACATGCACTCATTGTGACTGTAAAAATAATTCCTTTAAATGGCATTCTATTTGCTATAAATTGGACATCATCTCCAGTATATTTACTACATTCATTACGGTTTGAAAATTGTGACTTATGTTTGACTTAACTTACACAATGTTGGTTCAATGCCTTACACTATCTTGTTGGTCAATTTACGCTGTAACAGTTCACATTCTTTGATTGTGAATTTGAAAGCACTATTTATATTTCAATAAACACTTTAATGTAAAAAAAGAATCTGTAGTTGCACCAAGATGTAAAGAAGAATTCTTACACATGAATACTGATTATTTTTTTCCATTTATCCCTTTATTACCAGCGTCAATTCAACAGTATTAGTTCATTGTGTATCTAAAGAGCCTCCTTTTTGGCATCCCCCATCTCCATGACTACGCCTATGATGTGGTAAAAAGCATCAGAGTGGATAGTCTCTCAGGCAGGTCCTTCTGGTCTGCTATGAAAATGTATAGTAAAACCCCACAAAAAGTCATAATACCCCCCCTCCCTCCATATTCCATACCGGACCCTTCAGGTATGCTATGGATTGTAAGAGGAAACCCCATGCAGAAAAAAATAAAAATAAATCATAGCCCCCTCCCCCCCAAACCTATACCAAAGACAACCAAATTGTGTTAAAATAATGTGCAGTGCTGGTGAGTAATTAAACACAAAACAGTATATACCTTATGTGTATAACTATTAACATCACATGTATCTTGACAATGAATACAAATAAGATTCTATGATCATCCTTTGAACCATACATAAACTTTCCCCTAAAGTTCAAACCAATCAAACCGCAAAAAAATAATAAGGGATAAATGAATGAAATAAAAAGTGTACATATAGGTGCACTAAATCTGCACCACAGTGTGTAATAAACTAACAGCAGATCCTTTACTTTAATCCCTGTGAGCACCTCCTTTACCACGTGCAGGTATGTGAATCTGCTCCCCTTGGATTTAACATAATAATCATAAGAGGTCAAAATTGGCATTGAATGCTGAGATATCAAAAGAAAATAACTCCACACACTCCTGCACCTTCAGATGGATTCTGGGATTGATTTCTGGGATTCTGCTCAGGTGGAGGACCCTTACAAAACTGAAAACAAAGAGAAGAAAAGACCAAAGAAAAGAGAAAATGAAGAAAAGAGAAGCACCAACAAAGTAAAGCAAGTAATACAAAAAAATAGTACTAAAATAAACACCAGCCATTTAAGCAAATTAAAATCTTTCTGTGTATTTTTTTATTTTACATTATTTTAACTTAAAAAATATATCAATAAAAAAGTCCCACCTTCAAACAAGGGGATCAGCAGCAACTGAATTGGTTGCTAACACACACACACACACACACACACACACACACTCACACACACACAAAGAAGTGGTCCTAAAAGGATTGTTGGGGCTGGTAAAATCACAACAAAGGCAGGTGGGCTTAAAATATACCCTCCCTAGCATCACAAACTGCAATTCACTGCAAAGGAATGGAATATATAGCAACAATGAATATAGCACTGTGCTATGCCCCGTACACACGGTCGGATTTTCCGATGGAAAATGTCCGATCGGAGCGTGTTGTCGGATATTCCGACCGTGTGTGGGCTCCATCGGAAATTTTCCATCAGATTTTCCGACACACAAAGTTGGAGAGCAGGAGATAAAAATTTCCGACAACAAAATCCGATCGCGTCAATTCCGACTGTGTGTGGCCTGTTCCGACGCACAAAGTGCCACGCATGCTCAGAAGAAATTCCGACACAGAACAGCTCGGTCTGGTAAACTTAGCGTTCGCAATGGATACAGCACTTTCGTCACGCTGCAATGTTAAAAATGGTTTAATACAGCGCACTCTCTTCTTATTTATAATGTGACAAGAATGAAGTAGTTTTGCTGCTCATATTCTCACAAACTTATTTTGTTACTATTTATCGGGATTCCCTCAATATATTTTGATTTCTCACATCTGACAACATTATTTTGGTATATTTTTTATTTTTTTTTTGGCTTTAATGTAAATTTTTTTTTTTGTGTTTGTATTTTTTTGAAGGGTGTTTTTTTTTTTTTTTTTTTTGGATTTTCATTTGTACTCCCGAAAATGTTTGTGTGTGTTTTTTGTGTCAAGTTACCACAACACCATTGATATGTTGTTCTATTTAATCTGTAGGAGATTGTTTGGTGTTGTTGTCCCTTGTGAATTTCATATTTTATGTTAGAAATGTACCTGAATTGTCACCAACAAACTGTCCTTTTTGGATTAAAACACACAGGAGAGTATAATTTCCAAAAAAAAAATGTTATTAAGGGCTCACAACTAAACAAAGAGGGAGGCAACGCTGGAGAAGCTGCAGAAATTGGCGAAGCCTTGGACCCCCAGGGCAGACATCAATTATTTTAAAGCAAAATTGGTGGCCTGAGGGGTCCTTATCTAAGGGAGGGCAGTCTGGTCCAGAAGTCCCAGAGATCCGGAAAGCAGCAGATGACATCGATGTCCCCAGGCTGTGGTCATACAAGAGACTGCAGCTTCTGTCAGACCAGACTGAACCCAGGTCATTACTCTCTGGTCTTCCTTCCACGCTTCCTTCCACGCTGTGGCTGTGGTGGTGGAGTTGTGGCAGCAGGAGGAGGAGGATGGTCCAACTCAATCACGTCAGTCTTGGGTGTTAGTTCCCCACTCACCCCCTTACTTAGGACTTTATAAAGCAGGTCCTCACATAGTTTGCGTTGACCCTCCTGCATGCCCTGTAGTTTGGTGGCAGCCATGCAGGCAAAGGCCTCTTCAGGAGTGGGGAAGGCTCGGAGGGACGCAGAAGCCTCCTGAATGAGCCTGAGTGTAGAATCCTGCACGGGAGTCGTCTTCCTCGCCCTTTTGTATGGAAGGCGGAGGGGAGGAACCTGCGATTCAGTCAGGCTTCGACTTGTCCCAGGCTTCTCTTGGCTGACACTTAGCCCCGCCTCCTCCTGGCTGCCACTAATCCCCGCCTCCTCCTGACTGCCACATTCCACAACCTCCTCCTGGCTGAGGTCTTCCTGTGTATGAAAAAGGGACATAGTTTTAGTTTTTTATTCATCAATCACACACAATTTTCACCTTCTGACTGTTGCAAATTGAATGTTAACAAATATAACAGACTAGCATTCTGAGCCCAGCATTTTTGTTTCTTTTAACAATTTTGGGTTCCCACTACTGTCTATTAATATGTAAAACACTTTTTTTTTCAATCACCAATTAGTGATCAATAATAACATCTATAGTAAACATCATTTATTTATTGACTAGAAATCTGTAGAAGAATGCTATACCTGACTCAAGCTGGGCTCCTCCACTTCTTCCTGGCTGGAAGGCCCAGGTTGAACATCGGAAGCCTCAGCTGGGGTGGAAGGAAGAGTGGAAGGAAGAGTAGAGAGGGATTCCCTGACTTCAGTGTGGTCTGACAGAAATCGCAGTCTCTCATAGTACCACCATAAACGTCATCTGCTGCAGCTCCGGACCTCTGGGAATCTGTGACCTTCTTGCGCTCCCTTAGATAAGTGCTCCTCAGGCCACCAATTTTGTTTTTTAAATAAGGGAAGGTTGCTGTGGGGACAACCGGCTTCACCAACTCCAGCAGTTTCTCCAGTGCTGCCTGCCTCTTTTGTTTATTGTTGTAATGAGGATGTCTCACTTGCCACAGACAGGGCAGCTCCCTGTACTTGTCTATGAACAGGGGGAGGAAATTGTGGTCGTTGAACCCATCCATTTTCTCTGCAAGACACAACACAAGACAAACCCTAAGGTCAGGCCAAACTCCCCTAATCTTGTTAAAATATAGGCTTCCATTTCGAAGCAGTATAGGCGTAAGTTTAGATCTTACCTTCGTTATCACTATCGGCGCCTCCGATGCTCCTTCCTCCTCTCACAGATCATACGTAAGACGCACGCGTGTTACGCTTTATACACACTGCGCATGCATGTAACTCCGCCCGCCCCTGACGTTCTTTCTAGTCTATTCCCCGCCCCTTTTCGTTCTGCGCAGCGGGGGAAGAGCACATGGCGGATACATAGCAGGATCGTGATAATTGTAGCAACGAGGAGGAGGAGGAAAGCCCAGATCCTGAAACGTCCCAATTCAGAAGGAGATTTAAGGCCGCAAATATGTCCTTTGGGGAGATGGTGGACATCCTGAAGAGGGCCGACTATGATGGAAAGTATGGACCTTACCCCAACCCCAATTTTAGAAAGGCCAAGATCATTGCGAAAGTAGTCAAGAGTCTGCACTGGAAATTCGGGGAACGACGATCGAAAGATCAGCTCAGGAAGCGGTGGTCGGACCTCAAATTCAGAGAACATGAGCAGTACAGAAAGACCCGGAGAGTGCTGCAAAAAAGTAGTTGTGCTGTGTTCCTATTCTTTTGATTCTTTTTATTAGTGGGCCACACAGGTGCTCCAGTGTATACTATAGAGGGGGGGCTACATCTGTGAAGCTTGTACCAAACAGGTAAAGTATTGAAGCTTGACAAAGGACTCTGAAAATGCTACATTTTGGAACTCTGTTAAAATTGCCAATTGTACCCCACTTCCAAGCAATGTTTACTATTTCTAGTTCTGCCATCAAATATCTGTGTGCTAAGTATACCTTTTTTTTTTTTACATAGGGGAGAAAAGACTCGGAGGACACCCCTCATCCGAGGAGAGCAGAGCCCACCCCCCTCTGGAAGAAGGGGAAATCCCCCCAAAACAAGCTGAGCAGGAGGAAGAAGACGTGGTGGAACTAGTCACCATAACAGGTGAGTGTCTGCAACCACAGGCTCAGGTAAGAGATGGATGGCGGCATATTTTTGAGACCTAATTTTTTGGGGGGTTCCTCTCTTTTTAGGTGATCGTGATGTTGTGGATCCAGATCCTTTCACATCCGAAGGTGCCCAGATCCTGATCGGGGAGATCATGGGGTGTAATTTACAATTGCAAAACCTCAAGAAAAACATCAATGATGTTATTCAAAAAAAAAAAAAACATCATTGATGTTTTGGGGTGAGTTTAAAGCCCCTCCAAAACCCTTTGTTTTTTGGTGTGCTACAATGTGCAAAATGTTTTTGTGATTTTTCACAAAGCCAAAATTTGGAGGATGCACACAGTGTGTCAACATGTGCTATCTGCCATCACGGGAGATCAATGGATGCGTTTTGGGGGTGCAACGCCTTCCTCAATAATAAAGTGGCGGTGAGGAAGGGGTTTCTCATCCCAAACACGTCCCTTGATCCCCAGTGATGGCAGGTTGCACGTTGAAATTCGTAAATTGGTGTGCATGTTCCAAATTTGGCTATTCCTGGGGTGACTTCACCCCATCTGAACGCAATATCAAACACAGTTCATAAATACTCATGTCTGATATTGCCTTCAAATTCTAGCAAATGTGAACTTTGTAAGTTCAAGATTTGTGTCTTTTATGTTGGTTTTACACATGCCTGTTTTATCTTAAATGGACATTTCTATTTTTGATAATGCTACCCCAAAAATTGTTATACAACAAACATGTCGGTTTGTTTGAAAAACCTTTGGTAAATGCACATGTGATTGTGCAGGTATAAAAAAGTTTGTTAATCAAGAATGTGTGGATTATTGTCTCAACGCTACAACACTTTTGGGGTGATGTCATTGCTGTTTTCAGAGAAAATGGGGGTTATTTCCTAAGGGCAAATCCTCTTGGCACTACAAGTGCAGTTTCAGTACAGTTGCAAGTGCACTTGTAGTGAAAAGGGTCTTTGCATTTAGTCAATAACACCCAACAGTGCTTTGTATAAGGTTACACAATCACGCCATTTTCAGGACTCCCCACATTTCTGTCAGAATCAGCTAAAACAAACACAAGCAGTAAATGTCCACAAAGAATTTATTTTGTTTTCTTTTTTATTATAAAAAGGCTTCACATATTTGCTGGCATATTGATGGCCCCCCTACCCGCAAAGAACTCCAGGTATCATAACCGGACATCACGGGCACTCAGGGAGGGCAAGCCAGGACGTCCGCTTTCAAGCGCCGTCGGTGTTGTTTCAGGTATCACTCCAGCCTCAGGCCCAACAGAGTCAGCATAGTTGGCCGAATGTTTCCTTAGAAAGTTATGGAGAATACAGCACGCCATGATGATATGATTAAGTTTATACTCCGCCATCTGGATAGGTGTCAGAAATAGGCGGAACCGGCTGGCCAGGATTCCAAATGTGTTCTCCACCACTCTTCGGGCTCTGGCCAGCCGGTAATTAAAAACCCTATGTTAAGGGGTGAGGGTCCTCATAGGGAATGGCCGCATAAGATGGTCCCCCAGCGCAAACGCTTCATCAGCAATGAACACAAATGGGAGTCCTTCCACATTGTCCTCCTGGAGCTGGCAAGTCCAAGCTGCCATTCTGGAGACGACTGTAGAACTCCGTCTGGGCGATGACTCCACCATCGGACATCCGGCCATTCTTCCCCACATCCACATACAAGAAGTTGTAATTAGCCGACACCACCACCAACATCACTATACTATTGAACCCCTTATAGTTGAAATAGTACGACCCCGAGTTGGGTGGTGGGACGATGTGGACGTGTTTTCCATCAATTGCCCCTCCGCAGTTAGGAAAGTCCCACCGCTGGGCAAAGTGGGAGGCCACAGTCTGCCATTGCCCAAAAATTACTATTTTGGCACATAAACATGGCAAGCATATTGGACACAAACATTCTTGGCCAACCTCCAGATAGCATTTAGTAAGGGGAATTTAACAACGCCAAAGTATAAGGTACACCTATCATATTCCCCCTCCCCCCTCTCATGGGCCATTTCTAACATTATGGGGTGTGTGGAAATCTTGGACAGGTAACCCTCTTCACTTTATTGAGAGATGAATGCCTAAATACAGGGTATTACTTGGAACAGGCCCTCCTTAGTTACACTATTGGCAGCCCACTGGACAGGTAAGAAGTGTTCGAATACAAAGATAGAAATACACACTGTACACATTTGAGGACATTTGGAGGACATTTGGACATTCTGCTATTACCTGTCAAGATAATAATAAGATAAAAAAACTTTTAACAGTACCATTTGAAAGTATTCTGGCAGGCCCTTGCACTACATGCTTTTGGGGAATTCATCCATAAATCAGAGCACAAAAGAGATAGGTATAGTGTGTATGGGTTTGGCAAAGTCAGCAGATAGATGATTGAGGATAGAGAATTGGGATCAGCTGACTTAGCAGTTGGGGGAGGGAGGGTTACTAAAAATGATTTGGGGACACCACAAAAAATAAGCCTCTGCCACTCTGCCAGAATTTAAAGCTAAAATAACATTTCGAAACATTTTAGGGGGTGTTTGGGGTAAAGCACTACTATGGAGCTGATAAAATACATTGTTAAGTGACTACATGAGGTGAATATAGGGCCAGGAGAGACCATGCTGGGGAGGTTAGTGAAGGACAATCTGTATGAAGGCCCTAAAAAATTAATTACATAAAAATCCAGCATGCATGAAGACAAAGGGTACATTCACAGCATATTCCAATCATGGTAATTAGGGAATGAGGAAAGAAATACAATATATTATCACACATTAAATACAATGAAATGTGATATTAAAGGATAAAAATCTTACCTTCATATACTCCTTCTGCAGGACCTGGATGATGGCAGAACAGGTCTCTGGGATGATGATACCCAGAGCCTGGGGGGAGATGCCTGTCGAGAAATTCAAGTCCTGCAGACTTCACCCTGTCGCCAAATACCGCAGGGTAGCGACCAACCTCTGCTCCGGAGTGATGGCTTGCCTCATGCAGGTATCCTGCCTGCTGATATAGGGGGTCAGCGAAGCCAACAAACGGTGAAATACGGGGTCCGTCATCCTGAGAAAGTTCCTGAAATTATCAGGATTATTCTCACGGATCTCACGGAGCAAAGGCATATGACAGAACTGGTCACGCTGAAGCAACCAATTCTTGGTCCATGAACTCCTCCCCACCCTGTTCATGGACTGGACTTGTGTCAAGGTCAGGACCCCAACACCAAGCCCCTGCACAGCACGAACTCTACGAGGAGTACGCATACGCAACATGGCTAGAAAACGGTCAGCTGCTCAGAACGAAGTAACAGAACGCACTGAAGAACAGCAAGGCCTGTGAAGAGCGACCTGAAAAACAGTAACGAACGAACAAGAATACAATGACTAAAAGTCACGCGGAACTTGCTTGCACGCACAGAAGAGCAGATACAAACCCACAAGCACAAACTGAACGGCAGAAAACGATCTGAAAACCACAAGTCTGAAAAAGCGCGAATCGTCTCTCACCAAACTTTTACTAACACGAGATTAGCAAAAGGAGCCCAAAGGGTGACGCGCTTGGTTCTGAACTGGCCTTTTCTAGTCTCGTCGTACGTGCTTGACGTCACCGCGTTCTTGGCGATCGGAAATTCCGTCAACTTTGTGCGACCGTGTGTACGCAAAACAAGTTTGAGCCAACATCCGTCGGAAAAAATCCTAGGATTTTGTTGTCGGAATGTCCGATCAATGTCCGACCGTGTGTACGGGGCATTAGAAAGACCTCCCGGGAATTAAGCCATTTATAATGTCCTACTCCAACTGTTTCAATGCTGTTTATGAAGTCTATACAACATTTTCAACTGTTGTTCCTGAAGTAACATACTCTTTTTTTTATTTCATGATAAAAGCTGGCCAGTCTCTGGCTCTGAAACTGGGCCCAGTAAAAGGTAGACAGTGTGCATTGAGTCTGTACAATATTTCTGTGTCATAAACAATCAAATATTATTCCAAATGGAACCTGTCTTGTCTCTCCAACTTCCATGGCGGTCTAGTGAAATTGGTTACATAATGTGCCATGAGTCTGTACAATATTTATGTCCATTGTCTCTGAAATAATACTCTCTTAATTGTATTTGATAACACCTATCTTGCATTCCCTGTTACATTGCAGCTAAGTCAAGTTGCTTACATACTGTTTCCCTCCAGCCACAGGAGCCTATTACTGCTGCTGGATAAAAAAAAGGTACCACAGGCTAAACTACATAACTTTTTTAGTTGAAACTAATCAGATTAAGGTGTTGCTGCTTTGTTTAACCACTTCAGCTCCGGAAGGATTTACTCCCTTCCTGACCAGAGCACTTTTTACAATTTGGCATTGCGTCGCTTTAACTGCTAATTGCGCGGTCATACAATGCTGTACCCAAACAAAATTTGTGTCCTTTTCTTCCCACAAATAGAGCTTTCTTTTGATGGTATTTGATCACCTCTGCGTTTTTTATTTTTTGCGCTATAAATGAAAAAAGACTGAAAATTTTGAAAAAAAAATATATTTTCTACTTTTTGTTTTAAAAAAAAATCTAATAAACTCAATTTTAGTCATACATGTAGGTCAAAATGTGTTCGGCCACATGTCTTTGGTAAAAAAAATGTCAATAAGCGTATATTTATTGGTTTGCGCAAAAGTTATAGCGTCTACAAACAAGGGTACATTTTCTGTAGTTTACACAGCTTTTAGCTTATGACGGCCTATGTCATTTCTTGAGGTGCTAAAATGGCAGGGCAGTACAAAACTCCCCCAAATTACCCCATTTTGGAAAGTAGACACCCCAAGAAAATTGCTGAGAGGCATGTTGAGCCCATTAAATATTACATTTTTTTTTCCCAAGTGATTGAATAATGATAAAAAAAAAATTACTAAAAGTTGTCACTAAATGATATATTGCTCACACATGCCATGGTTATATGTGAAATTGCACCCCAAAATACATTTAGCTGCTTCTCCTGAGTATGGGGATACCATACTCATACCATAAATTTTTGATTTCACTCCTCACTACCTATCACAGTTTTGAAAGCCATAAAATGCCAAGATGGCACAAAACCAAGCCATAAAATGCCAAGATGGCACAAAACCCCCCCAAATGACCCCATTTTGGAAAGTAGACGCCCCAAGCTGTTTGCTGAGAGGCTTGTTGAGTCCATGGAATATTTTATATTTTGCCACAAGTTGCAGGAAAATGACAAACTTTTTTTTTTGCACAAAGTTTTCACTAAATTGCTCACACAGGCCATGGGCATATGTGGAATTACACCCCAAAATACATTCTTCTGCTTCTCCTGAGTACGGGGATACCACATGTGTGGGACTTTTTGGTAGCCTAGCTGCATACGGGGCCCCGAAAACCAATCACCGCCTTCAGGATTTCTAAGGGCGTAAATTTTTGATTCACTCCTCACTACCTATCACAGTTTCGAAGGCCATAAAATGCCAAGATAGCACAACCCCCCCAAATGACCCCATTTTGGAAAGTAGACACCCAAAGCTATTTGCTGAGAGGCATAGTGAGTATTTTGCAGCTCTCATTTGTTTTTGAAAATGAAGAAAGACAAGAAAACCACTTGAAGACAAGTCCCTTTCTGCCACTTTTTGTTTACATGAAAAAATTTTTTTTTTTGCAAGAAAATTACTTTGAACCCCCAAACATTATATTTTTTTTAAAGCAAATGCCCTACAGATTAAAATGTTGGGTGTTTCATTTTTTTTCCCACACAGTATTTGCGCAGCGATTTTTCAAACGCATTTTTTTTTGAAAAAACACACTTTTTAAAATTTTAGTGCACTAAAACACACTATATTGCCCAAATGTTTGATGAAATAAAAAAGATGATCTTAGGTACATGGATACCAAACACGACATGCTTTAAAATTGTGCACAAACGTGCAGTGGCGACAAACTAAATACATTTTTAAAAGACTTTAAAAGTCTTTACAGGTTACCACTTTAGATTTACAGAGGAGGTCTACCGCTAAAATTACTGCCCTCGATCTGACCTTCGTGGTGATACCTCACATGCATGGTGCAATTGCTGTTTACATTTGATGCCAGACCGACGCGCAAAAGCAGGGGGGGACAGGGGTGCGCTTTTTTTTTTTGGCTTTTTTTTTTTAAACTGTTCCTTTGATTTTTTTTAAAATCATTTTTATTGTTATCCCAGGGAATGTAAATATCCCCTATGATAGCAATAGGTAGTGACAGGTACCCTTTTTTGAAAACAATTGGGGTCTACTAGACCCTAGATCTCTCCTCTGCCCTCAAAGCATCTGACCACACCAAGATTGGTGTGATAAAATGCTTTCCCAATTTCCCAATGGCGCTGTTTACATCCGGCGAAATCTAAGTCATGAAATGCTCGTAGCTTCCGGTTTCTTAGGTCATAGAGATGTTTGGAGCCATTCTGGTCTCTGATCAGCTCTATGGTCAGCTGGCTGAATCACTGACTGCATTCTCAGGTTCCCTGTTGGGTCAGGAGAGCCAGAGAAAAACATGGAAGACGGGCATTCTCTCCCACTGATTTTAAATGCAGTCTAGAGGCTAATTAGCTGCTAGGATTGCTTTTACATGAAAGCCGACTGCTGGCTGAAAAGAATGATACCAAGATGATACCTAAACCTGCAGGCATCATTCTGGTATAACCACTCAAAGTCCATATATTGTAAACTTTTTTTCATGCAGCCTGTAGGCTGAACGAAAAAAATAGATTGATCGGTGGGTATGCCCACCATTAGAATACCTCCCTTCATCCACCCACTTCTAATGATGGGCATACATGCATCGTTTATATATGCCGAAGCATGGGGACATCTGCCCCAAAAGGTAGGAGCAAATCGCTCCTCCACCCCTGCTGCCCCATGCTTCGGCATATATGCTCTTTTTTTAACTGTGGTGGTGAAATCACCTCCTACAGCTCTGGAGTCACGGCTTTATGTATCGTGGGAGCAAACCGCGCTGCAACTAAATGGCGTACCTGCTAAGCAAATGATGGTTAACAATAAAACAAAGTAACATTACAGTATAACAGTAAGACTTACCATACCTGCAAAGCAAATACAAAAAAACATAGTTAAAAAATAAAACATTTTTTAACGCAACCTGCGCCTAAAATATATATATGCCGAAGCATGGGGGCATCCACCCGCAAAAGGTAGGAGCAAATCGCTCCTCCGCCCCTGCTGCCCCCATGCTTTAGCATATATACTGAAGTATGTAACTGGTGTGGTGAAATCACCTCCGACAGCGCTGGAGTCACGGCTTTATGTATCGTGGGAGCAAAAGCTGTTGCTGTCAAGAAAAATAAATCAAGCAAATGATGGTTAACAATAAAACAAAGTAACATTACAGTATAACAGTAAGACTTACCATACCTGCAAAGCAAATACTAAAAAAAATATTGTAAAAAAATAAAACATTTTTTAACGCAACCTGCGCCTAAAATATATATATGCCGAAGCATGGGGGCATCCACCCGCAAAAGGTAGAGCAAATCGCTCCTCCGCCCCTGCTGCCCCCATGCTTTAGCATATATACTGAAGTATATAACTGGTGTGGTGAAATCACCTCCGACAGCGCTGGAGTCACGGCTTTATGTATCGTGGGAGCAAAAGCTGTTGCTGGCAAGAAAAATAAATCCGCTCTGCAGCTGAATGGCGTACCTGAAAACGAAAAAATGGTTAAAAATAAAACACAGTAAACAGTAAAGTATAAAAAAATTGCATACCTATAAAGCAAACATTCACCAATGCAAAGACCAGGATTGTCAGGACGGGAGGGACAATAATAGTGGGTGTCACGCCTATATCCATGCTTGCTGCAGACACAACATCTTTTTTGGGGGGCTCGTTGGGTAGGGGTACTCGGGAGGACATAAAGAAAATGCCTCTCATGCAGCCGGCTTACTGTATTTGGTTGGGGAAGGTGAGGTGGAGCACCGTCTGGAAACATCTCTTCCTGGAATTTAAGGAAGGATCCAGTCCGTCCTGAAGCGTTGTATAGCACATAAGCATTCAGCAAAGCCAACTGAAATAAATAAACAGACACTTTCTTGTACCAGCGTCTGGCCTTACGGGCAACTAGGTACAGCACCAACAACTGGTCGTTGAGGTCCACCCCACCCATATTTGCCCTGAAACTATAAAAAAACAAAAATGAAACGAAAACAAAAACAGTTATACGGTGATCACTGGTGAAAGGGTTAACTAGGGGGCAATCAGGGGGTTAAAACCTTTATTAGGTAGTATATGGGGGTCCCTGATGCTATAAAACGCTGACGGCGAACCTAAATACTTACCTCCCTAACTAGCGTCACCTGTGACACTAATACAATGATCAGAAAAACGATCGTTTAGCGACACTGGCGACGGGGGGGGGGGTAGGGGGTATCCTAGACCTAAAGGGGGCTAACACTAACTGCCCTACCACTTATAACTGTCAAACTGACACCAATGCAATAATCAGTAAAAAAAAAAAGCTATTGGCGTCACTGTGACAGGGGGTACAGGGGGGTGAAAAGTGTGCCTAGAGTGTTCTACTGTAAGTGTAGTGTTGGTGCACTTACTTGGATGTATTCTCTCCTTGGCGCCGGAACGAAAAAGACCGACACGAGGAGAGATGACATCACTTCCTCTGCTGCTGTTTACATTACAGAGGCAGAGGAAGATTGTCATTCGTTGGGAGCAATCGTGAGGGGGTGGCCACGAATAAGTGGCCCCCCCCTCAGCATGGATCGCTCCCCTAACGATGCCGACCGCCTCGGGCACCGGGGGGGCATGATGCAGATCACGTACCAGGTGCCTGCCCGTGCCATTCTGTATATCTGCATTAGGCAGTCGGCAAGTGGTTAAGTCAACAATTTAAAAAAAAAAATCAATGTTCAAAATATGCAATGCCAGAATACAATTTCATTGATGCTGTCCGTGAGAATCCAACTGTTCTGCAGCACTGCATATAACCTAAAGGCATGAAAAGAGTGTCACCTTAAAGGCGTGTCACCTTAACCACTTCAGCCCCGGAAGGTTTTACCCCCTTCCTGACCAGAGCACTTTTTACAATTCAGCACTGCGTCGCTTTAACTGCTAATTGCGCGGTCATGCAATGCTCTACCCAAACGAAATTTGCGTCCTTTTCTTCTCACAAATAGAGCTTTCTTTTGATGATATTTGATCACCTCTGCCGTTTTTATTTTTTGCGCTATACACGGAAAAAGACCGAAAATTTTGAAAAAAAATGATATTTTCTACTTTTTGTTCTAAAAAAAATCCAATAAACTCAATTTTAGTCATACATTTAGGCCAAAATGTATTCGGCCACATGTCTTTGGTAAAAAAAATGTCAATAAGTGTATATTTATTGGTTTGCGCAAAAGTTATAGCGCCTACAAACTAGGGTACATTTTCTGGAATTTACACAGCCTTTAATTTATGACTGCCTATGTCGTTTCTTGAGGTGCTAAAATGGCAGGGCAGTACAAAACCCCCACAAATGACCCCATTTTGGAAAGTAGACACCCCAAGGAATTTGCTGAGAGGCATGTTGAGCCCATTGAATATTCATTTTTTTTGTCCCAAGTGATTGAATAATGACAAAAAAAAAAAAAAAAAAAAAAAATTACAAAAAGTTGTCACTAAATGATATATTGCTCACACAGGCCATGGGCATATGTGGAATTGCACCCCAAAATACATTTAGCTGCTTCTCCCGAGTATGGGGATACCACATGTGTGGGACTTTTTGGGAGCCTAGCCGCGTACGGGGCCCCGAAAACCAATCACTGCCTTCAGGATTTCTAAGGGCGTACATTTTTGATTTTACTCCTCACTACCTATCACAGTTTTGAAGGCCATAAAATGCCCAGATGGCATAAAACCCCCCCAAATGACCCTATTTTGGAAAGTAGACACCCCAAGCTATTTGCTTTGAGGCATGTTGAGTCCATGGAATGTTTTATATTTTGACACAAGTTGCGGGAAAGTGACAAATTTTTTTTTTTTTTTTTTTTTTTTGCACAAAGTTGTCACTAAATGATTTATTGCTCACACAGACCATGGTCATATGTGGAATTGCACCCCAAAATACATTTAGCTGCTTCTCCTGAGTATGGGGATACCACATGTGTGAGACTTTTTGGGAGCCTAGCCGCGTAAGGGACCCCGAAAACCAATCACTGCCTTCAGGATTTCTAAGGGCGTACATTTTTGATTTTACTCCTCACTGCCTATCACAGTTTCGGAGGCCATGGAATGCCCAGGTGGCACAAACCCCCCCCCAAATGACCCCATTTTGGAAAGTAGACACCCCAAGCTATTTGCTGAGAGGCATGGTGGGTATTTTGCAGCTCTCATTTGTTTTTGAAAATAAAGAAAGACGAGAAAAACATTTTTTTTTTTTCTTTTTTCAATTTTCAAAACTTTGTGACAAAAACTGAGGTCTGCAAAATACTCACTATACCACTCAAGAAATAGCTTGGGGTGTCTACTTTCCAAAATGGGGTCATTTGGGGGGGTTTTTTGCCACCTGGGCATTCCATGGCCTCCGAAACTGTGATAGGCAGTGAAGAGTGAAATCAAAAATTTACGGCCTTGGAAAGCCTGAAGGCGGTGCTTGGTTTTTAGGGTCCCGTACGCGGCTAGGCTCCCAAAAAGTCTCACACATGTGGTATCCCCGTACTCAGGAGAAGCAGCAGAATGTATTTTGGGGTGTAATTTCACATATTCCCATGGCATGTTTGAGCAAAATATGATTTAGTGACAACTTTGCGCAAAAAAAAATAAAAAAAATAAAAAATTGTCTCTTTCCCGCAACTTGTGTCACAATATAAAATATTCCATGGACTCGACATGCCTCTCAGCAAATAGCTTGGGGTGTCTACTTTCCAAAATGGGGTCATTTGGGGGGGTTTTGAACTGTCCTGGCATTTTATGCACAACATCTAGAGGCTTATGTCACACATCACCCACTCTTCTAACCACTTGAAGACAAAGCCCTTTCTGACACTTATTGTTTACATAAAAAAATAATTTTTTTTTGCAAGAAAATTACTTTGAACCCCCAAACATTATTTTTTTTTTTAAAACAAATGCCCTACAGATGAAAATGGTGGGTGTTTCATTTTTTTTTTTCACACTGTATTTGCGCAGCGATTTTTCAAACGCATTTTTTGGGGAAAAACACACTTTTTTACATTTTAATGCACTAAAACACACTATATTGCCCAAATGTTTGGTGAAATAAAAAAGATGATCTTAGGCCGAGTACATGGATACCAAACATGACATGCTTTAAAATTGCGCACAAACGTGCAGTGGCGACAAACTAAATACATTTTTAAAAGCCTTTAAAAGCCTTTACAGGTTACCACTTTAGATTTACAGAGGAGGTCTACTGCTAAAATTACTGCCCTCGATCTGACCTTCGCGGTGATACCTCACATGCATGGTGCAATTGCTGTTTACATTTGACGCCAGACCGACGCTTGCGTTCGCCTTAGCGCGAGAGCAGGGGGGACAGGGGTGCTTTTTTTTTTTTTTTTTTTTTTTTTTTTTCATTATTATTATTTTTTTATCTTATTTTTAAACTGTTCCTTTCATTTTTTTTTTAAATCATTTTTATTGTTATCTCGGGGAATGTAAATATCCCCTATCATAGCAATAGGTAGTGACAGGTACTCTTTTTTGCAAAAATTGGGGTCTATTAGACCCTAGATTTCTCCTCTGCCCTCAAAGCATCTGACCACGCCAAGATCGGTGTGATAAAATGCTTTCCCAATTTCCCAATGGCGCTGTTTACATCCGGCGAAATCTAAGTCATAAAATGCTCGTAGCTTCCGGTTTCTTAGGCCATAGAGATGTTTGGAGCCACTCTGGTCTCTGATCAGCTCCATGGTCAGCTGGCTGAATCACCGGCTGCATTCTCAGGTTCCCTGTTGAGACAGGAGAGCCAGAGAAAAACACGGAAGACGTTGGGGGGGGGGGCATTCCCTCCGACTGCTTGTAAAAGCAGTCTAGAGGCTAATTAGCCGCTAGGATTGCTTTTACATGAAAGCTGACCGCTGGCTGAAAAGAATGATACCAAGATGATACCTAAACCTGCAGGCATCATTCTGGTATAACCACTCAAAGTCGTGAATGGCGTACCTGAAGACAAAAAAATGGTTAACAATAAAGCACAGTAAACGGTAAGGTATAAAAAATTGCATACCTGAAAAGCAAACATGATAAAACATAATAACAATAAAACATTGCAGAATAGAATACAGTAAAAAAGAGCAGAACAATAGAGAGAGAATAGAGAGAGAGAGAACAATAAAACGCCAACTATTTTTTTTTTATTTTATATTTTTGTTTGTGTTTTTTTTTTTTTTCACTTTTTTTTGTAACTAACTTTTATAACGGTAACCGGTTCCAGGTTCAGGTCTCTCAAAATGCGATGGCATCTTGGGAGACCCTGTGAAAGTGCGCCTAGTCTGTGCAATGCTGTACCCTACGCTAATAGTCAACTAGTGAATGGTAGCATTCAAAACATTCACCAATGCAAAGACCAAGATTGTCAGGACAGGAGGGACAATAATAGCGGGTGTCACGCCTATATCCGCGCTTGCTGCAGACACGACATCTTTTTTGGGGGGGTTCGTTGGGTAGGGGTACTCGGGAGGACATAAAGAAATTGCCTCTCATGCAGCTGACTGAATTTGGTTGGGGATGTGAATGGGGGAAGTACGGGTGCTGCAGAAGCGGTGGGTTCCCAATTAGGATTGGCGAATGCAGCAGGAAGGGCAGCAGGAAGGGCACTATGGGCACGACGGGCCTGTGTTTGTCTTTTTGGTGGCAGCGGGACACTACTTGTGCTTGCCACCTCACCAGCTTGAACTGCACTTATGGGACTCGCCACGTCACCAAGTGTTACTGCAGTGCTGGTTTGACTACGACCGGGGTGTACTAGGCCGCTGGCGCTTGCCAGTTCACCAAAACGCTACCAAAAAAACTGTTAGCGATCGCAGGGATCAGGCCTGACTCTGCGAACGCTGCAGTTATGCGTTTAGTGTTTTGTAAGTGTCAGTGATCGATCGATACTGCACTTGGGTGGGCTGGGCCGGGCGGAGGGGCAAAACGCAGGTGCTAGCAGGTATCTGGGCTGATCCCGCTAACACTGCGTTTGTGGGAACCCTAAACTGCTGGGGACGCTAGTATAGATCTGATCGGATCAGATATTGATGCGATCAGATACTATACCACTAAGGGAGGTGTATGCTGCGTGCGTGGGTGTTAGCGGTACTGGCGCTAATCTGACGCTGCCTGGGGCTGGTGCTTGCCAGTTCACCAAAACGCTACCAAGAAAACTGTTAGCGATCGCAGGGATCAGGCCTGACTCTGCGAACGCTGCAGTTATGCGTTTAGTGTTTTGTAAGTGACAGTGATCGATCGATACTGCACTTGGGTGGGCTGGGCTGGGCCGGGCGGAGGGACAAAATGCAGGTGCTAGCGGGTATCTGGGCTGATCCCGCTAACACTGCGTTTTTGGGAACCCTAAACTGCTGGGGACGCTAGTATAGATCTGATTGGATCAGATATTGATCCGTTCAGATACTATACCACTAAGGGAGGCGTATGCTGCGTGCGTGGGTGTTAGCGGTACTGGCGCTAATCTGACGCTGCCTGGGGCGACGCATATCACCGCCGGGCGATCGGGGGGCTAAACCTTTATTCGGTAATAAACGGCGGGTGCCCTGACACTATAAAAAATAAACGAACTAACCAGCGTCACCCGTAACAGTTATACGGTGATCAGTGGTGAAAGGGTTAACTAGGGGGCAATCAAGGGGTTAAAACATTTATTAGGTAGTATAGGGGGATCCCTGTCGCTATAAAACGCTGACGGCGAACCTAAATATTTACGTCCCTAACTACCGTCACCAGCGACACTAATACAGCGATCAGAAAAATGATCGCTTAGCAACACTGGTGACAGGGGGTGATCAAGGGGTTAAAACTTTATTAGGGGGGTTAGGGGGGTACCCTAGACCTAAAGGGGGCCTAAGACTCACTGCCCCAACACACTAACTGACACAAACTGACACCAATACAGTAATCAGAAAAAAAAAAAAAAAAAAAAAAAAAAACCTGCTTGGTGTCAGTTTGTGACAGGGGGGGGGGTGATCGGGGGGCGATCGGGGGGGGGGATCGGGGTGAAATGTGTGCCTGGCATGTTCTACTGTGTGTGTTTGTGTAACTCACAGTACAGTCTTCTCTCCTCGGCCCGGAACGGAAAATACCGAGCCGAGGAGAGATGACATCATTTCCTCTGCCTCTGTGTACAATACAGAGGCAGGGAAATGATTCCATTGGCTGGGAGCGATCGCGAGGGGGGGGCCACGAATGGATGGCCTCCCCCTCACCACCGATCGCCGGGGGACATTTGCCGACCGCCGCAGGCACCGGGGGGGGGTCCGATCGGACCCCCCACCCGCGGGCAGGCAGGGACGTACAGGTAAGCCCTTTTGCCTGCCCGTGCCGCTTTGCCGACGTACATCGTCGTGCGGCGGTCGGCAAGTGGTTAAAGGAGGGCTATTTCCTTGATGAATGGTATTTGCTAATTTGTTTTGTATTGGTTCATGTCATTTTGACAGTGCCCAGCTCCCCATGTATTTTATTTGACAGCCAATTGCCTATTAGCCTTGAAACCTACGAGAACAGTTTCTAAGATTTATTCCTATTGATTTCAGTTGGGTTCAGATTAAAAGATTGAAGAATTGCACAATTCTGCAAGCTTGGTAAGCTGAAAATTATTTTGGGTCACCAAGGTAAATTGCACATGCTGTATACTAGTATATTTGCCAGCCACCAGGGTGAAAAGAAATGATTATCGGACTACTAAACTTTCAGAAATGTGACCATAATAGTAATAGTACAGTTGAGAATCACCAGCATAATTGGTCAGGGCATTCACTATCTGTTTGGTTGAAGGAACTGGCACAAAACTAAACTCCAGAACACAAAGTAAACTGCCAAAATGAATCATCTGCTTACCCTTTCACTAAATATCATGCTTTAAAAAAAATAGAAAAATGTGTGACTGGTTTGCAGTCATATTAAAGGAATCGTTAGTGTAAAATGGTAAGTGATATGTGCTTTTTTCCTAAATGTGACATTATAATATTTAAATTCATATAACAAGTCTAAATTTATACATTTTTTTTCATTAATAAGTCTAAAACAGAAACTTGTGTTATTTCACCTGGACAAAATTACCTAAATGTGTGCTCTTTCATTGGAAAAATATTCCTTCAATACAGTTCTATGAATAAAATGAAGTATCAAGTCCCACGCTTTAAACATCTCACGGAGCACTGTTCAATCCATCATCTGGAAATGAAAAGAGTATGGCAAACTGCAAACCTACCAAGACATGGCCATCCACCTAAACTGACAGACCAGGCAAGGAGAGCATTAATCAGAGAAGCAGCCAAGAAGCCCATGGTAACTCTGGAGGAGCCACAGAGATCCACAGCTCAGGTGGAAGAATCTGTTCACAGGACAACTACTAGTTGTGCACTTCACCAATCTGGCCTTAATGGAAGAGTGACAAGAAGAAAGCCATTGTTGAAAGAAAGCCACAAGAAGTCCCATTTGTAGTTTGTGAGAAGCCCTGTGGGGGACACAGCAAACATGTGGAAGAAGGTACTCTGGTCAGATGAGACCAAAATTGAACGTTTTGGCCTAAAAGCAAAACGCTATGTGTGGTAGAAATCTAACAATGCACATCACCATCCCCACCGTGAAACATGATGGTGATAGCATCATGTGGGGATGCTTTTCTTCAACAGGGACAGGGAAACTGGTCAGAGTTGATAGGAAGATGGATGGGGCCAAATACAGGGCAATCTTAGGAGAAAACCTGTTAGAGTCTGCAAAAGACTTGAGACTGTGGCTGAGGTTCACCTTCCAGCAGCACAACAACCCTAAACATACAGCCCGACATACAAATGGAATGATTTAGATCAAAGCATATTGATGTGTTAGAATGGTACGGCCAAAGCCAGGACCTAAATCCAATTGAGAATCTGTGGAAAGACTTGAAAATTGCTGTTCACAGATGCTCTCCATCCTATCTGACAGAGCTTGAGCTATTTTGCAAAGAAGAATGGGCAAAAATGTCACTCTCTAGATGTGCAAAGCTCGTAGAGAAATACCCAAAAAGACTTGCAGCTATAATTGCAGCGGAAGGTGGTTCTACAAAGTGTTGACTCAGGATGGCTGAATACAAATGCACGCCACACTTTCACATATTTATTTGTAAAAAATTTTGAAAAACCATTTATCATTTTCCTTCCACTTCACAATTATGTGCCACTTTGTGTTGGTCTATCACATAAAATCCCAATAAAATACATTTACGCTTTTGGTTGTAACGTGACAAAATGTGGAAAATTTCAAGGGATATGAATACTTTTTCAAGGCACTGTATATGTATGAAAATGACAAAGACAAGGTATTTTAAAACTTGAAAGAAGGATTTTTCAAAAATGATAGCTCCTGCTGATTGTACTTTGATTTTAAGGCCATTCCATAAAGGCTTTATTATAATTAAATGAATAGAAAATGCCTGTTCTATTTTTTTCTTTCCTAATTTACATAATTTGCTCTGTAGGGATAATACTTAGTATTCACAGAAATACTGTGATAGATGACAATGGTAATGCCAAGTATTTTTTTCTTACAGACAAAATCCAAAGACTTACTACTAGCAAGAGGTCTGTAATTAGATGAACATCACATCTTAACATGCAGGGGTGTTAAAATTTAGAGTGAGAAGAGTGGTTAGTTTGACCTTTGTAGAGATTAAGCAAATACATATTCTTGTCCTTGATATTACACAACATTTTCATTTTATTTTTTGTTGAATGAACCTATGTAGAAATTAGATTGGCATCCTGTAAAATGCAGCATTATACATCATGGATAGTTTGATTACTGTTTATAAAATTACTGTCAGAATACTATAAACATGTCTATTTTCTGATCTTCTGCTTAAAATAAAATGCACATAAAAACAAAAAGGCTTTGAAAAAAATCTAGAGATATTTTTGTCTAAAATGACAATTCTAACTTACAACCTAATTGTATTATCCGTAAGTCTTGACTAGCTTTTATATGTCTGAATTGAACCTATATATGCATAAAAGTTGATTGCTGTTTTTAATTATATTTAAAAACACAAAGACAATGTCCATGTGGCAAGCAATATACGGGGATGATTACTAGGTCTTAGTCCATATAGGTCAATTAACACTTTAATAATGTTAAAAAAGGCATTAAAGAACATAATGTTCCTAAGCATAATGCCCGCTGAGAAGTGGATCCATGAAGAGGGGTGTCTCCCAACTAGAGACCCGGTGGATTCACAAACTTAGAACTTTTCCCCCCTGTTTTATAACATGTGACATTTTTTTCCCTGTCTTGTATTGCTGTGGTTTTTCTCTTTTCAGTAACTTTTACTATGGTTTGGATAAAAATAGAAATCTCGGATCACAGAGGGCTTCTGCATTTGTTTTTTCGATCTATGTGTTATTTGCTTGAGGTCGTTTTTTTATGAGCATTTTGAGATTGTGTAAAACCAGTGTTGTATTGGAGCATCTGAATATGTATGAGTATGTTTGGATAATAAAGATGTGTATTATGTCTTTCAACCAACAGAGGACAACCCATTTTTCTAATTGATTTTTTGAGTCTCTTTTTCTCCTTTTTTGGTCACTGGGGTTTGGTGCTCACTTAATGTCATTCAACCTCTACCTTTTTTAACCACTTTAAGACCGGGTCTTTTTCTGACATTTTACAAGTAAAAATTCATATTTTTTGCTAGAAAATTACTTTGAACCCCCAAACATTATATATATACTATATATATATATATATATATATATATATATATATATATATATATATACACATATATTTAGCAGAGACCCTAGAGAATAAAATGGCAGTCGTTGCAATATTTTATGTCACACTGTATTTGCGCAGTGGTCTTTTATCTACTTTAATGAATTAAAAAAAAATAAAACAGTAAAGTTAGCCCACATGTTGTATAATGTGAAAGACGATGTTATGCTGAGTAAATAGATACCCAACATGTCATACTTTAAAATTGCGCACGCTCGTGGAATGGCGACACACTACGATACTTAAAAATCCCCATAGGTGAAGCGTTAAAAATGTTTACAGGTAATCTGTTTAGAGTTACAGAGGAGGTCTTGCACTAGAATTACTGCTCTCACTATAATGATTGTGGTGATAGCTCACATGTGTGCTTTGAACACTGTTTACATATGCGGGCGTGACCTAAGTATATGTTTGCTTCTGCGCACAAGCTCGAAGGGATGGGGGGGCTTTAAAAAAAAAAATCTTATTTTTTTTACTTTTTATTTTTACACTGCTCCTTTAATTTTTTTTTGCTCACTTTTATTCCTATTACTAGGAATGTAAACATCCCTTGTAATAGAAATAGGCATGGCAGGTTCACTTTATTGATCTGGGGTCAAAAAGATGTAATTTTGACTTTAAGAAGAAAAAAAAATCCCCTTTAAGGCTGAGAGGCGGAAGTGACGTCAGACCTCGCTCCGGTCCTCCAAGGGCACAGAGCTAAGTGGGGGCTATCTTGCCTTCACTTGGCATCCTGCCCAACCACTGATCGGACCGCATCGCTTCTGGGTTTACCGATGGCTCCGGAAAACACCGGAAAGCAGTGAGTGAAACCTCTCCCGCTGCCTATAAATGTGATCTGAAGGCAAATCTGTCACTGAGACTACTTCTATATGAAAGCTGACCGCCTGCTGGAAATAAAGATACCGGGGTTAGGGTAGCTAGCTGCTGCCATAACTCTGGTATTTAATGTCAAAGCAATGATGTACATTTACACTTAGGCAGTCGGCAAGTGTATTATTCTTTGCTTTCTAAATTCTCCTTTTTTGTATGTACTGTTGAGGCTTTCTATTTCTGTTTGACATGAAATCGAGGCTTGGTCCTCTGCTGGATCAAATTGAGGGGTAGAATGCAAGAATGCTCCATTTCTGAGTTTCACCCCATTATTAATACTATATATATTACGTGCACTGCACATCTCCTGCCAGGAAGTGGCCCGCCTGACTCCCGAGACCTGCTCTTTAGAGATAAGTACTTATCCCTCTTTTAACCTTCTAAGTTATCAGTTTTTCTTTTAAATACATCTTAATGTATGGTTTTACACTATGTGGCTTCTTTGACTTTCTTTCCATACCATGGTCAAGCATTTACTGTTGGTTGATGCGACACCTATGAGACTATAGTGGAACCCGGAGGAGGCACATTATCTCGAGTGGGGACCATACGGATATACAAGTGCATGTGACTCTTTATATTTTAAAGAGTTAAATTGCTCTGATAAGAGTTTTACTATACACAATGCGGTGGAACACCTGAGGTGTCATGATACTACTGACATCATACTATTGTGTGAAGATTTTCATCCAGATACTCATGCACTGTTTGGGACAGTTTCTGATATTTTCAGTTTTGGGGACTATCATCTGTATCATTAGTTGTACTTATATGAAGATTTGCACATAATTCATGCCACTTGATGCATATTGTTTTTATTAGCGCAGCATTTTTTGATTTATGCTTTTCATATTTGTTTTAATCCACCCAACTTATAACGTTTCCATCAACATCAAAAGGCAAAATACACCATTTGATGTGGTTGAGCTTGAGCTGGTTTTATGACAGCTGTAAAAACATGTGCCACCCATTGATCAAATGCCTTCACACACAACTGATTGTTACCTTCAGAGAGTCCTGTAAACCTTTTTCCTTGTTCAGTGCTCGCTCTGTATGTACACAAATGTACACCAGTACCAGAGAATGCTAAATAAAGGAAATTTAAAGGATAATTAAACCTAAAAACCAAAAGGTTGAAATTTTGCAGCTTAGCAGCTTTAAAATGTGACAGCTAGTTTTAACTTTTCAGGTTAAGAACATTTTCAGCAACCACAGAAATTACCTGTTGATCTTACCAGAAATACAGTGTCCTTGTAAATTGCTTTAAATTGAACTGAAAGGATAAATGACCAACTTTTCCTAACAATTATCATCGGTAAGCTACTTATTCCTTGCCCTACATGTAAGATAAAGGGAGGAAGATGTCTCTGTAGTACAGCATGTTATTAATGACTTAGAAACCGAAAAAATAAAACAAAGTGAGTGCTCAACAGAAAAATAAAATGAAATAACAGCTGCTAGCAGGGCCGGTACTTCCACTAGGTAAGCTAGGCAGCCGCCTAGGATGCACTGCCACTTGGGGTGCATCCAGGGCTCTGCAGCTATGATCATTCACTGAAGAGGAGGAGGAGATTTGCAGTCACTCAATCAGCATCCTCTCCTACTCTGTCCCTGGGATCTATGCGGTGCCGTGTCCAGCCGCCCTGCCAGCTCTCTGCCCGCCTCCCTCCCTGGGCTATGTGCAACTACTACAGAAGCAGGGCAGGCGCCATTGTGCACAGAGACAGCCGGGTTGGATCCTCCCATGTCCAGACTGGACACATAGAGCGCACGCCGGGCATCTGCACGGGCCGGGGCTGCCGTGCCACTTGTCCTGAAAGAGCCCAAAGTTAAGCTGCTCCTGCAGCTCACCCCACTCACCCAGCATCTCTCCCGTCAGGGCCCGGGGGGGGCGGAACCCAGAGATCAGCTGATCTATCATAGGGAGGAGCTGGAGGAAGTCCCGGCATCTCCTGATCTTGTGACTGGTGACACTGGCTACCACTGCCTGACTCATGGAGGGGGTCGGAAAAAAGTGCCAGTGATAACATCCCTCAAGGTAAGAACCCCCCACCTTCTCCTGTCCACCTGGCTGCACCCCCCTCCACCTGGCTGCATCCCCCTCCACCTGGCAGCACCCCCACTCCTCCTGGCTGCATCCCCCCTCTACCTGGCTGCATCCCCCCTCCCCTATCCACCTGGCTCTATCCCCCTCCACCTGGCTGCACTCCCCCTCCCCTGTCCACCTGGCTACACCCCCCCTCTACCTGGCTGTATCCCCCCTCCACCTGGCTGCAACCCCCCCTCCACCTGTCTGCATCCCCTTCAACTGGCTGCACCCCCTCCCCCTCGCTGCACCCCCCAACTTGCTGCACCCCCCTCCACTTGGCTGCATCCCCCCTCCACCTGGCTGCATCCCCCTCCCTTGTCAACCTGGCTCTATACCCCCTCCACCTGGCTGCATCCCCTGTCCGCCTGGCTCTATCCCCATCCGCCTGGCTGCACCCCCTCCCTTGTCCACCTGGCTGCATCCCCCCTCCACCTGGCTGCACCCCCCCTCCCCTGTCCACCTGGCTGCATCCCCCCTCCATCTGGCTGCATCCCCCCTCCACCTGGCTGCATCCCCCTCCACCTGGCTGCACCCCTCCACCTGGCTGCATCCCCCCCTTCCACCTGGCTGCACCCTCCACTCCTGTTCACCTGGTTGCATCCCCCCTCCACCTGGCTGCACCCCCTCCACCTGGCTGCACCCCATCACCTGGCTGCACCCCCTCCACCTGGTTGCACCCCCCTCTCCTGTCCACCTGGCTGCACCCCCCCTCTACTGCCCACCTGTGTTCCATCAGCTGTAGTGGAGTACAGGGGAGACATCCAGGGTCTAATTGACCCTGAATGTCTACAAAAAGAGTACCTGTCACCTACATGCTATCACATAGGGGGTATTGGTCCCCTATGTAATGGCAATAAAAGTTAAGTAAAAAAAAAATAAAGAATAAAAATGTAAAAAAATGTTTTAAACATTTAAAGAGACAAGTAAAAATACAAAACATTTTAGAGCCCACCCTCCCCTACACACACACATATACACAAATGCATGCGATTGCCCTACACATGCTATGTATCACCATGCATGCTGGAGTGAGAGCAAATATTCTAGCATCAGAACTACTGCATAACACTAGCCTAAAGTCCTGCATGAGCTTTTAAAGCGTTGCCTATGAAATAATATAGGGTACTGACGTTTTTCGGCGCTTCATGGATACACACACGCAAAGCCCCTTATAGGTCATCTGTTTAGTTTTATTTCCTGTACACACGGTCAGACTTTCTGACGGAAAATGTGCGATCGGAGCTTGTTGTCGGAAATTCCGACCGTGTGTGGGCTCCATCAGACTTTTTCCATCGGAATTTCAGACACATAAAGTTTGAGAGCGGGATCTAAAATTTTCTGACAACAAAATCCGTTCGCCTGAATTCCGACCGTGTGTAGACAATTCAGACGCACAAAATCCTACGCATGCTCAGAATAAAATTACGAGACGGAAGTGCTCGGTCTGGTAAAACTAGTGTTCGTAAGTTACCACAACACCATTATTATCTTGTATTTTTTAATCTCAAGGAGTTTGTTTGTGTTGGTGTCCCTTGTTAATTTGACATTGTATTTTTGAAATGTACTTGTCTACTCACAAACAAACTGTCCTTTTTGTAGGAAAACACATAGGCAAGTATTAGTTAAAAAAAAACTTTATTAGGGGACATAACCAAATAAAGAGGAAGGCAAGGCTGGGGAAACTGCTGACATTGGCGAAGCCTTTAGCCCCCAGGGCACACATCAACTATTTTTAGGCAAAATTGGTGGCCTGAGGAGTCCTTATATAAGGGAGTACAATCTGGTCCAGAAGTCCAAGAGATCATGAACAGCAGCAGATGACAAACGTGTCCCCAGGCTGTGGTCATACAAGAGCTTGCATCTTTTGTCAGACCAGACTGAACCCAGGTCATCACTTTCTTGTCTTCCTTAGACGCTTCCTTCCAGGCTGTGGCTGTGGTGTTGGAGGTGTGGCAGGAGGAGGAGGATGGTCCAACTCACACAGGTGGGTATTGAGTGTGATTTGGCCCCTCAACCCCTTATTTAATGTGATATAAATGATTTCCTCACACATGAGGCGTTGGCCCTCCTGCATGTCTTGCATTTTGCTGGCAGCCATGGAGGCAAAGGCCTCTTCACGAGTGGGGGTGGTTCTGAGGGCCACAGAAGCCTCCCTAATCAGCCTGAGCGCTGACTTCTCTACGTTACTTCCCTTTTGGTTGGAAAGCGGAGGGGCGGCACCTGTGATTCTGTGAGGCTCCTACTGGGTCCTGGCTGCAACAAGCTCCTGCCTCCTCTTGGCTGCCACATTCCACAGCCTCCTCCTGGCTGAGGTCTTCCTGTGTATGAAAAAGGGACATAGTTTTATTTTTTGGTTCATCAATCACACATTTTTCAGCTCATGACTGTTGCAAATTAAATGTTAATAAATAGAAAAGACTATCATTCTGACCCCAGCATTTTTCATTCTTGTCTCAATTATTTTTGGCTACTATTGTCTATTGCTATTTAAATGCCTTTATTAAATCAGCAATTAGTGATCAATAGAAACATCTGGTAAACATAATTTATTTATTGACAAGAAATCTGTAGAACAATGCTATACCTGACTCAAGCTGGGCTCCTCCACTTCTTCCTGGCTGGAAGTCCCAGGTTGGACATCGGAAGCCTCAGCTGGGGTGGAAGGAAGAGTGGAAGGTAGGGTTGAGAGGGATTCCCTGACTTCAGCCTGGTCTGACAGAAAATGAAGTCTCTTATAGTACCACAGCCTGGGGACATAAACGTCATCTGCTACAGCTCCTGACCTCATGGAATCCTGGACCTTCTTGCACTCCCTAAGATATGTGCTCCTCAGGCCACCAATTTTGGCTTTTAAATAGGGGATGGTTGCCGTGGGGACCTGCGCTTCACCAACTCCAGCAGTTTCTCCAGTGCTGCCTGTCTCTTTAATTTGTTATTGTAATGCGGGTGTTTGACCTGCCACAGACAGGGCAGCTCCTTGTATTTATCAATGAATATTGGGAGGAAACCATGGCCTCTGAAGCCATCCATTTTATGTGCAAGACACAACGCAAGATAATATCAGGCTAAACTCTCCTAATCTTGTCCCAATATAGGCCTCAATCTATAAGCAGTATAGACCCAAGTTAAAATTGTACCTTCGTTATCACAATTGGCGCTTCCGCAACTCCTTCCTCCGCTCACAGATCGTACATACGACGCACGCCTGTTACGCTTTATATACACTGCACATGCGTAAAACTCCGCCCACCCCTGACGTTCTTTCTAGTCTATTCCCCACCCCTTCTCTTTCGGTGCAGTGGGGGAGAGCACATGGCGGAGACAGAGCAGGTGCGTGATAATAGCAGCAACGAGGAGGAGGAAAGCCCAGAGCCAGAAATGTCCCGATCCCGCAGGAGATTTAAGGCATCAAATATGGCCTTTGTAGAGATGGTGGAGATGGTGGACATCTTGAAGAGGGCCGACTATGATGGGAAGTATGGACCTTACCCAAACCCAAATGTGAGAAAGGCCAAGATCATGGCTAAAGTTGTGAATAGTCTGCACAGGAATTTTGGGGTACGGCGATCAAAGGATCAACTGAGGAAACGCTGGTCGGACCTGAAATTGAGGGAGCACGATCAGTATAGAAGAATCAAGAGAGTGCTGCAAAAAGTAAGTAGTTGTCCTGTGTTCCTATTCTTTATTATTATTACGTTCGTGCTGCTCCATGTGCTTTTCTTTACTGTTGTACAGTTTAAAATGGCAACTTTCATGTTCATGGGCACATTAATCGTTCATAGGAAACATTATTCGTTCGGCCACTTAAATACGATGTTTTGGGCAGATGCAGTTCAATAAATTTTTTCTGGCCTACTTCTATTAAAAAAAGTTTGTTGTCTAGATGGGTTTGTAACTATAATGAAATACAAACCTGATTTAGTGTAAGGAGGGGACACTCAGCAGCTGTTTACAAATCTGGACGCAGGAGCACTAGTGTTGGACACCACAGGTGCTCCAGTGGATACTATAGGGGTGTCTCTATCTGTGAAACTTGCACAAAACAGGTAAGTATTCCAGGGAAATAAATAATGTTTTCAGCTTGGAACTCTGCTAAAACAGACAATTGTACCCCACTTCCAACCAATGTTTCATATTACTATTTCTGCCATCAAATATCTGTGTGCTAAGTATACCTTTTTTTTCACATAGGGGAGAAAAGACTCGGGACATCAGAGACCAGGGACTACACACCTCCGGAAGAAGGTGAAATCCCCCAAACCCAAGCAGAGGAGGAGGAGGGAGAAATTAGTGAAATTGTCACCACAACAGGTGAGTGTCTGCGACCACAGCTTCAGGTAATAGATGTATGCCTGTATATTTATAATACATGGAGTGTTTTTTTATTTATTTTTAGGTGATGGGGATGTTGTGGAAGAATTTCATTTCACCAGTGAAAGTGCCCAGATCCTCATCGGAGAGATAATGAGGTGCAATCGCGATTTAGAACAGCTAAAGAAAAACATTAATGATGTTCAAAAAAAAAAAAGAAGAACATCATTGATGTTTTAGGGAGAATATAAAACAACCAAAAATCCATAACTTTTTTCTTGTTTGGTTTTGATCATAGTAATAAATTTACACGTATTTTAAAAGCCAAATTTTGAAGATGCACACAGTGTGTCAACATGTGCTATCTGCCATCATGGGAGATCAATGTACGCGTTTTGTGGGTGCAACCCCTTCCTCGATAATAAAGTAGCTGAGAGGAAGGGGTTGCACCCCCAAAACACGTCCACAGATCCCTCATGATGTGAGATAACACATGTTGACATTAGGCATGGGATCAGGAGGGAAATCCCCATTTTGCATCCCAAATTGTGTGCATCTTCAAAATTTGGCTTTTACAGGGGTGACATCACCCCATCTGATGAAGGCAATATCAACCCAGTTTGGACAAACTAATGTCTGATATTGCCTTCACTTTATAAAAGTTGAACTTTGTAAGTTCCAGAGTTGTGTATTAAACATGCCTGTTTTACCAATAAAAGGCCATTTCTAATTAATGTGACCTAAAAAAATGTTATACACCAAAGATATTGGTTTGTTCAAAAACCCTTTTATAAACGCACATGTGATTGTGCTTTCAGTAAAAAGTTTGATAATGAACAATGTGTGGCTTCTTCTTTCAATGCTCAAAAGCAGTTTTTGGAGTTAAGTTGGTGTTTTCAGTGGCAATGGGTGTTATTTACTAAAGGCAAATCCACTTTGCACTACAAGTGCAGTTTCAGTGCAGTCTCAAGTGCATTTTGCAGTGCACTTGTAGTGCAAAGTGGATTTGCCTTTAGTATATAACACCCACAGTGCTTTATAATTTTACACATTCACGCCATTTTCATGACTTCACAAATTTCTGTCATGGTGCAGAAAAAGATGAATATTTTTGTCAGTAATGTATTACATACATTAACAACAAAAACAAGGTGTGTGTGTAGCAGACCCACAACATAATAATAATAATAGTTAGCTTAAGAAGAAATTGTCACCTTATGTCTCAAAGAAATTTTGTTTGCACTGTTGAAGAAAAAGGCCTAAAAAAAATAATGGCATTAAAAGATAACCGAGGAGACAGCTAAAAGAAAGCCAAGCAGTAAATCAAAGCAAATATTTGTTCAGTTTCAAATATATTTTTATTTTAAAAATGTCTCAGACATTGTCTGGCATATCGATGGCCCCCCTACCCGGAAAGTATTCCAGGTATGTTATACGGACCTGGCGGGAACTCTGGGGGGGCAAGCCAGGACGGCCTGTTTCAAGCGCTGTCAGGGTTAGTTTATTATGAATTCCGGCCTCAGGCCCAACTGAGGCAGCATATTTCAAAGAATTTCTCCTTAAAAAGTTGTGGAGAACACAGCAAGAAAGGATAATGTAATTCAGTTTATATTCCGCCATGTGTATAGGTGTAAGAAATAGGCGGAACCGGCTGGCCATTATTCCAAACGTATTCTCCACCACTCTTCTGGCTCTGGCCAGCCAGTAATTAAAAACCCTCTGGTCCGGGGTGAGGGTCCTCATAGGGAATAGCCGCATAAGATGGTCCCCCAGCGCAAACGCTTCATCCGCAACAATGATGAATGGGAGCCCTTCCACATTGTCTTTTGGAGGTGGCAAGCCCAAGCTGCCATTCTGGAGACTCCTGTAGAACTCGGTTTGGGCGATGACTCCACCATCCGACATCCGGCCATTCTTCCCCACGTCCACATACAGGAACTCATAAGTAGCCGACACCACCGCCAACATCACAATACCATTAAACCCTTTGTAATTATAATAGTATGACCCAGAGTTGGGGGGTGGGACTATGGGGACATGTTTCCTATCAATTGCCCCTACACAGTTGGGAAAGTCCCAATGCTGGGCAAAGTGGGAGGCCACAGTCTGCCATTCCTGTGGCGTGGAAGGAAACTGTGGAGTCAAACAAGAACAAAAAAATTAGTAATTTTGCACATAAACATTGAAAGCAGATTAGACGCAAACATTCTTGGCCAACATCAGTATAACATTTATTTTATGGAGTATTTAAAGACAAAAGTATAAGGTCCACCTATCAAATTACTCACCCCCTCTTATGGCCCATTGAAAATATTTTAGGGGGGGGGAGATGTTTTGGACAGGTAACCCTCTTCACTTCATTGAGAGCTGAATGCATACATAATGTGTGTTACTTTGGCCAGCCCCTTCTTACTTACTTTATTGGCAGCCCACTGGACAGGTAAGAAGTGTCATAATACAAATATATAAATACACACTGTCCAAATTTAAACACATTTTTACATTCTGCAATTACCTATCTAGATAATAATAGGAGAAAAAAAACTTTAAACAGTACCATTTGAAAGTATTCAGGCAGGCCCTTGCACTACATGCTTTGAGGGATTCAAACCATAAATCGGACCACAAAAGAGGTGGAAATAGTGTGTATGGGTTTGACAAAGTCAGCAGATAGAGTATTGGTATCGGTTGACTTAGCGGTTGGGAGGGGGGGGAGGGTTCCAAATGAGTTTGAGCCCCAAAAAATAGCCTCTTGCACTCTGCCTGAATTTAAGGCCAACAATAACATTTGGACACATTTAAGGGGGTGTTTAGGGTAAGCACTAAAATGTAGCTGACAAAAAACATCGTTAAGTTACTAGGCGAGGTGGATATGGGCCCAGGATAGCATGCTGGGGAGGTTAGTGAAGGCAAATATGCATGAAGGACAAAAAAGGAACTTTTAAAAATTCCAGCATGCATGAGGACAAAGGGGACATTCACAGCATATTACAATCATGGTAATTAGGGAATAATGAAAGAAATACAATACATTGGCAAACATTAAATACAATAAAATTTGATGTTAAAGGAGAAATCTTACCTTAATATAGCCCTTCTGCAGGACCTGAATGATGGCAGAACAGGTCTCTGGGATAATGATCCCCAGAGCCTGGGGAGAGATGCCTGTCGAGAACTTGAGGTCCTGCAAGCTTCTCCCCATCGCCAAGTACCGCAACGTGGCTACTAGCCTCTGCTCCAGAGTGATGGCTTGCCTCATGCAGGTATCCTGCATGCTAATATAAGGGGTCAGCAAAGCCAACAAACGGTGAAAAACGGGGTCCGTCATCCTGAGAAAGTTCCTGAAATCATCAGGATTATTCTCATGGAGCAAAGGCATGTGAGAGAATTGGTCACGCTGGAGTAACCCATTCTTTGTCCATGAACTCCTCCTCGCCCTGTTCATGGACTGGGCTTGTGTCAAAGCTAAAAGCCCAACACCAAGCCTCTGCACAGCACGAACTCTACGACGAGTACGTACACACCATATGGCTTCAAAACAGTCGGCTGGTCAGAATGAAGTAACAGAACGCACTGAAGAACAAGGCCTGTGAAGAGTGACCTGAAAATTAGCAACGAGCGGACAAGAACGCACTGGTAATCAAATACGAACTTACTGCATGCACTGAAGAACACATACAAACCCACAAGCACAAACTGAACACCAGAAAAACGATCTGAAAACCACGAGTCTGAAAAGCGCGAATCGTCTCTCACCAAACTTTTACTAACACGAGATTAGCAAAAGGAGCCCAAAGGGTGGCGCGCTTGGTATTGAACTGCCCTTTTATAGTTCCATCGTACGTGTTGTACATCACCGCATTCTTAACGTTCGGAAATTCCGATAACTTTGTGCGACCGTGTGTATGAAAGACAAGTTTGAGCCAACATCCATCGGAAAAAATCTGAAGGATTTTGTTGTCGGACAGGACATAACATTATGCAGGAGTTCTGGTGTTAGAATTATTGAATTCATTTTTTTTTTCTTGGGGTAAGGGGGGGGGCACAAGTATCTGGTCTTGCCTAGGGCGCAAAATAGTCTAGCACTGGCCCTGGCTGCTAGCAAAAAAAGGCAATATATCCAATCCTCCAAAGTAATAAACATAAAATATGCAGTGCTGTGATGATTATAAACGCTAGTTACATAAACATAAAAAATGACTTTTATATGTTTATGTAACTAGCGTTTAAAATCATCACAGTGTTGCATATTTTATGTTTATTAATAACTATAGCTCCCCCCATATATACAGTGAAGTGAGCAGCCACCGTAGTACAGGAAGTGTACAGGAAGAAAAAAAAATGCAGCCTCCATATCCATGTACTGTTAAGCTAGAATATATGTATATATTTTTTTTGGGGGGGTTGTTGCACTTTAAAAAGACATTTCCTGGGTGGGACAAATGTGTCAGGGCCTGGATCTAAACCCGCTACCTCTGCTGTGTCTGGCAATGTATCTTTTTGTTGAGTTACCTGAGACACTGGACAGTAGGGATGAGCCGAACACCCCCCGGTTCGGTTTGCACCAGAACATACCGAACAGGCAAAAAATTTGGCAGAACACACAAACACCGTTAAAGTCTATGGGACACAAACATGAATAATCAAAAGTGCTAATTTTAAAGGCTTATATGCAAGTTATTGTCATAAAAAGTGTTTGGGGACCCGGGTTCTGCCCCAGGGGACATGTATCAATGCAAAAATCTTTTTAAAAACATAAATTTTTTCGGGAGCAGTGATTTTTTTTAATTTCCTAAAATGAAACAATAAAAATGAAATATTCCTTTAAATATCGTGCCTGGGGGGGGTTGTCTATGGTATGCCTGTAAAGTGGCGCATTTTTCCCATGTTTAGAACAGTACCACAGCAAAATGACATTTCTAAAGTGAAAATTGTCATTTAAAACGGATCGCGGCTGTAATGAATTGTAGGGTCTCGGCAATATACAGTATCTCACACAAGTGAGTACACCCCCTCACATTTTTGTAATTTTTTTTATATCTTTTCATGTGACAACACTGAAGAAATGACACTTTGCTACAATGTAAAGTAGTGAATGTACAGCTTGTATAACAGTGTAAATTTGCTGTCCCCTCAAAATAACTCAACAAACAGCCATTAATGTCAAAACCGCTGGCAACAAAAGTGAGTACACCCCTGAGTGAAAATGTCCAATTTGGGCCCAAAGTGTCCATATTTTGTGTGGACACCATTATTTTCCAGCACTGCCTTAACCCCCTTGGGCATGGAGTTCACCAGAGCTTCACAGGTTGCTACTGGAGTCCTCTACCACTCCTCCATGACGACATCACAGAGCTGGTGGATGTTAGAGACCTTGTGCTCCTCCACCTTCCATTTGAGGTTGCCCCACAGATGCTCAACAGGTATTAGGTCTGGAGACATGCTTGGCCAGTCCATCACCTTTACCCTCAGGCATGTGGCCTGGTATGGTTTAGGAGGGGGGCGCTCTCTCGTCCCCCCTCTTTTCCTACGGCCTACCAGGTTGCTTGCTCGTAAAATGACCTGGTATGGATTTTGGGGGGACCCCACGCCTTTTTTTTAATTTTGGCGCAGGGTTCCCCTTAAAATCCATACCAGACCTGAGGGGTCTGGTATGGATTTTGGGGGGACCCTACTCCATTTTTTAAAAAATTTGGCGCAGGGTTTCACTTAATTTCCATATCAGACCCGAAGGGGCTGGTATGGATTTTAGGGGGACCCCCACGCAATTTTTTTTTATTTTTCTTCGCCTTCGTTCCCCTTAATATTCATACCAAATCCAAAGGGCCTGGTAATGGACTGGGGAGGGGATCCCATGCTGCTTTTTTCAATGAGTTTTATCTATATTGCCGAGACCCGACAATTCATTACAGCCGCAATCAGTTTTAAATGACAATTTCTCCTTTAGAAATGTCATTTTGCTGTGGTACTGTTCTAAACACGGGAAAAATGTGCCACTTTACAGGCATACTATAGACACCCCCAGTCACAATATTTAAAGGAATATTTCATTTTTATTGTTTCACTTTAGGCATTAAAAAAATCACTACTCCCGAAAAAAATAAATAAATAAAAATTCATTGATAATTGTGCCCTGGGGCAGGACCCAGGTCCCCAAACACTTTTTATGACAATAATTTGCATACAAGCCTTTAAAATGAACACTTTTGATTTTTCATGTTAGTGTCCCATAGACTTTAACGGTGTTCTGGCGGCATTAGAATTTGCCCCGAACATTGCATATTGTTCGGTGTTCGCAGAACATCCGAACAACCAAAGTTCGGCCCGAACTTATGCTCGGGCTGAACCATTCTCCCATCCCTACTGGACAGTACCCTGCCTGATCCATTGGACAATCCTGCCTCGTGCCTTGTTTCTGTTGAACTTTGAACTCCTTGCTCTTCTCATTAACTTCCTATTTAAACCATGCCTCTGCAAGTCCTCTTAGCCAGATTATTGTCCTCTCTCCAACCAATATCTTGCTCTTGTCATCCCTGCTGCTGTCGGTAACTTTTCTACCACGCGTTAATGACCCTTTGCTTGTTCCTGCCCTATGTTTCTGCCTAATCCCAACCTGCAACCACTCGTTACTGATCTTTGGCTTGTTTACTGACTACACTTTTGCTTACCCCTACCTGCTTTATCTGCTACTGGACCCTGACTTGCTCACCTCCCGGTGGGGTGAGCCAGAGGACCACGACCTGGTACTAACATGCAGCAAAATCCATTTCCACCCTCAAGAGCTCTGGTAAATACTGGTTAGTACTTAGACTATGCACCTCAACTGAGCCTGTATCATTTGCCAGGGTGACCTGCCTCTGTACTACTAAAGCTGATCGTTGGGTGGTGCTTTACTGCTATAACTATTGGGGGGCTCCGAGTTTGACTCCAGATCATGACAAAATGTGTGTTTCTCACTGCTATTGTAGATGGGAGATGCGGGTATAAGGTACTGTACACCCAGAAGTATCAGACTGAGGGGATTCTATTGGTGCCTCTTACTACGCAAGTATAATAATAAAGGTTGGATATAATAAAACCACAAATGGTAAGTGCACATGCATTCATAGCCATCTAAAGCTATGATACTTTACATACGGTACTTAATAAGTAATGATAGAATCTCTTTTTATTGCCTTTTGTTACTCGTGAAATACCTCATGGAATAATGGCAACATTTTTGACAATTTGGTTTAGTCTCTTAGCTTACTTGAATTCTTGAAAATGTTGTAAATAACACGGCAACTGCAAGTTACAGTAATGTGTTCCTTGGTATAGATTTGTTTTAGAGGTGAAAATTTAAGTTATATCTTAAAATACATTAAATTTGAAAGTGTGTCATTTAAAAACATTTGATTGTTTTATACAGTTTCCATTTGTGTGTTCATTAAAAGAATATACAATACTGGCTTTACTCTAAATTTGAAGCATAACCTTGCTCTTCAAACTGTGTCTCGTGTTTTTCTGCAAAACTCCGTGTTTGAAGGATTGTTTGTAATATACATAAACACATCCTTGATATTTATCATTTTATATGACTGAATCTGTTTCATTGAATTGATGTTCAGCAAACAAATATTTTTAGAGAATAAAAAGATTATAAACCTGAGCTTCTTGACACTAGTTCACTATAAACCTTTACTACTATGTAATATAAAAGCCCAAAAGTATACAGTCACTCAAATTTTAATTGACAGTCCCACAATGTCAATATTTAATACAGATTGTCTTCTGGTTATGTAACTTTTATGTTACATAAACCTAACTTTCCATTGAACCTCACTGCATTCATCTGGGAGTCCTTTCAGGTATTGAGGGTCAGTTAGCATATGTGAAGATTATAGCTCTAAATAATTACTTGTTCTCTATCTGAGCATTTCTCTTCTTAATTTCTGCTTCACTGCCATATAATAAAACAGATTTGCTCAAGCAGAGTTTAGACAATTAATATGTGAATTGTGAAGTAATCCTTTAAAACACTGTTTTGCAAATGGTGAGGTAGACCTAACCTTTTGGATCTGGCTTTCAAACTACCAAGGCCTGGCTATTACCTTTGGTACTTTCCTCCATTAACTGTCTAGCTGAGGTTTGCTGGTAGACATGTCCAATTTGGTTCGTTCCGATTAATTTTTCGGAAAACAGCATGAGGGTCCCTCCTAATCCATACCAGGCCCTTCGGTTTTGGAATGAATTTTGAGGGAAGCCCCATGCCAATATAAAAAAAAAAACAGTGTTGGGTCTCCCCCAAAATCCATACCAGAGCCTTACCTGAGCGTGCAGCCTGGAAGGCTAGGAAAGGTTGGGGGATGAGTGAGCGCCCCCCCTCTCCTGAATCATACCAGGCCACAGGACCTCAACATGTGGGTGGGACTTTGGGGGAGGCCCCTCAAAGCACCTTGTACTCATGTTGATGAGAACAAGAACCTCTTTCCCACAACCCTGACCCAGTGTTTGTGGTGGCCTGCGGACGGGGGGCTTATTGGAATCTGGAAGCCCCCTTCAACTCCTCAAGTTTACATAATGGGATGTAAGGTGGGCCCCTAGATCCCAGCCCACCCTATGTAAATGAGTATGGGGTAATAGTACCCCTACTCATTCACCAAAAAAGTGTCAAAATTAAAAGAAACACAGACAGTTTTTGACCCTCATTAAACTCCCACACAAAAAGTAAATATCATCTGAACTAGATCAAACTTCAATCATGATGAATGCCAGTCGCCGATCCATACGAAAAAAAAAAATCCCGCTGTCCACCAAACACGATCGCTCCCATGTCCCATCACTCGATGAATGACAGATAAACAGGGGGGCAGGGTCATCCAGTAATGTCACCGGATGACCCCACCCCCATGTTTACCTGTCATTTAGCAACTGACAGGACACTAACTAAATTGCCCCCCTTTTCTTGCCTTAAGGGTCTGGTAGGGATTTTGGGGGGACCCCATGCCTTTTTTTTTCAGTTGGCATGGTATTTCCCTTTAAAATCCAAGCCAGAAGCCTAGTATCAGAATTATACTACATCTCAGAGTCCTTTAATCAACACCATTTATCCTAAACAAACCATATACCTCAGGGCTGGATCTGGCCCGTCTGATGTGGGGGTGGAATAAAAAATGTCAGGGGAGCACAGGATGGGAGATCAGCAGGGCAGTATACAGTGAGTCATCAGGGTAGAAGATGGTGTAGGACAGGGTTCAAAAGGGCAGTGTACGAGGTCAGCTAGACAGAGTACAGGGTCAGAAGGGCAGTGTATAGGGTTTAGCAGCGTGGACGACAGTGCTCAGCAGTGTAGTGTACAGAGGTCAGCTGGTCAGAGGAAACAAGTCAATTAAAAACTGTGCAAAATCATTAAAAAAATATAGATATGGATGTAGATGTGGCTTGGCATGCAAAAAAAGATGGCAGCATAGCTTTATGGGTCAGCCACGTGAGACAAAAAAGCTTCCATTTACTACATTCAAGATCAACCAAGGGATAAACCTGGCAAAATCATTGCAACCCAAGAAAGAAGGGCTTTGTTTAGGGGTGAATATAAGGTAATATAAAAGAGAAGGGGTTGGCACAAGTGATGGCAGAACTGTTGCCCCTATACAAGAATGTGCAGTAAGCAAAAGTGACCAGCAATTAAGGAGGCTAGGAGTCAGGACCACAGGTTCTCTCCTATTACCAAGTTCTTCATGTACAGAGACATCACACTTGAAGAGACAATACCCATACACCCTTACAAAATACAGGTTTACAAAGCCTTACACCTTCATAAGCTATGTCTACCTACAAAGTCTACACCGGAGGTCAGCAACCAGTAGATCGCAGACAGGTGACTGGTAGATCACGGTCTGGGCTTGCTGACCCGCTATTTCAGAACATCAATCAGAGTGCTATGCAGAGGGACTACTTGTAAAGTTGGAGCTGTAGTAGGGAGCAAGAGCCTCATAAGTCAAAGCCTCCTCTGTAGTGCTGGCTCTGTCCCATGCGGAGTGATGTCAACTACACTCAACTTCTTATCTCGGCTAGTGGTCTCCAGAGTGGTGCCAGCAGCAGGAAAAGAAGAGGTCAGTGTGAAGCTATACACTGGCCATAATAGTATAGGGCTGCTTTCACAATGATGCGCTGCAGTTTACCCACACCAAGGGTGCAGTGCAGTGTACCTGCAGCTTTTCTGTGGGTTTGCTGTGCTTAGCCATAGACTTCTATTATATCCTGCTGGTTTGGTGCCCTTTCTGAAAGTTTGCCAAAGCTCCTGAATGCAGGAGTTTTGGTGCGCTTTCAGAAAGGGCATCATACCTGCAGAATATAATAGAAGTTTATGGCAAAGCACAGCTAACCCAGTAAAGTGCAAATGCACTGTGCTGCACCCGCAGCGCAGGTAAGCCATAGCATATCAGTGTGAAAACAGCCTTATAGGGGGCTCAGAACAGTAAGGGTTCATTTAAATTTGCAGTTTGGGGGTAGTAAAACCCCATAGAGTGTTGTTACCCCAACATTTCATATTCCTGATATGTGCCTGCTGTACCATGTACTTGTATGAAAAAATATTCTGTTCTCTTTGTATTGCTTCTTTTGTGTAAAATCCCCGGTGATCCTGCCAGTCCCTTTGCTTTACAATTAAAAACTGACCACATTAGGCATGAGAGCACACTGTGGTCAGTTCTCTAGCTGTGCTGGGAACTCACCTGCTCTCCTCCAATGATCAGACTTGTCCTGACACCCCTGCATAGCCTTTCACTGGGATGCTCAGTGTACTGCTGCTTCTCCCCCCCCCAGCTTTTAAGCAGAGGGTATGTGATCACTTAAAAATGGATTGTTTTACAAGATGATCATTCACAATCAGTTTAAGATGTGTTTTTATCATACCCACCCCAACTGCACCCCTTTTAGCTGCAGTGGCCAGGAGTGTACACATGTTGCAGCTGCAGCAGAAGTTATATGCCCTGTGATGGTTGGTGGGTATAGCACCTGCCAAGCATGACCCATTCAAGTGAATGAGGCCATTGTGCAAGTGCCCTGCAACCTTGTGCAGTACAGCAAACAAGGGGTTAAAGCAGGCGGCATTGTGTTTCTTTATCCCCACCTAGTTTTAGGTGGTCCCATTGCAGAGTGGTCCCATTTACTTGAATGGCTCATGATTGGCAACACCCACTATATCCACTATATGCAACAAGGAGCTTAATTCCTGTTGTGGCATGTTTACACATTTGGCAGCTACCTCAGCAACTAAAGGGGGTAGGGATTGGGGGTGGTAAAACTGTGACCCAACTGCAGGGTGTTGCCACCCCCCAACTTTAGGTGTGAATGAGCCCTAAGGGTGCCACTGCCAAATGCAACTAAGGGCTCATTCACAAGTGCAGCAGTGATTGCTGCTCCTCTGAAAAGCAAAAAAAGCAATTGTGTTTGACAGGCAATATTTTGCCTCCTCACCACCTGATTTAAACCCATGATTGCCATGCAATGCACGTGATTGGGACACAATAGTACGGCAATTAGAGGTTTAACTCAGGTGTGAGGAGGCGACACTGTGCCCGTGATCTTTGCCTACCCCTGCTCTACACTGTCTACAAATTTGTTCTAGCTAAATATACAGTTTATGCTGAAGCTCCCATTGTACCTTAACATAGAACTAAAGGTAAAACCTTTTTATTTTTATTTTCAACTTATTTATTTTTTTTAGATAAAGAAAGGGGGGGGGGTCAAACTGCTGTCAGTTTAATTTTTGCCATCTGTATCTCATTGGGGAGACTTCCCTTTACATCTCGTCCAATAGCTAAAACAGGAAGTGAGAGGAAATCCCTTCAAGGTGAGGAAACTCCTGGTTGTCACTAGGGTCACCATAACGAGTGTCCTTGTTGGAAGATGTCCCCTCTATTACTGTTCTGAGGACAGCCCAGGGTATTTTTTTTAAATTTATAATTGGAATATGTTATTTTGATATTTTAGATACAGGTTTCTTTAATCTTAAATCACCATCCTTTTTTCATTTGTTGAAATTGATCATTTAACCTTCACATTTTATTAAATGTTATAAAACGAACAGAATAGATGCTTCCTGGTTTTGCACAATATTTCTCTATGTTAGAAAATATGTATTATAACAGGGTTATTTCAGGGCTGAAAAACATATTCCTGTTTTATTTTCCATGCTTACACACTGGCTATTTTCAACTCATTTTTGTATACTGTCAGCAAACAGTGCATCTTTGTAAATTATTCCTATTAAATACAGGAACATGGTATATCTGAAGCACTCATGCATACTGAGCTTCACTGCTCTTATCCCCATGCAAAATGTACTTTCCAAGCTCTGAAGTGGTACAGTGATGATAAGAGCTGGAGTACTGCCTGTTTAAATATCAAATGTATTTAATATCTTTTTTTCTGGCCTTGTACATATTTTTTAGCCTGCACAGAATAGTACATTTTGCATTAATGCTATTTTCAGAAGTACAATTTACATCATCCTATGCTATTTAGTGAATAACATTATGTTTATTTTAAAACATGTAACTGCATTATGTATTTTTACCTTATAGATTCATTTTTGACAATTGACACCTATACACATATTATATTTTTGTATGTTATTTTATTTTCTTACCAGCCTTTGTAAAGTGATTTTTACATACCTAAAATAGCTCTAATAACTAATATAACAAAAGGGCATGTAATTCTCATACTACATAACTGCAAACATATACTGTACTATCCTATGAAATGATAAATTTAGCATGCATTACTACTATTATTATTATTTTTAATTTGTTTACTAGTATTATTATTAGTTGTAGTAGTAGTAGTAGTATTCTTATTGTTATTTTTATTTTATTTTTTTTTACAAATGATATGTCAGGCAATTTGTTAGAGAATTGAGTCCTGCAACAAAAAAAAGCTTACTCTGATTATTGTAGTGATTATACATACAGTATCATGCTTATAAACTACTCTTGGATGTACTATAGGTAATCAATATCTGAAACCTTATTTAGGAAATAAAGTTGCATAAAGTTAAAAAAAAATATGAAGCCTTAATATCTACACATATGTATATTCCCTTTCTTTCAAATATTACAATTCTCTACCTTTAAATAGGTGCAATGTTTGTGAATAAAACCATATTGATTTGAGGAGACGCATGCGCAGGGCTCTGGCTGATGGACGCCTAGTGTCAGAGCTCTGTCCCGCTCCGGACATACGGCGCTTCCTACAGCCGGAGGCAATGGCTGATCACTACCTGCGATAACGGCTGTTAAGCGGGCATACCATCGGGCACATTCCTCTGTCCTCGGGGACACCCAGGTGCACTTAGGAGTCCCGATTCCTCTCTACCACAGAGCCGGCTGAGATAGCCAAGATGGCGGTGGAACGGCCGCCTCACAAGGCTACACAGACAGAGTTCTCTCCACACGCAGCGTGGCGGGATACACAGCGGGGAGAGGTATGTGCAGCTTCCCCCTGCAACTCACCACACAGAAACCCTGCCTTGCCAGCATCCACTGAATCCCTAATTTCCCAGACTCTGGATGAGCTCCTTATGTCTCCCAGGGCTGCCACCTCACCAGGACCTGGCGACCACCTGCTTAGCCATCTCCCCTCACAGTGCCATGACATTACACTCATGTTTGCCAAGTTTGCTGAGCTGCTGGATAGGGGACTGGCCCAGACCGCAGCCAAAATAACTGCTGACATTAAAATGGATCTCCAATCCCTGGGCTCACGCATTGAAGCCATAGGAGACAACATGGATGCTACAATGACCCGCACTAACCAGAACACGGACCGCATACAGGACATTCATACTCAATTGGATGCTGCCATGGCTAAAATTGATGACCTCGAGAACAGGTCTCGACGATACAATTTTAGAATTAGGGGTTTACCCGAATCGATCATGGATATTCCTGCTGCAGTCAATTCTCTCATCAAAGAACTTATCCCTGACATTCGCCCCCACAGAGCTGAACTTGATAGAGCCCACAGGGCCTTAGGGCCCCCACGATCTGATGGACTCCCCCGTGACATCCTTGTTAAGCCTCACTACTATGCGGTGAAAGAAGATATTATGAAAAGGGCTAGGTCAGCATCCCAACTCCAAATCATGGGGCACCCGATCCAGCTTTTTGCCAACATCTCCCCCTCTACAATCCAAAGGAGACGGGGTCTCAAACCGCTGCTAACGGCTCTGACTCAGCAGAATATCAAATACTGGTGGCTGTTTCCCTTCAGCCTGAAATTTGAGGTTAACAACAAGTCATACAGATTCTCCACATTTCCTGAGGGAGAGGAATTACTGCAGAAGCTCAGCATAATACCCGGGGACCCTCCATCTCCGATGCAAACCGCCTCATCCATCTCCTCCAAGAGACCACCCCCGGTGAGCCCCCTTACCTCACAGTGGCAAAAACATAAAACTAAAAAAGCTAAGGATGGATGACCCACATGAACTGGAACCACGACACTTACTGTCACCTTGCCTTACCTTCTTGTTCGGGTCTAGCCCCTGAGAACCCTGCCCTACCGACGATGACCACTCCTTATCCTTTACTGATGTCCTGGAATCCCTCTCCGAGCCTCAGACGGTTATTCTCACATTTTTCCTTAATGCCTTCTCTCTATACCCAAGTGCATATTCTTATCCTGCATGGGAGAAGCCGTATCGGTGATCAACTCTAGATGTGAGACCCTGCCCACAGAAGTCACAATGCATTTCAGTAATCACAGCTGTGTGCTGTTGCATGACATCACCAGGCCGTGCTTCCTGCTGTCCTGATGCTCCGGCTCTCACACCACACCAATGCGATGTACTTGGACAGCACTCTTCATTCTCCCTAGGACATTGGCTAATCCGTTGCATTGCCACGGGACTTAACATACCGATCTCACTTGGTCCATCGCTCCCCCTTCCCTCTGGTTCTTTTTCTGGACTTTCAGATACTTTATTCCTCGCCTCCTCAACTTACCAGTCTCCAGATCTCACTCTCCTCCCTCACCCCTTTTTTTTTTTTTCCGAGCCATGTACTTGACTCACCTCAAATTGTTTTAATGCTTTAATGTGTTCTTACTGTACTTATCTCCTTTACAGATGTTTTAGTCATTGCCTCCTGTTTTTTAGCCCTCACTAGTTTGATTTGGGGGGGCGCTGTGGCCAGAGCGGTGCTCATGCACCACCTCCTGACCCCGGAGAAGCGGAATTTTCCTTTCTCCCGGACAGGACGTTCCCTCTTTCTAGAGGGACAATATGTGTGTACATAAGAGAAGAGTGGATTTTCACCACTGCTTCTCTATAGTTATCACCATATTTCTTCATCTTTTTCCTCTACAACCTCTTCTCTTTCCTCGCATTAACTTTTTTTCTCTTCTAGTGACCCGGTTAAACTTGGACCCCTCCAGACTCCCTTACGACAAAGGAATGAAATATCCCACAATGCCATCCTCCACATCCGATGACGGCCTGAAGGTAGGTGACTGGTACTCATTGGCGTTCTTTCTTCTGCTGCTCCATGGCTGACACTACCACACCAAACCCTTCCCTGCGCATTGCCTCACACAATGTTCAGGGAATGAACTCGCCTGTTAAACGCAGGAAAATCTTTCAATATTACCATAACCAAAAATATATTGGTTTTTCTCCAAGAAATACACTTACCTCGCTCCTATAACCCATCCTACATACATACTAAATTTCCTAAATTCCATCTTGCCAGTGCGGACACGAAAACCAAGGGGGTAGCTATATTTTTCTCTCGCAACTGCCAGTTCTCCTTCATCTCTGAATTCAAGGACCCTGAGGGGAGATTCATTGAAAACCACCTCTACTCGTTGGTGTCATATTATGCACCGAACAGGGGCCAATCCCAATTCTTTGCTTCCCTATTTCGCATCTTGAATCCTCTGACTGAAGGTACTGTCATATACGGAGGAGACTCCAACATAGCATTTGACATGGGACTAGACAAATCTTGCCCCTTAGGTAAGACACGGATTAGTGGATATCTGGAGGGAAGTTAACCCAACTGTACGTGACTACACTCACTATTCAAACCCCCACAATTCTTTCGCCAGAATTGACCACTTTTTCATTTCCACCTCTGATATACCTGCAGTGTCTAAATCCTATATCAAAGACTCTGCCTGGTCGGATCACTCTCTTCTCTTCTTGATAATGGGGCGACCCTTAAGACAGAAAAAGAGTCCCTGTTGGAAACTCAGCGCTTCGATTCTTAGCAATCCGACCCATGTTAATGAGATTGAACAAAACATCCGAGAATACTGTCTCTTGAATGACACTGGAGACACTTCCCCAACTATGCTGTGGGCAGCCCATAAGGCTACCCTTAGAGGAAAGCTAATTCAAATGTCTTTGAGGCTGCGAAAAGCACATAAGTCGGATATAGAAAACCTCAAAAAGGACTTCTTGCTCCTTAATAAACAACATAAAAGGGACCCCACTTTTGTTCCGATGGAGAGACTAGACGCTGCACGCACGGCTCTGAATTTAGCTTTAACGGCGGTTGCAGAGAAAAACCTACGATGGAGTATCGCCTGCTTCTATTATCAAGGGGACTAAGCGGGGTCCATAGTGGCAGCCAGGTTGACTCCTAAACTGAAGACACACACCTTACCTAAAATCAAGATAGGAAGTAATAACTACTCCCAAAACCCCCATAAGATCATGGAAGCTTTCCACGACTTTTACAAGAAACTATATAATGATAGAGTGTCCCAAGAAAACACCTTTGAAACCTTTCTCCACTCAATCAAACTTCCTGAGCTTAAGGACCACCATAGAGATAGGCTGGAGGAACCAATAACAGTCGAGGAAGTTACACAGGTGATTGAGAATCTAAAAAAGCACTCCGCTCCCGGCCCGGATGGATTCTCGGTTCCATACTATAAACACTTTACCTCTCTCCTAGCCCCGTACCTGGCCCATTTCTTTAATCAGATACGTAAAGGAACCCAACTCGATGAATCCCTGAACTCAGCCTTTATCACCGTACTCCCCAAACCAGGCAAGAACCCCAGTTTAGTAGCTAACTACCGCCCCATATCTTTAATAAATAACGACTTTAAGATTCTCACCAAAGTTATGGCAGACCGTATTTCTTCCTACATTAGTCTTTACGTCCACAAGGACCAGGTTGGCTTTATACCGAGACGTCACGGCCCTGACCAAATTCGGAGAGCAATTGACATTATCTCTCTTCTAAGGTCCAGGTGGGATGGCAAACCCCCTCAAACAGGCTTCCTGCTCTCACTAGACCTGAAAAAGGCATTTGATTCTGTATCCTGGTCCTTCCTTACACCTATCTTGCATCGCTGGGGGTTTGAACAAGCCTTCATGAACATAATAGGAGCCCTCTACTCAAACCCTGTAGCGAAAATACGCTTGCAAGGATTTTACTCTGACTCTTTTCCGATATTTAAAGGCATGCGACAGGGTTGCCCCTTATCCCCTCTAATCTTTGCTATTATCATCGAAACGCTGGCCATTGCCATTAGAGATCACCCGGATATACACGGAGTTCAGTGTGGCCTGCAAACTCACAAATGTGCCCTCTTTGCAGGCGACATCCTACTCTTTATCACCTCTCCCTTAATCTCGCTTCCTAATATATGCAAACTTCTAGATACCTTTGGAGATGTGGCAGGTCTCAAAGTTAACTATTCAAAATCTATGGCTTTGAATGTAAACCTTCCTGAACACTTAGTCGTACGTTTGAAGGATAAATTCCAATTCAGTTGGAGTGACTCATTTATACCTTACTTGGGTGTCAGCCTGGCTGCCGCAGTGGACCACTTATATGAGGTCAATTAGCCCCCTGATGTTCCAGCAAACTGGAGGAGAATCTTCAACATTGGGGCAATTTGGGGCTCTCTTGGCTGGGCAGGGTTAATTCTGTCAAAATGACTCTACTGCCACGCATTCTGTATCTACTTAGGTCGCTTCCTATTCCAATCCGGCGGGTCCAACTCAAGAGATTCCAATCCAAAATTCTTAGATTTATTTGGGGGGCCAAGGGACACAGAATTGCAAAGGGGACCCTATACCGAAATAGGCGTACGGGAGGAGTAAGCCTTCCGAATCTTCTCTGGTATTACCAGGCAGCCCAACTCACCCAGCTTTCAACAATCCATTCCAAGTCGGCCCATCCAGACTGGGTCCATATGGAAAGACAAGCAATCCCTCACTTTACACTAGATTTCCTTCTCTGGTGCTCCCCTAAATTGAGACCTGCAATTATGGTCCCTACTCTCTCCCACTCTTTAGTAACATAGGAATCTCTCAAGCACAGCCCACATTTAATCTCCAACTGGCACCCACTCTCACACCTCTTCCGCAACCCCCTATTTCCCCCAGATAGGGACATTATAGCATTTAAATGGTGGCTTGAAAAAGGACTATATACTGTAGAATCGGTCACTTTGTCAACTCCTCTGGCCCCATCTCTTTTGCTCACTGTGTAAGCAAACTCGACATGCCAACCTCCGAAAGATTTCGACATCACCAAATTTCCCACTTTATCCATACATTATGGACGATAAAACCTGACCCATTAATGCTCACAGTTGAAAAAAGGAGGGGTGTGGAGGCGCCAACTTGGTTAGCTTGTTTATGCAAAAATAAAAGTTAGTGTAACAATTACACTTACTGGTTCGCAGGGTGGAGGTGTTTCTTTGAGATGGAAAAGTGTCCTGGGATGTGCTGTTATCTTGTTTCCGGCTCAGATTTCATTCCTTCAGGCGTCTGAGTGTGGAGTCTGTACACAGGCTGAACTGCTGCATCCAGTGCATGGAAAGCTCCACGCTGACCACTCTGGAGTGCAGAAGAGGAAATGACGTCACTGATGCACGGCTATCGTCCAGGCTGGTATTGGGGATAATGCAGGGATAGTACAGGCTACGCGCTCGGGGCTCACAGCTCCTTCTACTGGCCTTTTTGCTCTCTGGAGGAGAGCAGCTTAAATATATAGTGGAGGCAATTAGGTTAATTAGGTTAATTAGGTTAAGGTGTATGGGCTGGAGGTCTGTGGCTGTGGAACCACAACAGCCAACAGACCAACATTCTTCCAAAAAGCACAAAAAAGTTGAAAGTAAAGTATGAAGAATTAAAAATATGATGAATTGGGGGTAAGTTTAATAAATATAAGGATAATAATAGTAAGTGGAATTAGAGTTAAAACATTTATTTAGAAGATGAACACCTCTTCTGCACTCCAGAGTGGTCAGCGTCCCTCCTCTGCACTCCAGTGTGGTCAGCGTGCTGTGAGCCCCGAGCGCGTAGCCTGTACTATCCCTGCATTATCCCCAACACCAGCCTGGACGTTTGCCGTGCATCAGTGACGTCATTTCCTCTTCTGCACTCCAGAGTGGTCAGCGTGGAGCTTTCCATGCACTGGATGCAGCAGTTCAGCCTGTGTACAGACTCCACACCCAGACGCCTGAAGGAATGAAATCTGAGCCGGAAACAAGATAACAGCACATCCCAGGACACTTTTCCATCTCAAAGAAACACCTCCACCCTGCGAACCAGTAAGTGTAATTGTTACACTAACTTTTATTTTTGCATAAACAAGCTAACACAGTTGGCGCCTCCACACCCCTCCTTTTTTCAACATTGATTATCAACAGAGGTAATGGACACCCTCTGAGGATGGCTGCCTCCTCATTCTAGAATTTACCTGCCTTATTTTAATGTGCTATTATAGCTACCATTGTACTATTTACCTTAGACATCACATGTTGCAGAGCGCCGGAAAACCCCCCCTTTTGTTTCTCTGCTCATTAACACACACAGAATATGAACTCTGGTGTGGACAAGCCATGGAGCAGCGGGGAGGAATATCGGTGATCTATTGGGCACTTGCTATGGTAGATTCTAAGACCCCATTCATGCTTGCATTGGAGAAAGATCTGGGACAAACCTGGAGCTTAACAGATTGGCATGGGGCTTCTAAATCGGCTTCCCAGGGGATCCTGAACATAGCCCTGGTGTAGGCAAATTTGAAAGTCTTAATGAGATGGTATCTTGTTCCGCTGCGACTTGCTAAAATACACCCATTTTCTTCCCCCCTTTGCTTCCGTAATTGTGGACATACAGGATCAATGTTACATACTTGGTGGGAATGTCCCAACATTAGAAGCGTATGGAACAAAATCTTCCACATACTCCGGAAAATTTCTAGCCTTCCCATACAACAATCCCCCCAAATAGCGCTACTCAACTTCCCTGTACCGGGGGCTCCCAAACTTATGCAACGCCCTATTATGTTTATACTCATGGGAATGAAAATAACAATTGCTAGGACTTGTAAACAACCTCACGTCTCACTCATTGTGATCAAAAGAAAAATATCATGGTCCAGGAAAAAATGGTCAGCATATTATTAGATACTACCAAGAAATTTGAAGCTATATGGGAACCATGGGCACAGTATATGCGACTGGAGCTCTCTTCATGACCTAGACTTTGCCCACGGAGTAAGGACGAGACTCAATCGGTCACTTGGTCTTCTCTCCTGTCTTTCTATTCTCTATTTTCCCACTTTCCTTTCTTTACTTTCTACTCCTTGTCACTCTTCAATCCATAGTCCACTTAGCATGCTGAGGGATCTTTATGTTATGATGCCACTGCCTGGTATATTTTCCCTCTTCACTATGGGAATGCCTGTGAATCAACTGGTACGGAGGCCTAGACTGCGACCCCATTGAAGTATATACTATATGATCTATATAACTCATCCTACTATGGGGATTGCTCTTACACTCTCTATGAACAGGGGTCCTCTCCAACATATCGTTTCCGTATCTGGGACACTCAGGATACCACACAATTGGACAAATTGTCCATACGATCCTGAACGATGCAACATAACGTACTACTTTAACTAAGTGTCTCAGTTACCCCTTATATTAACACAGACTGGTATTTCTGGCTGACAGACATAAGCCATGTCTTGCTATAATTGCTAAAAGCTCTCTCAGGCTTTCCCTCCTTTATAAACTTTTCGGCCCACCGTAAGCAACCTATGAGCTGGGTCTACTGTCCCCCTCTTCATGACAGTTAGTACCCATTGGGGTGTCTGGAGATCCGGGGCTTCCTCCCTCCTCCTGTATGTGTGTGGGAATATGTTTCTTATCCTCATTTGTAGATGATTATTGCTTTGAAAACTGTTAAGTTAGATACTTGCTGTACTATAAATTTACTATTTTAATGTGAAACAGACTGTACTGCTATTGTTTTGTACCTTTATAAAACTCAATAAAAACTATTGAAAGAGAAAAAAAACAAAAAACAAAAAAAAAATATTGATTTTAGTTATATTGAAATTAATATCTAATTTGCTCACTTCTAATTTGTTTTCACAAGTTTCTGTTTATTGTCAATTATTCTTGTTAGTAAATCATTAATAGTATATCCAGCATGAAAAACGAAATGTGAAATAGAACTTCTGAATCAAAATAATTTTCTTAAGATCCACGAAAATGTACTAGTAGAATACAATAGTAAATTAATGTTTCACCTACATTTTTTATGTTTATTTTCCTAAAACAGTAGATTTTGAGTTAAATAGCCGCAGTGACCCAAATCAAATTTTTATTTTATTTTTTTTTACAAAAATGCTTTGCACCATTTTTAAGATTACTTTTCTGTCGACACTTGCTTTGCTTTGCTTCCACGCAGCATGGGAAAAACAGATCATTAAAATAATTACAAAATAATGAAAACGAATCTTCAACTATAATAATCACATCATTATTATGCAATTATTTAAAATGAGGACTTTCAGTTATTTTATTATTTTTAGTAGATTAAAAAAAGTTCCCATCTAGACCTGACTGCTTATTGTCTATGGCTACCTAGGTGTTTCCAGATCAGTTACTCTCTGTGTGTACCTTGGGAACTGTACACAGACCCCACTGCATAGGGCCAGTATGTAAAGTTTGGTTTGGGTATCAGATTCTGCAGCAGGAACTCACCTTGGCATGTACTGCAATGTGTGTGATTAGCTGTGCTATGCTATACAGGTTCAGGACCATGGTCCATTTCTATTGTTCCCAAACCTTAAAGACCCCTTTAGGGGTATGCCCATTATGATGAGCAAAGCCTGGGCCCTTAGTAGGCTTAGTGTCAGGGGTAAGGTAAGACAGGGGTTCCCTGTAAATTGACACTGGTTCCTGGCTTTTCATAACAAAATCTGCAAGTGTGTAGCACGCTGTGCAGTTTTATAAGTGGAGGATTTGGGAGTAATTCATTATATTGTGGTAGCCCCAGCCATTTTGTCTCCAACATTTCTCAACACGAGCAATTAAAATGTGTTAGTTTCTCTCTTCCTATCTAGGCTTCCTCTCATGAGGGTGAGGTGGCTGTGTCACACCTCTCAGTTGATGCATTCTTGCTGGCCTTTTTCTGCTAAAAATGCACACAGAATGTTGCTGCACTTCTACTGCCATCTTCTACATAGACACAGCAACACAGTCAGCACCTGGGTTTTAGGAGCTCTTGTGTGCAGACCCACAAAACTCCATCTATTCTTCATACTTCATTGTATCCCACTGGGGACTGTGCAATGGTGGATTACAAGCACAAGGGAGCTAGGAAAAAAGGACCAAAAAATTCAGCTGACAGACTTCAGGAAACTCAAACTACCGCTCACAGCAATAGCAGTTTCCTTGTCCCAGGGCAATGTTCTATTATGGCACCACTCCTTTTATTTGACTCTAGCTCCCTCTCAGACAGGCACCATGCAGCAAAAGCAGATTTCTTTGAAACTATGTCTAACTTCTTTGGAAAGATCTCGGCACTTCTAGAACCTTCATTTTCCAGAGGCAGGTAATGCTACTCCCCCTGAGTCTGACACTGTTCAGGAATCAGAAGCAGATCCTCTTTTAATTTAGGCTATTATGGAGGAAAATATTGAGGGTCTTGATTTTGCAGCACAGACCACAGAGTATTTGCCTTTCCCTCCATTTATTGAGCTACAGGCTATGGCTTCATGCCAAATGCTCTCTACTGAGGTCACACTAATTGGTGTTGGTGTGCACCGGACTATCCACAGCCTAAATAGGCCCTATCAGCATGAAAGACCTTTGCAATACATGCACAAATTGATTTTGTACTTTACGAGGACTGGCTCAATCCTAAAAGGGTATTCACTCCGCCCAAGTTTTCTGTTGAAATGTATCCTATGGAATTTTTTTTTTTTAAACTGGCTGTTCCTGTAATTGATCCTGCCACTGCAGCTCCCAAACACCTTCCAGTTTGTAATCATGTGGTATTGGAACACCGCACACCACCAGCTCAGCATGAAGTGGTGTATGGTAACAGCATCACCCTCAGCTCCTCTCGGACTATGCCCACTGATGCATTTCACCCAGCCCCTAGGGCTTAGATTGTAGAATGGCACTATACGAGGATTGAACAAGTCACTGTGAGTACCTTACAGTTTGTATTGAGGATTTTCCCTCTTTTAAGGATTCAGTTTATAGTCTTCTGGAAGTCTTCTTAAAGGCCCTCTTTGCTCTTGTAGGCCCCGTCCTACAGCCAGATATTGCTACCATGTCTATTTGTCAGACTATTTCTAACAGGATAGGATAAATGAACAGGGACCAGGAATCTGTCTTTGGGGACAGTGCTCTTTTAGAACAATTTCTGCTGATGCCCTTAGCATTAGTGTTTTATGTTGACACTCTAGAGAGTCTGCTTCTGTGGGTAAAAGCCTGGTCTGCTGTACCTGCTAATAAAAAGTGTCTTCTATGCATGTCCTTTGACAATGAATACCTATTTGGAGAATCCCTTAATACATTCATAATGAAAGCTACTGTGAGGGAAAAGTGCTCCTACCCCATGAGAAAAAGTTGTCTACGTTTATGGATACTGTGACAAACCCTTGTCCTCAACAGGACTATGTCCGCTGTAATTGCTTTCTTTGTCCAGTACCACACGATCCAAGATCTTTTAGCCCACCCAGTCACCAGCCGTAACACAGTGTAGGGTGAACAACAACATCAAACTGATTTATTATCACACATGTACACGACATATATCTAACTCGGGACCATCACCCCCCCCCCCTTGGAATTCAGGGCGGGGTAAACTGTCCAATCAGCAAGGAGAGCTGTTGGAGGATCCCCCCCCCCCACAGCCAGGGCAAACAGAGGCAATAAAACAATGGAATGCAACTACACCCCAAACGATCTCAGCCAACACACAATTCAACAGCATGAGACAACACACAATATATACATATGTACAATGTTCCAGTGTGGCTGTAAAGAGAGTACTACTAGTACAGATCAGAATGGAGTACTCGGGCACCCTACCCAAAGTGACTCCTGTCACACATCTCCCCTTACGGCAGGAGACTAACACCGGAGGAGACCCCAAATGGGTTGACTCCAAAGTTAGTCAGTAGTTCCAGTCCCCAATGCCGGTATCCCCACAGTACCCCAAATAAATTGTCCCAAACATAGCATTACTTACCCAGCCAACCTCTGCCTCTCTCTGAGAACATGCCCGCTGCTGGGGAGAGCGTAGACCGGTCCTTCTTCTGGGAGTCCTTTCAGCCGCTGGAGAGAAGATAGGGTAACTGGGCTTTACTGGGAATCTTGTTGACGGGAGAGCCCATCTGCATTTTGGTGTTGGCTCCCCCTTCGGTACTGAATAGTGAAGTTATATGGTTGTAAGGTCAAACTCCGCCTTAGCAGACGGCCGTTATCCCCTGAGACCCGATTCAACCAGATGAGGGGGTTGTGGTACATGAGAATGATGAACTCCCTGCGTACAAATAGGGTTGCAGTTTTTTCAAGGCCCATACTATAGTCAGGCACTCCTTTTCGATGGTGGCATAGGCCACCTCCCTGTCCAGCAACGTTCCGCTAATGAAGACCATGTGTCTTCCCAATGTGTTCCTGCCCTCCTCATTTACCTTGCTGAGGACAGCCCCCAGCCCATATGTGGAGCCATCTGTCTGTACAATGAACCTTCGCTTGTAGTTTGGAGCTGCCAGGATGGGGTCGTGGGAGAGGGCCTCTTTTAGCTGATCAAAGGTGGTCTGGCAGGCGGGGCTCCATGTCACCATCCTTGACATGGTCTTCTTGGTCAGGTCCATCAGTGGCTTGGCAATTGTGCTGAAATGGGGAACAAATTTGCGATAGTTTGCAATGCTCAAAAAGGCCATAACCTGTTTTTTATTCTGAGGCGTGGGCCAGTCCCTAATTGCTTCGATTTTTAGCTCCACCCAGTGTCCCAAGTATTGGACCTCGGCCATTCCCATCTGGCACTTATCAGTCCAGTTAGTGAGGTTGGCCCCTGTAATTAGGTCTAGAACAGTACCCACATGCTGGAGGTGGTCTTCCCATGTTTCACTGAAGATGGCAATGTCATCCAGGTAGGCGCAGGCAAAGTTTTGGCAGCCCTGCAGCAACTAATTCACCATGTACTGGAAGGTGGCAGGGGCATTCTTCATCCCAAAGGGCATGCTGAGAAATTTAAACGGCCCAAAGGGGGTGATGAAGGTGGAACGTTCCCTCCCTTCCCCGGTAAGGGAATTTGCAGTAACTCTTGCTCAAGTCCAGTGTAGTGACATAGCGGGCCCCAGCCAGACAGTACAGCAGGTCATCTATACAGGGCATCGGGTAGACATCGCTAACGGTGTGGTCATTAAGACATTGGTAGTCTACACAATATCAAATGGTGCCATCTTTCTTGGGTACAAGAACAACAGGTGAGGCCCAGGGGCTCTGGGAGGGTTGGATAGGTCCAACATTTTGTTCAGTTCTTGTTTTATGGTGTTCCGAATGGCTTCTGGAACTCGGCAAGAGGCTTGTTGGATGAGTGGTGAGGGTTGTCCTTCCGGGCCGAGAGGAAAAGATGGAACAGCGTTCTTGTACAACGGTCTTCATGGACACCTGCTGTTCCTGGCTGAGCTGGGGGCCCAGGGGTACCTGGTGTACGTCAGCCGAGTGGCGTGCTACCTCCAGGAGATCAAGCATGACTTTGTCATCTTCTTCAGAGAGTAGTGGGCAGACCGCCAGGACGGCAAAGTTTCTGTCATGGTATTCCTTGATCATATTGATCATATTGATGTGCACGATCTTTTGCTGCTTACCCCGATCATCCAGAGCGAGAACATAGTTGGTCTCATTTAACTTCTTGATGATTCGAAAGGGTTCCTCCTATGTAGATTGTAATTTGTTGTGGGGATTTGGGACTATCATAAGGACCTGTTGGCTTTCCGCAAACTCGCGGGTTCGAGCTTTGCGGTCATATCATGTCTTTTGGCGGGTTTGGGCAGCCTTGAGATTGTCCGCCGCGAGCCCAGCAAGTTGTTCCATTTGTTCACGCAGTTCTAGGATGTAGGGGACCACAGGAACCCCCGCATTGTGTAGTTGGCCCTCCCAGTATTCTTTCAGCAGGGTCAGGGGGCCTTGGACCTTCCTCCCATACAGCAGCTCAAATGGAGAAAACCCAGTAGATTCCTTCGGGACCTCCTGGTAGGCGAAAAGAAGGTGGGGGAGGTACTGCTCCCAGTCTGGTTCCTGGTCGATAAAGGCACGTAGCATGGCCTTCAGGGTCCCAATGAAACGCTCACACAGTCCATTGGTTTGGGGGTGATAGGGGGTGGTCCGGATGGCCCTCACTCCACAGGTCTGCCAGAGGAACTGAATCAGATTGGACATAAACTGTGTACCCTGGTCTGACAGAATTTCTGCTGGAAAGCCCACTCACGTGAACACCGTAACTAGGGCTTCTGCGAATTTGGGAGCTGTGATGTTGGAAAGGGCCACTGCTTCGGGGTAATGGGTAGCATAATCCACCATGGTAAGGATGTACCGCTTTCCAGTTTTGCTAGGGCGAGCCAAGGGTCCCAGGATGTCAATAGCTATTTGCTGGAATGGCTCCTCAATGATGGGCAAGGGTTGCAGGGGGGCTCATTGGCCACTCGTCCTCCCATGTCGCTGACATGTATCGCAGGTGTGACAATAGTGAGCTACCACTTGGGACATCCCGGGCCAATAGAAGGCCTGGGCTAACCATTTTTCTGTCTGTAACTTTCCTTGATGCCCCACCATGAGAATGTCATGGGCCAGGGGTAGCAGTTGGGCCCGGAACTGCTGGGGCACTATCAGTTGCTTGGTAATGGTCTGGGGTCCACACGCGGGAGCGATTTCTACAATTCGGTATAATGATTCAGGTGCTGGAGCTCGTCGTGCTGCTGGGTGGCTTCCCGGCAGGCTTGATTTCGCGTGACGGCCCCGTCAAAGTGACACTGGGGTTCACCGACATCATTCCCAAGAAGCACATCTGCAGGTAATCCTCCAATTACTCTGACTTCACAGCGCTTGGGCCCCAGTCCATAGTTCAGGGTGACAGTATTGAGGGGAATTAAGTATTTGGTGCTGCCTGCCAATCGGATCACTATTCCTGGGCCGGGCTGGAGAGCACCAGGACTCATAACTCGTGGGTCCACAATAGTGAGGAATCTCGGAATCCCACCACCTTTTGACCACCCATGGTGACCCCTTGTAGGTGCTTTCCCTGGAGAAGTGATGTTGGGGCCATAGCAGGTTGTAGGTTAAAGACTCCTGGAAGGGTGTCCCAGTCGGCAGAAGAGGAACACCAGTCTGGAGGGGGTGGCGGCAGGTCCTCGGGAGCTTGGTACAGATCCACATAATGTACTGGCATGCCAGGGCTAGGTCCGAGAGTCTTGGTTCTGGCTGGGCAGCTTTCTGTGAAACTAGGGCGCTCATCTCACAGGTTACCTGGGCAACCTCCCACTAAAGGTGTCCTCAGCCACAACTTTGTCTTCCAATGTCCAAAGGACAATTCAGTTCCTTCAAACTTTTAGCTGGATAATCAACTTTACAAAATCTTCTGCTTCTGCATGAGGGTTCCGGCCTTTATGGTAGCTTCCTTTGAGGCAGTTTACTTTGCCCAGATTTACTCCGGACTTCTTCAATTTAACATATTTATGACATATAACAAGCAAATCCAATCCTCAGACTGCTCAATGCTTCTGTCTAACAAGGCAAAGCTCTCCCTGACATGGTGGATCTCCAGTCCTGATCTGAAAGGGGCAAAGTATTCCATTCACATGTACTGACAAATGATCCCAGCCTTATAGGGTGGGGTGGAGTTTACAATTCACGGACTGTCCAGGGAACATACAAGGTCACCCAGTCAGGGTACAGTCAGGCAATGGCACAGCAGTGGTCTACATAAACCATCAAGGTGCACCAAAAGTCAAGCTGCCCCCAAGAAGTCTGATACTCTCCTGGGCAAAGAATCACAATCCAGTTCTCATCCATATCCCTGGACTGGACAATTTTCAGGCAGACTTCCTAAGTCATCAATTCCTAGACCCAAGGGAATGGTCTCTGAAACCAGAGATCCTTCAAAATCTTGTCAAAGGTGGGGAAAACCAGATGTGAATATTCGGGCCACCAGGTTCAACAACAAGTTAAATAACTGTAACCAAGACCAGGGATACTCTAGCTTTCACAGTAAATGCTATGGTGATTCAAGTTAGTTGATTCTCCCTTTGACTGCTGCACAAGATAGAGTAGGGGAGGATTTTGGTGATTTCTCATTGCACTAAAGTTTCACAAAAGAACGTGTTACACAGACATAATGTTTTGCCTCTTCCAAACAGATCTGACTTACTGGCCAAAACCCCCATATTCCAGTGACATGGCTGTTAAAACTCAAGTCCCAAAAGGATAGGGGAAATTCTGTCTCTGTTATTTCCACATTGCTCAGGGTAAAAAAAAATCCAAATCCGAAATAATGTACCAGGGAATATTCTAACCATCCTATTTTTGGCCTTTTTTTCTGTCTGGTCTTGACCAACATCTTACCCAGAGTTTCCTTAAGATAAGGGTATCTGCCTTATCCTTTCTATTCTGGATATTTCTTGCCATGATATCCCTTATTAAGATTTCTTCAGAAAGTTGCTCATGTAAATCCCCTAATTCAACCTCCTGTGTCACATTGGGATCTTTTTTTTTTTTATTGGTTTAATTATATATAACAATATTTCAGGTTGCAAAAAATGTTTGATACACTCTGTCGGGTGAAAATTCAAATTGATACAGGTATTCAGTAAATACATATAGAGGTGTTTGAACTAAACATAGTATAGTAGAGGTATTAGATGAAGCAGCCCCATGAATGTAAAATTCAGGGTCCCGGGGAGACCAGAGAGACAAGACCATCAGAACTCATTTACTGATATCAGCGGGCAAACATACCTGTGTAATTGAGCCAAGGAGGAATTAGAGTTTTAATAGACTGTTAAGTATCCAGGACAGGACATTTCTCCACCCCATGGGGAACTCGCTGTGGAGATGACCTAGGATGAAGCCCGGATGAAGCCTCTGGATTATATATTGGTCACAGGAATTAGTAATTCTTGTCTACCCTGGTCTGCCCTTTTCAGTTTCATAAATACAGTCATGGCGCAAAACTTGTATCAATTCAAATCAAATCAACTTCATGTATCAATTACTTAGTTCGGAATGTAATTGGATGGAAGACTCCAGGGTCCACACATTCCAGCCTCAGCTTATGCATTCAAAAGTGTAGTTAAAGTTGATGAAAGAAAGAGAGACAATACCTAAACTTGCCCCTGTATCTAGCGTAACAGTGGTGGTACTCCATCGCCAAGTTATGAAGAAGAGGGAAGAGAAGTGGGAGGGAAAAGAAATAGAAGAAAAAGAAAAGTGAGCAACGTAAAGAGAAATAGTGACAGTGAGAGGAAAGGGAAGGAAAGGAATGTCACCTAGAGTATGTTGAATTATTCGGGGATATCCGCTAACCTGGAAGTATTGGAACCCCTACTTATGTAGCCCAGGGCTCCCAAATTGAATCAAATGTGGGTTTTGTCAAGCAATTTTCTAACAATCTTCTCCTGGGCCATGATCCAGGATATCTTACGTTTCATCGCGATTATTGGCACCGAGTGTCTTTTCCAATGCCTGGCAATAGTAATTTTGCCACCCAAGAGCATATAAAAGATCAAGGATTGTTTGTGTCTGAAATGTTATCTACTTGGGCATTGAGAAGTGCTATTTCTGAAGTCTGTGGGATATCCGATGCCGTGATTTTCCGTGCTATATGAAAAAAACTGTTCCAAAAGCTCCTGAGTCATGGGCACGTCCACCAAACATGGAACAATGATCCCTCATGACCACATCCTCTGAAACATAATGGGGATGGATCTGGAAATATTTTGGCCAGGGTGGTAGGCACTCGGTACCAACGTGTGATAATTTTATTACTAGCTTTCATAAGAGAGATGTTCAGGATGCCCTTGAATGGAGGTAATGGGTTGTTCTAATAATTCAATGTGGTCCCTTGAAAGTTTGGGGAGTGAGATGGAGTCAAGAAATTCTTCAAGGGAGGGGTTTGGACTTGATTCGTTTTTCCTATAAAGGGAAGCATAGAAGTCATGGAAACATTCCATAATACTTTAAGGATTTTGTGTGAGTGTGCCTGACGGTAATCGAATTTTGGGAAAAGCCAACTGACGAGGTTTGGGAGAGAGCTTGGGGGCTAATTTGGACCCGATCTAATCTTTTTGAAGATAAAACCTAGCCCCCGTCCAACGGAGGAGCTTCTCAGCCTCCGTAGTGAGGGCCAGGTTGCTGTTCTTATCTGCTTCTAGTTTTTGTTGAGAAGACTGAGTGTGTTCACATTTGTTACGCTTATAAGACTCCTGATATTCTTTCGTAAGATTCTCAATCTCGGCTCTGTGTTCTTTTTTAATGCGGGAAGAAAGCTGAATGAGTTTGCCCCGCATTACTGCTTTGTGGGCAGCCCAAAGAGTAGCCGGGGAAATCATCTCTGTGTCATTTGTGTGAAAGTAATCATTGAGTTCCTTTGCTAGCATGGTGCAGTGCACTGGATTACTTAATAACGATTCATTAGGCCGCCATTTGAATTCCTTTTGGGTGTTATTGGCTTGGCGTATTGTGAGAATGACCATGGAGTGGTCCGAGATAGGTGATTCTTTGATCAAGGATTTTACCGCTAGGGGAATTTGTGTCACTTGAAGGAAAACATGATCTATCCTGGCATAGGTCTGGTGCTGGGCAGAGAAGTGCGTATAGTCTTTGGTGCGTGGGTTGAGTTCCCTCCAGATATCAACTAGTCCTGAGTCAAAGAGGAGTTTGGCAATTTTTAGACTATGTTTGGGGGGGCGTCTAGAACGGGGTCGGCCGGTTCCTGATTTGTCTACAGCCAGATCGAACGCTATATTCGAGTCTCCTCCTAGAATGATGATTCCCTCTAGTTGAGAAGAAAGGGACTGCATCATTGAGGCAAAGAATTTGTCTTGCGCATTATTCGTTGAGTAGTATGAGACAAATAAATAGGGATGAGCTTCGTGTTCGAGTCGAACCCATGTTCGACTCAAACATCGTCTGTTCGATCGTTCGGCGAATTGCGAACTATATGGGCCGTTCGCGCCAAATTCGTGTGGCGCGTCACGGCCCATAATTCACTGCGGCATCGCAGTGCTTTGCTGGCTGATGATTGGCCAAGCATGCACTATGACCCGCATGCTTGGCCAATCACAGCGCCGTCAGTAGAGAGAGCTGTAATTGGCCAAAGTCAGAGTGGCTTTGGCCAATTATGGCTCAGGGGGTTTAGAACACGCCCCACACAATATAAGGCTGCCTACACGGCGGCCCTGTGTAGTGTGTTCCGGCGTGCTTAGATAGACAGAGAGACAGTGTCATTTCATTTGAGTTAGCTAGATTAGGAAGGACAGTCAGTGAGTTAGCTGCACTTACAGTGGACTGTGTGTATATATATATATATATATATGCATCCCAGGTGTTGTATGTATATATATATATATATATATATATATATATATATATATATACATATATATACACACTGTATTCAGTTTAGCTAGATCCGTTCCTGTTATCTTCCTACTGACAGGCAGGCTTGTCTTGTTACAGTATTTACAGCTACCTGAAGAAAATTGCTGGTGTTCTTTTGATCCTATTAGTACCACATTGTCAGGCAGCTAGACTATTTACAGTTAGTGTAGTGCGTCCTCCTGACAGTGTTCATTTAAAGCTACAAGTTAGTTTAGTGTGACCTCTGCACAGTGTTCAGCTAAAACTACAAGTTAGTGTAGTGTGTCCTCCTCACAGTGTTCAGCTACAGCTACAAGTTAGTGTAGTGTGACCTCTGCACAGTGTTCAGCTAAAGCTACAAGTTAGTGTAGTGCGTCCTCTGAACAGTGTTCAGCTAAAGCTACAAGTTAGTTTAGTGTGACCTCTGCACAGTGTTCAGCTAAAGCTACAAGTTAGGGTAGTGTGTCCTCCTCACAGTGTTCAGCTAAAACTACAAGTTAGTTTTTTGCAAGCTCTGCACAGTGTTCAGCTAAAGCTACCTGTAGAAGGTTGGTGGTGTTTTCCTGATCCTATCACTACCGCAGGCAGCTAAATAAGCTACAAGTTAGTTTTTTGCGAGCTCTGCACAGTGTTCACCTAAAGCTACCTGTAGAAGGTTGGTGGTGTTTTCCTGATCCTATCACTACCGCAGGCAGCTAAAAAGGCTACAAGGTTTTTTTTTGCGAGCTCTGCACAGTGTTCACCTAAAGCTACCTGTAGAAGGTTGGTGGTGTTTTCCTGATCCTATCACTACCGCAGGCAGCTAAATAAGCTACAAGTTAGTTTTTTGCGAGCTCTGCACAGTGTTCAGCTAAAGCTACCTGTAGAAAGTTGGTGGTGTTCTCATACTACAGGCAGGTAGTTGATTTTGCTAGCTGCAGTACCAGTATATCATATATATATATATATATATATATATATATATATATATATATATATATATATATATATATATATATATATCCCAGCTTAGTGCAGCTACAGGCCATTAGTATGTCTGGAAGGCCAACAAGGAGAGGCAGACAGTCACAAGCCAATAAAAGAGGGCAAGCAGGCTCTGTTTCTAGAGGCAACAGTGCTGGTCGTGGAGACGGTGCATCCTCATCAGCATGTGGCTGTGGGACACGCTTGGCCTTTTTTTCGGCAGCTGGCCGTGTTGAACCGCAACATGCGGAAGACTTGGTCGAGTGGACCTTCCCTTAGCTCAATGGCATCAGTGACTCCTGCCCTAGCCCCACCATGTCCTCCTGAGGAGTCCCTCGAACGGTTTGACCACAGTGTTGGGTACATGCTCCAGGAGGATGCCCAGCATTTAGAAGGCTCTGATGATGATACTGAGCTAGATGAAGGCAGTAACGTGAGCATGGACAGAGGGGGTGCCCAAGAAGAACAGCAATCTGGCAGTCATGCTCCCCCTGCTGCAGCATACTGCCAGGTTTGCTCCAGTGATGAGGAGGGAAGGGATGATGAGGTCACTGACTCAACGTGGGTGCCTGATAGGAGAGGGGAGGAGGAGGAGGAGGCACACCACCAACGAGGCAGGATGCCCTCCAGGGGCCAGCCTAAGGGCAGCACACTGACTGCATCACACCCCAAAGCTCCGCATGTGCAGGGCATTGCTGTCTCTGCGCATTATTCCAAAAGTTCTTTGGTGTGGGCCTTTTTTGAGATGAGTGCATCAGATCGCACCGCTGCTATTTGCAACATATGTCTCAAGCGTATCTCGCGTGGCCAAAACATCTCCCGCTTGGGCACCACATGCTTGACCAGACATATGTTGACCTGCCATGCAGTTCGTTGGCAAGCGTATCTAAAAGACCCACACCAAAGAACAAAGAGGACCTCTCCTTGCTCCTCATCAGCTGAGATCTCCAACCCCACTATACCTTCAGTCCTCTTTGAGACCTGCACTGAGAGGAATGAAGGTGTGTCACAGCCAAGTACTTGTGGGCAATCTGCTTTTGGTACACCAACGTCAGATTGTACCAGGCAAATTTCCCTGCCCCAGCTGCTGCACTGCCGAAAGAAGTTCGCTCCCAGCCATCCACATGCCCAGCGGTTGAATGCTAGCTTGCTAAAATTGCTAGCACTTCAACTGCTGCCTTTTCAGTTGGTAGACTCTGCCCCCTTCCGTGAGTTTGTGGAATGTGCGGTTCCTCAGTGGCAGGTACCCAAACGCCACTTTTTCTCAGGGAAGGCGATTCCGGCTCTCTACCGGCATGTGGAAGGCAATGTCTTGGCCTCGCTGGACAGGGCGGTCAGTGGTAAGGTGCATATTACCGCTGACTCATGGTCCAGCAGCATGGACAGGGACGTTACCTAAGTTTCACCGTGCATTGGGTGACTCTACTGGCAGCTGGGAAGAATGCAGGACAAGGTGCAGTAGTGTTGGAGGTTGTTCTACCACCACGCCTACAAAATGCCACTACTAATGATTGTGACACACCTCTCTCCTCCACCCCCTCCTCTTCTTCTTCCTCCATGGCCTCTTCCTGTGCTTTGCCCTCAGAACCAGCGGTGCTCCGTAGCCGTTCAAGGGGCTACGCAAGTGTGCAGGCCAAAAGATGCCATGCGGTGCTTGAGCTGGTGTGCTTGGGGGACAGGAGCCACACTGGGGCAGAGGTTCTGTCAGCTCTACAGGGGCAGGTTCAGAGGTAGTTGACGCCATGCCAACTTAAGGCAGGAATGGTGGTTTGCTACAATGGCACCAACCTCCTCTCTGCCCTCCGACAGGGACAAATGACCCATGTGCCCTGTTTGGCTCACGCCCTTAACTTGGTGATGCAGCGGTTCTTGGGCAGGTACCCGGGCTTACAGGATGTCCTGAGGCAGGCCAGGAAAGTCTGTGTGCATTTCCGCCGGTCATATAATGCCAGTGCTCGGCTGGCAGACCTCCAAAATGAGTTTAACCTGCCCAAGAACTGCCTAATTTGTGACATGCCCACCAGGTGGAACTCAACGTTGGCCATGCTGCAGTGGCTGCACACGCAGCAGAGGACCATCAATGAGTACCTGTGTGACTATGGCACCAGGACAGGGTCAGGGGAGCTTGGTTTTTTTCCCCACGCCATGATCAGGGATGCATGTACAGTAGAAGGTTTTTCCTCTTAAATGGGATTTTAAAGGGCAGAAGTCTCAAAGAATATATAAAAAAGTGTAAAAAATATATTGTTTTATTATATCAAAAAGTTAAAAACATGACACATTTTAGTGAAAAACAAAAATGAAAACAAAATGGATGCCAAAATTTACAAATGATGGTGATACAACAAAAATATACAGGACAAATTGACAGAACTACACTTAACCCCACAGGAGCTGTTTCAACAAACAGAACTGGTTTATAGTGCAGGCCCAACGCGTTTCGAGGCTTTATAATGGTTGCGACCTCTTCTTCAGGGGCTGGAGGTGAGGTATATGTCTGTCTAAAGAACATTTTATAGAAAAAAACAAAAAAGACACACAATAAAACATACTGTATATCAAAAATGATGCAGTATATCAATCTATTTACATTACAGTGTAGATATCATGGTATATTTACAAAAAAGTGTTCTAACCATAATGTTGCAAGATCAGCATCAAGTGGCATCCAGTTTAGGAGGAAGGAGGGTAAGAAATGGTTGGCCACCGGGGTCCAGACCCGAATAACAGTGCCGCCACCACGAGACCGAACCCGTCCAGCAGATCAGGACCAGACACAAAGGGCGTCACGTCCGTCAGCTAGTGACACCTCAGGTGTTTGTAGTTATAAATTATCTTGTCAGCTAAGGACCAAGGAAGGCATATGATGAGAAGCTGTCCCAAAAGGGTAATCTAATAATTCGGTCACTGGTGATTAAGAGAGGGGGGCTCTAATGAGTGCTTGTTATATATACCTATTGGCGCATGAAAAATAAGATTATCTCTATGCTGGCTCCAAAAGCGGATATCACCAAGTACGTTCGTGGCCGAGGTCAGGAACATAAGGGGTATCTCATCCGTCAGCTGGTAACACCCCAGGTGTTTAAGATTATAAGAGGTATTGTCAACTAAAGACAAAGAAAAGAGAAAGCAGCGTGGTAAAAGGTGTTGCTAAAATGGGTACTTTTCTCTTATAAGTAAGCACCTGCTGGGGTCAAGTGGACATACCTAATAAAACATAGTGGGTAATTAATCCCTGTGCTGGCTCACATAGAGGTGTTGTCTATGACGGCTGTTTGATCTCAAATGCCGTGATACAAGAAAAAGTGGCGATAGGACACCTATGGTCAAAGGCTGCAGTGACAGAAAAAACATAAAAGTTATGATAAATAGGGGCTCTTGAGTGTATTGAAAAGCACAAAATATAGTAATGTCATTGACTGCAATTGCAGCTGCTGTGATCCTGTAAGGTAAACCCTGTAGCCCCTTTCTTACACTGAAGGTGCGTTCAGAATGTCTTTTGGAGCTTCAGTATGCACATACATACTGAGCACCAGTACTGTAATGGATACGTGTGGAAGATATTTCATACGGCACTCTGTTACAATTGCAGTCAATGACATTACTATATTTTGTGCTTTTCAATACACTCAAGAGCCCCTATTTATCATTACATTTATGTTTTTTCTGTCACTGCAGCCTTTGGCCATAGGTGTCCTATCGCCACTTTTTCTTGTATCACGGCATTTGAGATCAAACAGCCATCATAGACAACATCTCTATGTGAGCCAGCACAGGGATTAATTACCCACTATGTTTTATTAGGTATGTCCACTTGACCCCAGCAGGTGCTTACTTATAAGAGAAAAGTACCCATTTTAGCAACACCTTTTACCACGCTGCTTTCTCTTTTCTTTGTCTTTAGTTGACAATACCTCTTATAATCTTAAACACCTGGGGTGTTACCAGCTGACGGATGAGATACCCCTTATGTTCCTGACCTCGGCCACGAACGTACTTGGTGATATCCGCTTTTGGAGCCAGCATAGAGATAATCTTATTTTTCATGCAGCAGTCTTTAAGGGATCAATCCCAAGAAACACATGGACTTGTACGTGGCTGGGAGGAGGTGGCTGCAGACCATGTCATCCTTAGCGACCCAGAGGACTCCGGACCGAATGCCTCAGCAAACCTACGCTGCATGGCCTCCCTGATCCTGCAAAACCTGCGTACGGATCCTCATGTTCGTGGTGTCAAGGAGAAGGACCAATACTGGCTGGCAACCCTCCTTGATCCACGTTACAAGGGTAAGGTTGCAGACCTTATCTTGCCGTCGCAGAGGGAGCAGAGGATGAAACATCTTCGGGAGGCCTTGCAGAAAGGTCTGTGCAATGCGTTCCCAGAGACTGGGAGGTTACAAACTCCTGTTTCTGGACAACGTGTTGCTGAGGCTTCGGTCAGTCAAAGAAGGAGCGGTTGTCATGAACAGGTGTGACCAGAACCGTGTGATCTGCGACAGAGGACACCAAAATGTATATAAGTGAAAATATAATAATTTATTAAAGTGAGTGAGTAATATAGTACAACCAACTCCAATATGACACAGTGCAATAACCAACCACAGACAGAGACCCACAAATAACAACAGACAGATAAGTACAATAAATGGGACATACCAGGATCATAAACAATAGCCAGGCCAGGGTCATACACAGCAGATCAGCAGAAGGACAGGGGATGTTCCAGAGACATAAACGTAAGCCAGGCCAAGGTCATACACAGGGAGATCAGCAGATGGGGTATGGAACACAGGACAGGGAGAGGATGGATGGGTCAGACTGCAGGCAGGGATGCAAGGTAACAGGTGGGACAGGATAGGGATCTGGACGGGGACTCAGGATCAGGTTTAGGGCACATGATCAGGTTCAGGGCACAGGATCAGATCGCTAGCAGGTCAGGAGGCAATGAAGAAACCAAGGCAATCATGTAAGTTCTTGCCGGGTCTTTATAGGCCTGGGATTGGCCTCAAGTGACACCTGATTGTAGGAGGTACTGTCTGCTCCACACTGCCAGGATCCATCTGCTGGTGGACGCCAGTACTGCGGCCCAAAGATGACATAACATTAACAGGGAAAAGCTCTCCTGACAGTTCCAAACTGCCAGGAGACACCTGCTGGTGGACCTCAGTACTGCATGCCAAATAACAGATATTACCAGCGGATGGAACATTTCCTGACAGTACCCCCCCTCAAAGGAGCGGCCCCCGGACGCTCCAACTGGTTGTAATTGTCCATAGTCTATGGCATCAAGCAGAACAACAGATGGGGGTACAACAGGCTGGGCAACAGGCACTTCAGGCTGGGCATCAGGCACCTCAGGGCAGACAGCGAGCACATCAGGGCAGACAGCGGGCTCCGGGTCCTCGAGCTGGGCAGCAGGCTCTGGGTCCTCGAGCTGGGCAGCAGGCTCATCGGACTGGACAGCGGGTACCGAGACATCAGACCAGGCAGCAGGTACTGGACCTTCAGACTGGGCAGCAGACACAGGCGCTGGCACATTAGGCAGAACAACAGGGGGTGGCACAACAGGCTGAACGACGGGTGCATCAGACTGGGCAGTAGTCACTGGAGCATCAGACTGGAATATGGACACTGGGATGTCAGGCTGAGCAGCAGGCACTGGGACCTCAAACTGGATAGCGGGCACAGGCTTTGGTACAACAGGCTGGGCAGCGGACAGGAGCACCTCAGGCTGGGCAGTGGACAGGAGCACCTCAGGCTGGGCAGCGGACAGGAGCACCTCAGGCTGGGCAGCGGACTGTGGCACATCAGGCTGGGCAGCAGACAGTGGCACATCTGGCTGGGCAGCAGACGGTGGCACATCTGGCTGGGCAGCAGACGGTGGCACATCTGGCTGGGCAGCAGACGGTGGCACATTAGGCTGGGCAGCAGACGGTGGCACATTAGGCTGGGCAGCAGACGGTGGCACATGAGGCTGGACAGCAGACGGTGGTACATCAGGCTGGGCAGCAGACGGTGGTACATCAGGCTGGGCAGCAGACGGTGGCACATCAGGCTGGGCAGCAGACGGTGGCACATCAGGCTGGGCAGCAGAAGGTGGCACATCAGGCTGGGCAGCTGAAGGTGGCACATCAGGCTGGGCAGCAGATGGTGGCACATCAGGCTGGGCAGCAGACGGTGGCACATCAATCTGGGCAGCAGACGGTGGCACATCAGGCTGGGCAGCAGACGGTGGCACATCAGGCTTGGCAGAAGGTGGCACATCAGGCTTGGCAGCAGACGGTGGCACATCAGGATTGGCAGCAGACGGTGGCACATCAGGCTGGGCAGCAGACGTTGGCACATCAGGCTGGGCAGCAGATGGTGGCACATCAGGCTGGGCAGCAGACGGTGGCACATCAGGCTGGGCAGCAGACGGTGGCACATCAGGCTGGGCAGCAGACGGTGGCACATCAGGCTGGGCAGCAGACGGTGGCACATCAGGCTGGGCAGCAGGCGGTGGCACATCAGGCTGGGCAGCAGACAGGAACACTTCAGGCTGGGCAGCAGACAGGAACACTCCAGGCTGGGCAGCAGGCACTTCAAGCTGGGCAGCAGGCACTTCAAGCTGGGCAGCAGGCATGGGCACTTCAAGCTGGGCAGCAGGCATGGGCACCTTCAAGCTGGGCAGCGGGCTCATCAGGCTGGGCAGCGGGCTCATCAAGCTGGGCAGCGGGCTCATCAAGCTGGGCAGCGGGCACATCAGGCTGGAGAGTGGGCTCATCAAGCTGGAGAGCAGGCACTGGTACTTCCGGCTGGAACACTGGCACCTCAGGCTGGAACACTGGCACCTCAGGCTGGAACACTGGCACCGAGACGTCAGGCTGGAAGGCAGGCACTGAGACGTCAGGCTGGAAGGCAGACACATCTGACTGGAAGGTAGGCACGTCAGGCTGGAAGGCAGGTACATCAGGCTGGAAGGCAGGCACCTAGACCAGACTGGAAAGTGGAAACATCAAGCTGGAAGGCAGGCACCAAGACATCAGGCTGGAAGGCAGGCACCGAGACATCAGGCTGGAAGGCAGGCACTGAGACATCAGGCTGGAAGGCAGGCACAGAGACATCAGGCTGGAAGGCAGGCACAGAGACATCAGGCTGGAAGGCAGGCACCGAGACATCAGGCTGGAAGGCAGGCACCGAGACATCAGGCTGGAAGGCAGGCACCGAGACATCAGGCTGGAAGGCAGGCACCGAGACATCAGGCTGGAAGGCAGGCACCGAGATGTCAAGCTGGAAGGCAGGCACCGAGACATCAGGCTGGAAGGCAGGCACTGGGATGACAGACGGGGTTGGATTAGCTGGTGCGGAGGCAGGTTGGGTTACTAGCAGGATCGTCTTGGTTGGAAAAAACTTTTGTTTTTTCTTTGGCTTAGCCACTGAAGCTCTGTAGGTGAGGGGTGCAGCAGACTGGAAAGGAGGATTGGGATATGGCAAAGAAGAGGTAACAGTAGCTGGAGGAAATTCCTGTGGGTTTGTGGGCAGCTGAGAAGAGGCAGGTGGGTTGAATGCAGGATAGGTGCAGTGGGTAGAGACAGGGTATTGATATTTGGTGGGAAGCAGGGTATATTGGGCTGAAACGGAGGTTGCCATGGGTGAAGGGGAAAAAGACTCCTGGGCAGGCAGGTGTCTAATAGCAGGTCTGGGTTGTGAAGAGCTGACTGAGGCTGGAAATAATAAGCCTGACCATGCCTGTAGTACAGGTTGAACAAACGTGGGTTCACATACTGCCTGTCTAACCAGGGACTGCACCGAATCTATACAATCCACTAGCACCTGTTTAGGACAAGCTGAATAATGCTCCAGAAAGTATACAGCATCATCCTCCAACAGCCATACCAGAGACTCCACCTGATCACTACTGAAGGGGGGAGAAAAATCATCACTTCCTTTAGGACTGCTAGACAAAGCTAGCTCAGCACACACCTGTATCAGGGGCTGAACGTTTTCAAACAGTAATCTACCCTGATCAACCAAAGAATGGGCCAGACGGATACACTCCAGGAGCTGATCCCTGGCCCACTCTTTCAATACCAGACGACAGTAATTGTTATCCTCCAACACCAGTGAGGCAAGGAGAACAACTGTTTCTGATTGCATTTTAGTAGCAGTAACAGACTTCTGGTCAGAGATGGCCTTGGTTTACTGTCATGAACAGGTGTGACCAGAACCGTGTGATCTGCGACAGAGGACACCAAAACGTATATAAGTGAAAATATAATAATTTGTTAAAGTAAGTGAGTATTATAGTACAACTAACTCCAATATGACACAGTGCAATAACCAACCACAGACAGAGACCCACAAATAACAACAGACAGATAAGTACAATAAATGGGACATACCAGGATCATAAACAATAGCCAGGCCAGGGTCATACACAGCAGATCAGCAGAAGGACAGGGGATGTTCCAGAGACATAAACGTAAGCCAGGCCAAGGTCATACAAAGGGAGATCAGCAGATGGGATATGGAACACAGGACAGGGAGAGGATGGATGGGTCAGACTGCAGGCAGGGATGCAAGGTAACAGGTGGGACAGGATAGGGATCTGGACGGGGAGACAGGATCAGGTTCAGGGCACAGGATCAGGGCACAGGATCAGGGCAGGAGACAATGAAGAAACCAAGGCAAACATGTGAGTGCTTTTTTAGTCCGCAGCCCCAAGGTATGATCGGTTCCAGCAACCATCGCCAGTGTCTGTTTTACATGGTGAAACATGGTGCAAGAATACCTAGGAGCAAGATCTGACTTGGACACCTTTCCCACCGAAAATCCTCTGGGTTACTGGGTCCTGAGGATGGATCACTGGCCAGACCTTGCACAGTATGCAATTGAGCTACAGGTCTGTCCTGCATCCAGCGTTCTTTTGGAACGCACATTCAGTGCTGCTGGAGGCTTTGTAACCGATCACAGGGTACGTCTGTCCACCGACTCGGTCGATCGACTGACCTTCATAAAAATGAATCAGTCTTGGATCACCACCAGCTACCAGGCACCTGATGCTGATGTAACCGAATAATTTTTTTTGAAATCTCAGATCCCTTCAAAGACTGCCTATGCTGAGTGACTATCCTGAGTAATTATCCTCTTTCTCCTCAATGATCACGCTGATAGCTTGTAAGAACATTTTTGGTTCTGGACGCCGCCACCAGTGCCTAAGGCCCAATTTATCAGCCACTTTTTAACAGGGGCGTGTAATTACAATTTTTGATGCAATACTTTGCAGCAGAGCTCGTTCCTGCATTCCAACTAGAGTATCTGTGAGGGGTTGCAGTGTTGTGGCACCAGCACCAGTGTCTAAGGCCCAATTTTTCAGCCCCTGTTTAACAGGGGTGTGTAATTACAATTTTTGAGGCAATACTTTGCAGCAGAGCTCGTTCCTGCGTTCCAACTAGAGTATCTTTGAGGGGTTGCAGTGTTGTGGCACCAGTGCCTAAGGCCCAATTTTTCTGCCCCTGTTTAACAGGGGCATGTAATTACAATTTTTGATGCAATGCTTTGCAGCAGGGCTCGTTCCTGCGTTCCAACTAGAGTATCTGTGAGGGGTTTCAGTGTTGTGGCACCAGCACCAGTACCTAAGGCCCAATTTTTCAGCCCCTGTTCAACAGGGGCATGTAATTACAATTCTTGATCTAATATTTCACAGCAGGGCCCATTTCTGCGCCCACCAAGAGCGAGTGAGGACTTACAGTGTTGTGGCACCAGCACCACCACCACCAAAGGCCCAACTTTCCTGCCCCTGTTCAACAGGGGCATGTAATTACAATTCTTGATCTAATATTTCACAGCAGGGCCCTGTGAAGGCTTACAGTGTTGTGGCCACAACAACACCTAAGGCCCAAATTTCTGCTGAGTATATAGGGCAGGCCATTACTTTCAAACATCCAACTTAAAAATAAAAATGACTGGGTGACCCTCAATGTGATACAGCAGCTCATCCCAATAAGTTGAAAAATCAAAAGGGAGATACGGGGATTATAGCAGTGCCAAAACATACACACTACATCATAGTAAAAACCAGAAATATTTTATTAACAAAAAATTCTTAAAAAATCGACATAGAGTTCACAAAGACAAGGTGTGCATCATAATACATAAATTTAAAAGAGACAATTGTGTAGCGGGAATTTTGTTTACGAAACTTGGCCTGAGGAGCGTGGCGGCCAGTTCCGTAAGTAGGTATTTAGATGTCCGACATGTTTCGCCAGTAATGGCTTCCTCAGGGACATATGTTTGATACCTATAACGCTACAATTTAATCTGTAAATCACCAGGGACAGGCGCAAGACACCCTCAGCAAGGACTCAAGCACAGACTACAATTCAATAGCTGCAGGGGGCAGATAGAAGGACCTGGCAGAGAGCATAATAATTAATTGAACCGATAATGTGCAGGACACCGATAACGATTAGTTAAGGATATTATGGATGCCATAGATCATAAGGTGGGTATAGCAATCGAATGGCATAGTGCAATGAATTGAATCAATGGTTCGTATAAAAGTTACAGCTGGTAGTATTGCTCAGTATGTCATGCAAGCCGAAATGGCAGGTACCGAGGCGGTGTCCTGTAGATCCCTGGCGAGGACCAACTTACAAATGACTCCTACTTGCAAACGGAAGGAGACAACAGGAAGTGAGATGAAATCTACCCCTAGGAAGGGAAATTCTCTCCTGTAAGAGTTAATATGGGAAAAACATTTCTCCTTTCCACTCATGCTTTATCACCAATCCTTGTTTCACAAAAAAACCCAAATTTTCAAAAAACATTTGTCATTGGGACAAAAAGTGAGGTGAAATCTTCTGAAGAGGAGCACAGACAGCAAAACAAATGTCACAGGGGTGATAACCCTTCCCTATGTTTTCCAAAAAGCTTAAAATAGATTTTTTGGCTGGAGCTAAATACGTTAAAAATGTACCAGTTCAGAATTACAAACAGATTCTACTTAACAACAAACCTACAGTCCCTGTCTTGTTTGCACCGCCTGTATACTGCTATTCAGAGTACAGAGCCTGTATACTGCTGTCTCCTTTTATAATTTGGGTGCGGGGTTCCCCTTAATATCCATACAAGACCCAAAGGGCCTGGTAATTGACTGGGGGGTACCCATGCCGTTTGTCTCACTGATTTTCACCCATATTGCCAGGACCCGACATTACATTAAAGCCGCAAGCAGTTTTAAATGACTTTTTTTCCTTTAAAAATGACATTTTGTGCAGGGACTGTTCTAAGCACGGGAAACACGCGCCACTTTACAGGCATACTATAGACACCCCCCAGGTACGATATTTAAAGGAATATTTCACTTTTTTTTACTTTAACCACTTGCCGACCGCCTCACGCCGATGTACGTCGGCAGAATGGCACGGGCAGGCAGAATCACGTACCTGTACGTGATCTGCCTCCCGCGGGTGGGGGGTCCGATCGGACCCCCCCGGTGCCCGACGCGGTCGGCTTTGATCTGGGAGTGATGAGAGGCGAGGGGGAGACCATCCATTCATGGCCACCCCTCTCGCGATCGCTCCCAGCCAATCATAATCATTCCTCTGCTGCTGTATGATAAACAGCAGCAAAGGAAATGATGTCATCTCTCCTCGGCTCCGTATTTTCCGTTCCGGTGCCAAGGAGAGAAAACTTCAATGTGAGTGCACCAACACACAACACACAGTAGAACATGCCAGGCACACTTTACACCCCTATCACCCCCAGATCCCCCCGATCACCCCCCAATCACCCCCCCGTCACACTGACACCAAGCAGTTTTTTTTTTCTGATTACTGCATGGTGTCAGTTTGTGACAGTTAGTGTTGTAGGGCAGTTAATGTTAGCCCCCTGTAGGTCTAGGGTACCCCCCTAACCCCCCTAATAAAGTTTTAACCCCTTGATCACCCCCCGTCGCCAGTGTCGCTAAGCAATCATTTTTCTGATCGCTGTATTAGTGTCACTGGTGATGCTAGTTAGGGAGGTATAGGGATTGCCCCCTATTTAACCCTTTCACCACTGATCACCGCATAACTGTTACGGGTGACGCTGGTTAGTTTGTTTACTTTTTATAGTGTCAGGGCACCTGCCGTTTATTACCGAATACCCCTTGATCACCCCCCGCCGCCAGTGTCACTAAGCGATCATTTTTCTGATTGCTGTATTAATGTCACTGGTGATGCTAGTTAGGGAGGTAAATATTTAGGTTCTCCGTCAGCGTTTTATAGCGTCGGGGACCCCCATATACTATCTAATAAAGGTTTTACCCCTTGATTGCCTCCTAGTTAACCCTTTCACCACTGATCACCGTATAACTGTTACGGGTGACGCTGGTTAGTTTGTTTATTTTTTATAGTGTCAGGGCACCCGCCGTTTATTACCGAATAAAGGTTTAGCCCCCTGATCGCCCAGCGGTGATATGCGTCGCCCCAGGCAGCGTCAGATTAGCGCCAGTACCGCTAACACCCACGCACGCAGCATACGCCTCCCTTAGTGGTACAGTATCTGACCGGATTGATATCTGAACCGATCAGATCTATACTAGCGTCCCCAGCAGTTTAGGGTTCCCAAAAACGCAGTGTTAGTGGGATCAGCCCAGATACCTGCTAGCACCTGCGTTTTGCCCCTCCGCCCGGCCCAGCCCAGCCCACTCAAGTGCAGTATCAATCGATCACTGTCACTTACAAAACACTAAACGCATAACTGCAGTGTTCGCAGAGTCAGGCCTGATCCCTGCGATCGCTAACAGTTTTTTTGTTAGCGTTTTGGTGAACTGGCAAGCACCAGCCCCAAGTAGCATCAGGTTAGCGCCAGTACCGCCAACACCCACGCACGCACCGTACACCTCCCTTAGTGGTATAGTATCTGAACGGATCAATATCTGATCCGATCAGATCTATACTAGCGTCCCAAGCAATTTAGGGCTCCCAAAAATGCAGTGTTAGCGGGATCAGCCCAGATACCTGCTAGCACCTGCGTTTTGCCCCTCCGCCCGGCCCAGCCCAGCCCACCCAAGTGCAGTATTGATCGATCACTGTCACTTACAAAACACTAAACACATAACTGCAGTGTTCGCAGAGTCAGGCCTGATCCCTGCGATCGCTAACAGTTTTTTGTTAGCGTTTTGGTTAACTGGCAAGCGCCAGCGGCCTAGTACACCCCGGTCGTAGTCAAACCAGCACTGCAGTAACACTTGGTGACGTGGCGAGTCCCATAAGTGCAGTTCAAGCTGGTGAGGTGGCAAGCACAAGTAGTGTCCCGCTGCCACCAAGAAGAAGACAAACAGGCCCGTCGTGCCCATAATGCCCTTCCTGCTGCATTCACCAATCCTAATAATTTGGAAGCCACCGCTTCTGCAGCGCCTGTACTTCCCCCATTCACATCCCCAACCAAATGCAGTCGGCTGCATGAGAGGCATTTTTATGTCCTCCCGAGTACCCCTACCCAACGAACCCCCCCAAAAAAGATGTTGTGTCTGCAGCAAGCGCGGATATAGGCGTGGCACCCGCTATTATTGTCCCTCCTGTCCTGACAATCCTGGTCTTTGCATTGGTGAATGTTTTGAACGCTACCATGCACTAGTTGCGTATTAGCGTAGGGTACAGCATTGCACAAACTAGGCACACTTTCACAGGGTCTCCCAAGATGCCATTGCATTTTGAGAGACCCGAACCTGGAACCGGTTACAGTTATAAAAGTTACAGTTACAAAAAAAAGTGTAAAAAAAAAAAAAAACACAAAAAAATATATAAAATAAAAAAAAAATAGTTGTCGTTTCATTGTTCTCTCTCTCTCTATTCTCTCTCTATTGTTCTGCTCTTTTTTACTGTATTCTATTCTGCAATGTTTTATCATGTTTGCTTTTCAGGTATGCAATTTTTTATACTTTACCGTTTACTGTGTTTTATTGTTAACCATTTTTTTGTCTTCAGGTACGCAATTCACGACTTTGAGTGGTTATACCAGAATGATGCCTGCAGGTTTAGGTATCATCTTGGTATCATTCTTTTCAGCCAGCGGTCGGCTTTCATGTAAAAGCAATCCTAGCGGCTAATTAGCCTCTAGACTGCTTTTACAAGCAGTGGGAGGGAATGACCCCCCCCGTCTTCCGTGTTTTTCTCCGTGTTTTTCTCTGGCTCTCCTGTCTCAACAGGGAACCTGAGAATGCAGCCGATGATTCAGCCAGCTGACCATAGAGCTGATCAGAGACCAGAGTGGCTCCAAATATCTCTATGGCCTAAGAAACCGGAAGCTACGAGCATTTCATGACTTAGATTTCACTGGATGTAAACAGCACCATTGGGAAATTGGGAAATAAGTGATCTAGGTGTGGTCAGATGCTTTGAGGGCAGGAGAGAGATCTAGGGTCTAATAGACCCCAATTTTTTCAAAAAAGAGTACCTGTCACTACCTATTGCTATCATAGGGGATATTTACATTCCCTGGGATAACAATAAAAATGATTTAAAAAAAATGAAAGGAACAGTTTAAAAAAAGATAAAAAAGCAAAAAAATAATAAAGGAAAAAAAAAAAAAAAGCACCCCTGTCCCCCCCTGCTCTCGCGCTAAGGCGAACTCAAGCGTCGGTCTGGCGTCAAATGTAAACAGCAATTGCACCATGCATGTGAGGTATCACCGCGAAGGTCAGATTGAGGGTAGTAATTTTAGCAGTAGACCTCCTCTGTAAATCTAAAGTGGTAACCTGTAAAGGCTTTTAAAAGCTTTTAAAAATGTATTTATTTTGTTGCCACTGCACGTTTGTGCGCAATTTTAAAGCATGTCATGTTTGGTATCCATGTACTCGGCCTAAGATCATCTTTTTTATTTCATCAAACATTTGGTCAATATAGTGTGTTTTAGTGCATTAAAATTTAAAAAAGTGTGTTTTTTCCCCAAAAAATGCGTTTGAAAAATTGCTGCGCAAATACTGTGTGAAAAAAAAAAAATGAAACACCCACCATTTTAATCTGTAGGGCATTTGCTTTAAAAAATATATAATGTTTGGGGGTTCAAAGTAATTTTCTTGCAAAAAAAAATAATTTTTTAATGTAAACAAAAAGTGTCAGAAAGGGCTTTGTCTTCAAGAGGTTAAAAGAGTGGGTGATGTGTGACATAAGCTTCTAAATGTTGTGCATAAAATGCCAGGACAGTTCAACCCCCCCCAAATGACCCAATTTTGGAAACTAGACACCCCAAGCTATTTGCTGAGAGGCATGTCGAGCCCATGGAATATTTTATATTGTGACACAAGTTGCGGGAAAAAGACAATTTTTTTTTTCTTTGCACAAAGTTGTCACTAAATGATATATTGCTCAAACATGCCATGGGAATATGTGAAATTACACCCCAAAATACATTCTGTTGCTTTTCCTGAGTACAGGGATACCACATGTGTGAGACTTTTTGGGAGCCTAGCCGCGCACGGGACCCCGAAAAACAAGCACCGCCTTCAGGCTTTCTAAGGGCGTAAATTTTTGATTTTACTCTTCACTGCCTATCACAGTTTCGGAGGCCATGGAATGCCCCCCCCCCCCCCAAATGACCCTATTTTGGAAAGTAGACACCCCAAGCTATTTGCTGAGAGGTATAGTGAGTGTTTTGCAGACCTCACTTTTTGTCACAAAGTTTTGAAAATTGAAAAAAGAAAAAAAAAAATTTTTTCTTGTCTGTCTTCATTTTCAAAAACAAATGAGAGCTGCAAAATACTCACCATGCCTCTCAGCAAATAGCTTGGGGTGTCTACTTTCCAAAATGGGGTCATTTGGGGGGGTTTGTGCCACCTGGGCATTCCATGGCCTCCGAAACTGTGATAGGCAGTGAAGAGTGAAATCAAAAATTTACACCCTTAGAAATCCTGAAGGCGGTGATTGCTTTTCGGGGCCCCGTACGCGGTTAGGCTCCCAAAAAGTCCCCATATTCAGGAGAATTCCTGAATTCATATCCCCATACTCAGGAGAAGCAGCTAAATGTATTTTGGGGTGCAATTCCACATATGCCCATGGCCTGTTTGAGCAATATATCATTTAGTGACAACTTTGTGAAAAAAAAAAAAAATAGTGTCACTTTCCCGCAACTTGTGTCAAAATATAAAATGTTCCATGGACTCAACATGCCTCTCAGCAAATAGCTTGGGGTGTCTACTTTCCAAAATGGGGTCATTTGGGGGGGGGGGGTTGTGCCATCTGCGCATTTTATGGCCTTCAAAACTGTGATAGGTAGTGAGGAGTGAAATCAAAAATTTACGCCCTTAGAAATCCTGAAGGCGGTGATTGGTTTTCGGGGCCCCGTACGCGGCTAGGCTCCCAAAAAGTCCCACACATGTGGTATCCCCGTACTCAAGAGAAGTAGCTGAATGTATTTTGGGGTGCAATTCCACATATGCCCATGGCCTGTGTGAGCAATATATCATTTAGTGACAACTTTTTGTAATTTTTTTTGTCATTCATCAATCCCTTGGGACAAAAAAATATATATTCAATGGGCTCAACATGCCCCTTAGCAATTTCCTTGGGGTGTCTACTTTCCAAAATGGGGTCATTTGGGGGGGGGGGTTGTACTGCCCTGCCATTTTAGCACCTCAAGAAATGACATAGGCAGTCATAAACTAAAAGCTGTGTAAATTACAGAAAATGTACCCTAGTTTGTAGACGCTATAACTTTTGCGCAAACCAATAAATATACGCTTATTGACATTTTTTTTTACCAAAGACATGTGGCCGAATACATTTTGGCCTAAATGTATGACTAAAATTGAGTTTATTGGATTTTTTTTATAACAAAAAGTAGAAAATGTCATTTTTTTTCAAAATTTTCGGTCTTTTTCCGTTTATAGCGCAAAAATAAAAAACACAGAGGTGATCAAATAGCATGAAAAGAAAGCTCTATTTGTGGGAAGAAAAGGACGCAAATCTCGTTTGGGCACAGCATTGCATGACCATGCAATTAGCAGTTAAAGCAGCGCAGTGCCAAATTGTAAAAAGTGCTCTGGTCATCAAGGGGGTAAATCCTTCCGGGGCTGAAGTGGTTAAGCATCATTAAAATCACTGCTCCCAAAAAAACGGCCGTTTTTAAAAGTTTTTTTTGCGTTGATACATGTCCCCTGGGGCAGGACCCGGGTCCCCAAACCCTTTTTAGGACAATACCAAGCAAATTAGCCTTTAAAATGAGCACTTTTGATTTCGAAAGTTCGAGTCCCATAGACGTGAATGGGGTTCTAATGTTCGTGCAAATTTTCGGTCCGTTCGCAGGTTCTGGTGCGAACCGAACCGGGGGGTGTTCGGCTCATCCCTACAAAAAAATATAGTGTTCCATCGATGGTGCCCTTAACCAGAATGTATCTGCCTGATGGGTCCCTAAATACATGTGACATAGCAAAATTTAAGTGTTTGAAAAAACAAATGGCTACCCCTTTTGTTTTGTTCTCCGCATTAGAGAGGGAAAATTGGGGGAAGTGTTGGTGGAGAAAAGAAGGGTTATAGGGTCTAGGGAAGTGGGTCTCCTGGAGCAAAAGAATATGGGATTTTTGGGATAGATATAGTTTAAAGAGTTTTCTTCTTTTTATAGGGGAATGAATGCCTTGAACATGATGTGATACTATGCATATTAGAGGAGGTTTGATATCATTTACGTGCATGGATCAGAGAGGAGGTATGTACCATAACTGAGTGGGACTTACCTTGTGGTAGGCAGCCGAACATCTTTGATCTGGTAGAGAATGGACTTCTAGGTGACCTTCGAGAGGAGAAAGAGAGAAGGATGAAGAAGAAGATGAGGACCATCTAAGAAGAAGCAAGAAGTAGAAAACATGTTAACCAATGGGATAAAATTACCCACACCCAAGTAGTATGTGAGAGCCCATTCTCACACACCAACATTCTTTCATTTTAAACACAAACAAGTAAAGAAAAACAACCCCCCTTAAAAGCTAGGGGGGGTAAACAGTCACCGCCTGAGAAGAGAGATAAATACTCTTCCCAGTCAGGGACAAGTGGAGGTGCATGACATCCGCTCTGGCCGCCTCCCAGCACCTAAACATTTTAGTTTATAATGGGCAGGGCCCCTAACAATATACTCGTAGTGATCGAACCACCCGAGCTGCTGAGCCGTCCGTGACCCTTAAAACTTGGGCCATTTTGGGAAGACCCAGGAACTCGAGGGGGGGGCCCACCACATTCTAGAAGGGAACAAGAGTAATTTAAGCATACTGTGTGGGGGATAAAAAAACTGTCCTTGATTATGGACTACTATTATATGTTTAAGCTGACTATGTAAGGAGTTCCAAGCACAATATTGTGTCCTACATTTATGTAGGTGTCTGTATAAAAAAACCCCAAAAACTACTAAACTAAGAACTTTCCAGAATGCAACCAGAATAAGAACAGTTTCGTGGTTAAAACTCAAGGAATCAAAAAGAGAAGAAATAAAATAAAATAAGTAAAAAAAAAAATATATAAAAAAAAAAATACAAAATGTTTGTAATCAGGAGCAAACGTTCCAAGAGAGAAACCTCCCAACTATGTCGTCGGGCAAAGAGGTGCTACGTCTAGCCCAGCCTCAGATCGTGGAGAAAACGAGTTCCTCAGAGGATCTGGATGGATCAAGTAAGATGGATAACGGGTCCGAAAGGAACCCTGTCCTTAAGCTGCGGTTAGGGAGGCCTGGATTCCTTGGATTTCTTAGACAGGTGCTTCTGCCACATAGGGGCGATGGGGCTGGACGGTGGTGGTCTCTTGGAAGAAGAGTTGGGCCCTCTGCCTGAAGGTGCGGATTCTGGTTCTTGGGAGATGAGACCCAGCTGGAACAAAAGCTTTTCCCCCTCCAGGAACGAAGAGAAGCCGTATGATTTACTGTTGAAAGCGAAAGATAGGCAAAAGGGAAAGGACCATCTGTAGGTGATCGCCTTCTGGTTGAGCACCAACAGGAGCGGTTTGAGTGATCTTATTTTTTGTATGGTAAGTGGGGATAGGTCCGCAAAGACTTGTATGGGATGGCCTTGGAACATTAGTGTCCCTTCAGCACGTGAACGTTGCATCACCTCCTCCTTCACTTTGTAAAAATGAGGTTTTACTTTGATGTCTCTCGGGAGGCCATCTTGACGAGGGGGTTGTAGAGCTCTGTGAGCGCGGCCCATTTCAAGGCGGTGGTCTGGGATGTTGGGAATCAGTTCCTTGATAAATGATCGCACGATGTGGTCAGTGTCTTTAAAGGATTCAGGGACTCCTCTAATGCGGAAATTATATCTTCTCGAACGATTTTCAAGATTGTCAATTTTAGAGATTGCGATCTCGAGTTAGTCTTGTAAATCTTGAATTCTGGCAATGTTCTGGTTCACCCTAGTCACAGTTTGGTCTGCTTTGGCTTCTATTGTTTCGATTCGTGTCCCCAAATGCTGTAAGTCAGCATGGATGGCTTTAGTGATTTGGTTGGCAGTTTGTGTAAGACCTCTGGATAGCATGGTAGCAAACATGGACATCATCGCAGAAAAGTCCTGTGGAGAGGATGGAAGGCCCTGTGTGAATGCTGTGCCTGCCTCTGGGGTGGCCATGAAATCTTCCAGGGGGGGAGAGGGCCATATCATCCAGGGTCCTGCCTATCAGGGACTCAGTGGAGGTGGGAGAAAGATATCCATGACAGTGTGCACTTACTGTAGGCCCGCTGGCCCTTCAGAGCTGTCATCCATGGCTGAACAGGAGTCTCTCCTTTCCTGCTCTGTCTCTTGACCTCGGCCTCGTGCAATCGTGGCCGGCGCCATCTTGGCTGAGACTGCGGGTCCCGGGTCGGAGGATAAAGCCGAGGATAAGTCTCTCCTGGCTGAACTCCCCGCCATCCTGGGGCTCCCTGGTGTATCCCCTTGCCGTAGGGGTAGGGGGTGTCTTGTGGCCGGAGCGGAGCTCTCAGATTATGCATCCATCTGACGAGCTGCCGCGCATGCGCCCTGTCACATTGGGATCTTAACCTTTGAACTGATTAGAGACATTCAATTGAAAGATCTCACTTGTAAAGTTACCTCCTTGGTGGCCATTATATCTGTTATGTGTGATTTTGAGTTGGCAGCTTATTCTTTTAAGAGTCCTTTCTTGTTTTGCACAAGGATAAGTTGGTTTTGAGACCAAAACCTTCCATTCCACCTAAGTTCATCTCTTCTTTCCACCTCAATGAGGACATTTCCCTTCCTTTCCTTTGTCCTACCCCAAAACATGTCTGGATGTGTTCAGGGCTGTGAGAGTCTAACAGACAGCCATAAACTCTGAGCACCCCCTGAGCACTCAAACTCATAAGACTGAATCTCGCTTTGTTCTGCCTGTGAACATTTGTAAAGGACATCCTGCTTCTTGCCCCACTATTGCCAGGGCCTGTTTTTCCTAGTAGTCCATTCTACCAGAGCTGTTGGTGTCGCTTGGGCTTTTTAGTATCAAACATTTGTTTATCATATGTGCAACGCTGCTTCACACAGATGACTGAGTGGTGCAGTGGGTAGCACTCTCGCCTAGCAGTAAAAAGGGTTGCTGGTTCGAATGCCAACCATGACACTACCTGCCTGGAGTGAGGTAGAAAGAAATCCTGGATAGCTGCACTCTGGGATAAGGACATCTTTATTTCAATAAAATCCAACAATACAGTCAATAGCAGAGACGTACAGGGTGGTAGACTGCTAATCCCAGAGTGCGGCTATCCAGGATTTCTTTCTACCTCACTGCAAACCAGCAAAGCCAGCACCTGGAACCAGTTCTTACTAGGGCGGTGTCATTCCAGAGCAAGAGTGTTTGTGAGCTGCATCTCCTTTTTTCCTGTCTACTACCTGCCTGGAGTTTGCATGTTCTCCCTGTGCCTGCATGGGTTTCTCCAGGTACTCTGGTTTCCTCCCACACTCCAAAGACATGCTGGTAGGTTAATTGGCTTCTGTCCAAAATTGGCCCTAGTATTGTGGGCTCCTTGAGGGTAGGGACTGATATGAGTGTGTGGAGAACTGTGTAAATTGATGACACTATATGGTTACCTTAAATGAATAATCATATAATAGATGAGCATCTTAATGAGACACAATGTACAGGGATAGGGGCAATTGTAGACACACACCCACACCCACTCAGGTTGAACTGGATGTACTGGTATCTTTATTCAACCTTGACAACTAAGTAACATTTTCCAAGTGCTACCAGGTGGATGTTCAGTCTGATGAGGGCTTCAGTGGCAAGGTGCTTCAGGCTGCTATCTGAGTGTTTTGTTTGGGTTCTTTAACCCTTGTTTCTCTTGTAAGGTTGCTGGGAGTTGTATTTTTCTAAATTGTTGCCCACCCCTCAGTTTATAGCTCTGTTACAGCCTATGGTCTAAAAGTCCTGTGTCCTGTACTGTACGACTAAGATAATAGGAAGTTTGACTTACCTGTAACTTCCTTATCTTGGATTACAGTAGAAGACACAGGCCTCACCCCTCTGTTTTGATCACTCCCTATTGTTTGCTAAAATGAGCAGGGTTCTGTGGTGCCCATTAGAGGCAGCCCTAGCAAGCTTTTTCGGCAGTATGCAATTACCTGATGGTAGCCTAAAACCCATGGTCCATGAAGCCCTGCATTCCCAGTACAGGGGCTTTGCAGGAAGACACTTCATTTTATGTGCAAATCTGTCCTGGGTCAGGTAAGGCTTGTGTTGCACAACTAGTGGTAGGTATCACAGGAGCAGCTTTAGGAGCAGGGTTTGGTTGGAACAAGGTACAACCTGACAGGCTGGTTGTACAGAAGTCATATGCATATTGGGGATTTCCATAATTGCCAAATACAATTTATCAGAATAAAATTGTAATTTAAATGATTCACAGAATATTTAATACATGTCAGGATTCACAGACCCAAGTAATCTGACTCAAGTTTGCAACATTTTCTAGAACACTCTTAAAGATGTGCACTCTTATATACAGGGCTTTTTTTCTCAGAGAAAATGTGCAGGAACTCACCCTCTCTGTCCAACTCTCCGCCCCAACCACGCCCAAACCCCGCCCTAGCCACACCCAAACCCCACCCCCCCAGCTACATCTTCCTTAGTGGAGAGATTTACAGCGCCAAATGTATCACATAAGGCAAATTCCCCAAAATCCCCCCCAGCTCTCCTCATCACAAATCCCCTCCTAGCTCTCCTCTCATCACAAAGCCCCCAGCTCTCCTCTCTGTTGACCTCGCCCTCCACCTCCACACACCTATTTTCTCAGCTCTCTTTTCATCACAAGTTCCCCCAAGCTCTCCTCTGTGTACAATATTCTCCCCTCTGCTAAATGCACACAAACTTTACCTCTCTGCACATATTCCCCCTCCCCCACACACTTTCACAGTGCACTCCTCTCTGAATGAACTCAGTCTCTGCAAAGCTCTCCCTAAAAAAATCCCCCTTACCAGCACAAATCTCCTTCCACCCCACAAATCCATATCCCAGCACCTCATCCCAGCAAAAATACCCCGCCCCAACATCCCCCAAGCATAAATCCTCCTCCCAGTACAAATTCTCTCCACCAAATCTCCCCTTCCAGCACAACATGCTCCCCATCCTGGAACAATTCCTCTAGCCCCCTACACAAGTCCTCTCCCCAGTTCACATACCTTCCCACCTAAATCCCCCCTGCCAGTAAAAAATTTCCCCCACAAACACAAATCCTTTCCCCCTTTCTAATCCAAATCCAAACCTCCATACTGTCCCAGTTTTAATGGGCCTTTCCTGAGATTTAAACAAAATCCCAATATCCCATGAATCTGGGCTGGAGCCCAGTGCTGGAACAAGTTCTGGCACTAGGCTCCACTAACTTGTCAAGCAGGAGCTAGTGTGGGCCTCCAAGGTAAATGTCCTCCCTCTCTCGGGGTCCCAGATGCCATGATCATGCCCTCTGTGAGAAGGAGAATATCTGGGAGGGAGAGGGCTAGTGCTGGAAGGGGGGAGAGGGCTAGTGCTGGAAGGAGGGGGGGCTAGTGCTGGAAGGGAGGGGAGAGGGCTAGTGCTGGAAGCAGGGGGGCTAGTGCTGGAAGGGGGGGAGAGAGAGGGCTAGTGCTGAGAGGGCTAGTTCTGGGAGGGGGAAGGGGGCTAGTGCTGGAAGGGGGGGAGAGGGCTAGTGCTGGAGGGGGGAGAGAGGGCTAGTGCTGGAGGGGGGAGAGAGGGCTAGTGCTGGAGGGGTGAGAGAGGGCTAGTGCTGGAGGGGGGGGAGAGAGGGCTAGTGCTGGAGGGGGGGAGAGAGGGCTAGTGCTGGAGGGGGGGAGAGAGGGCTAGTGCTGGAGGGGGGGAGAGAGGGCTAGTGCTGGAGGGGGGGAGAGAGGGCTAGTGCTGGAGGGGGGGGAGAGGGCTAGTGCTGGAGGGGGGGGAGAGGGCTAGTGCTGGAAGGGGGGGAGAGGGCTAGAGCTGGAAGGGGGGGAGAGGGCTAGAGCTGGAAGGGGAGAGAGGGCTAGTGCTGGAAGGGGGGAGAGAGGGCTAGTGCTGGAAGGGGGGAGAGAGGGCTAGTGCTGGAAGGGGGGGGGCTAGTGCTGGAAGGGGGGGAAAGAGGGCTAGTGCTGGAAGGGGGGGAGAGAGGGCTAGTGCTGGAAGGGGGGGAGAGAGGGCTAGTGCTGGAAGGGGGGGAGAGGGCTAGTGCTGGAAGGGGGGAGAGGGCTAATGCTGGAAGGGGGGAGAGGGCTAGTGCTGGAAGGGGAGGAGAGAGCTAGTGCTGGAAGGGAGGGAGAGAGGGCTAGTGCTGGGAAAGGGCTAGTACTGAAAGGGGGGGAGGGCTAGTTCTGGAAGGGGGGAGAGAGGGCTAGTGCTGGGAGAGGGCTAGTGCTGAAAGGGGGAGAGGGCTAATGCTGGAAGGGGGGAGGGCTAGTGCTGGAAGGGGGGGGAGAGGGCTAGTGCTGGAAGGGGGAGAGGGCTAGTGCTGGGGGGAGGGGGAGAGGGCTAGAGCTGGAAGGGGGGAGAGGGCTAGTGCTGGAAGGGGGGGAGAGAGCTAGTGCTGGAAGGGAGGGAGAGAGGGCTAGTGCTGGGAAAGGGCTAGTACTGAAAGGGGGGGAGGGCTAGTTCTGGAAGCGGGGAGAGAGGGCTAGTGCTGGGAGAAGGCTAGTGCTGAAAGGGGGGAGAGGGCTAATGCTGGAAGGGGGGAGGGCTAGTGCTGGAAGGGGGGGAGAGGGCTAGTGCTGGAAGGGGGAGAGGGCTAGTGCTGGGGGGAGGGGGAGAGGGCTAGAGCTGGAAGGGGGGAGAGGGCTAGTGCTGGAAGGGGGGAGAGGGCTAGTGCTGGAAGGGGGGAGAGGGGGCTAGTTCTGGGAGAGGGGGGCTAGTGCTGGAAGGGGGGGAGAGAGAGGGCTAGTGCTGAGAGGGCTAGTACTGGGAGAGGGCTAGTGCTGGAAGGGGGAAGAGGGGGCTAGTTATGGGAGAGGGGGGCTAGTGCTGGAATGGGGGGAGAGAGAGGGCTAGTGCTGAGGGGGCTAGTACTGGGAGAGGGCTAGAGCTGGAAGGGGGGAGAGAGGGCTAGTGCTGGAGGCGGGAGAGAGGGCTAGTGCTGGAGGGGGAGAGAGGGCTAGTGCTGGAGGGGGGGAGAGAGGGCTAGTGCTGGAGGGGGGGGGGAGAGGGCTAGTGCTGGAGGGGGGGAGAGAGAGGGCTAGTGCTGGAGGGAGGGGAGAGAGGGCTAGTGCTGGAGGGGGGGGGGAGAGGGCTAGTGCTGGAGGGGGGGAGAGAGAGGGCTAGTTCTGGGAGAGGGCTAGAGCTGAAAGGGGGAAGAGGGCTAGTGCTGGAAGGGGGGAGAGGGCTAGTGCTGGAGGGGGGAGAGAGGGCTAGTGCTGGAGGGGGGAGAGAGGGCTAGTGCTGGAGGGGGGAGAGAGGGCTAGTGCTGGAAAAGGACTAGTACTGAAAGGGGGGAGAGGGCTAGTGCTGGAAGGGGGGAGAGAGGGCTAGTGCTGGGAGAGGGCTAGTGCTGAAAGGGGGGAGAGGGCTAATGCTGGAAGGGGGAGAGGGCTAGTGCTGGGGGGGAGGGGGGGAGGGCTAGAGCTGGAAGGGGGGAGAGGGCTAGTGCTGGAAGGGGGGAGAGGGGGCTAGTTCTGGGAGAGGGGGCTAGTGCTGGAAGGGGGGGAGAGAGAGGGCTAGTGCTGAGAGGGCTAGTGCTGGAAGGGGGGAGAGGGCTAGTGCTGGAGGGGGGAGAGAGGGCTAGTGCTGGAGGGGGGAGAGAGGGCTAGTGCTGGAGGGGGGGAGAGAGGGCTAGTGCTGGAGGGGGGGAGAGAGGGCTAGTGCTGGAGGGGGGGAGGGAGGGCTAGTGCTGGAGGGGGGGAGAGGGCTAGTGCTGGAAGGGGGGGAGAGGGCTAGTGCTGGAAGGGGGGGGAGAGGGTTAGTGCTGGAAGGGGGGGAGAGGGCTAGAGCTGGAAGGGGGGAGAGGGCTAGTGCTGGAAGGGGGGAGAGGGCTAGTGCTGGAAGGGCGGGAGAGAGGGCTAGTGCTGGAAGGTGGGGATGGCTAGTGCTGGAAGGGGGGGAGAGGGCTCGTCTTGAAAGGGGGGAGAGGGCTAGTGCTGGAAGGGGGGAGGGCTAGTGCTGGAAGGGGGGACAGGGCTAGTGCTGGAAGGGGGGAGGGCTAGTGCTTGAAGGGGGGAAAGAGGGCTAGTGCTGGAAGGGGGGGAGAGGGCTAGTGCTGGAAGGGGGGGAGAGGGCTAGTGCTGGGAAAGGGCTAGTACTGAAAGGGGGGAGAGAGGGCTAGTGCTGGAAGGGGGGAGAGAGGGCTAGTGCTGGGAGAGGGCTAGTGCTGAAAGGGGGGAGAGGGCTAATGCTGGAAGGGGGAGGGCTAGTGCTGGAAGGGGGGGAGAGGGCTAGTGCTGGAAGGGGGAGAGGGCTAGTGCTGGGGGGAGGGGGAGAGGGCTAGAGCTGGAAGGGGGGAGAGGGCTAGTGCTGGAAGGGGGGAGAGGGCTAGTGCTGAAAGGGGGGAGAGGGGGCTAGTGCTGGGAGAGGGCTAGTGCTGAAAGGGGGGGAGAGGGCTAGTGCTGGAAGGGGGGAGAGGGCTAGTGCTGGAAGGGGGAGAGGGCTAGTGATGGGAGGAGGAGAGGGCTAGAGCTGGAAGGGGGAGAGGGCTAGTGCTGGAAGGGGGGAGAGGGCTAGTGCTGGAAGGGGGGGGGGGCTAGTGCTGGAAGGGGGGAGAGGGCTAGTGCTGGAAGGGGGGAGAGGGCTAGTGCTGGAAGGGGGAGGGCTATTGCTGAAAGGGGGGGTTGGAAATGTGCTGGGGGAGAGGGGGGCTAGTGCTGGAAGGGGGTGTTGGAAATGTGCTGGGGGAGAGGGGAGCTAGTGCTGGAAGGGGCTGTCAGGTTTAAAATTAATCCCACACTGATTTCTGGCATATGTCCTTTCTCATACCAAAGCACATATTCTCCTAACCCCCCAATCACTCCACCAAGTGTACATCGTTTTTGTTTCCTGCTTCCCAATCCCAGCCACTCTCTCTCTCTCCTCCCTGTCTATCTATAAAGCATAGAAATGTTTGTACAGACCTGAAGTCAGCGCATGTTCCTGCTCCCCCTCCTCTTGTGTATACAGAGGTGAATGAGAAGGATGAGGGGGAGGAGACAGCTTTGTTCTGCTGTGTGTGAGTGAGACAGGCAGCTGCAGGGACAGAAGACATGAATCTGATGATCGTGCAGACAGCAGACATGTCACTCCCAGGAGAGGAGAGGGCTGCCAGAGGTTCCGGAACGCAGTTCCAGTGAGTTCCGGCTGAAAAAAAACTCTGCTTATATACCATACCAAATATTAGCTTACAGTGGTTGTAAACCTTCTCATATACCCAGTGCAGTGAATAGCTTCAGTTGATACACAGAAATGAAACAAATCCTCCTACATAAGTTTTACTTGTTTATCTGCTGTCTTCTCCTGTATACAACTCTTACATGCAACAAGTGCAGATTTGTGATAAAATCCTTATGCATCTGTGAGGAGTACAGTGGAGGGGGTGGAGAACTGCAGTTACAGCTCTTATACACTGTTTGAGAGCTAATTGGAGGAACGGGACACCCTCCACCATAGACAGGGGAATGAAGGAACATGCAGAGCTGTATTCTGAATAGACAAGCTGTGTGTTTATCTCCCGCCCGTCACATGCTGATTAACAGAGGAACAGAGCACCAGAGAGAAACGACACTTAGAGCTTTGGAGAGAGACAAGTAAACACTACAGATATATGTGCTCTGTTTAGATTTCATGACTGGGATTTACAACCACTTTAAAGTGATATTAAGCACTTCCCGCCCAAAGACGTCATGTGACGTCTTTGACTTTCAATAGGAATATCTGAATGATGCCTGAAGCTATAGGCATCATTCAGATATCCTTTGTTTTTAACCGGTGATTCTGTGCACCATAAGAACTATCAAAGTGGCAGTTCCACCGCCTAATTGTTTTTACAGGTGACGGGAGGGGATATAACCCCCCTCCCGCCGCCATCCGGTGCTTCTCCAGACTCTCCCGTGCCAACGAGGACTCGGAGAAAGAATCGGCCGCCGCTGGATGACGACCATAGAGATTTCTGGTGACCAGATGGTCATGTCCGGGCCGCGGATGTAAACAAAGCCGTGATCGTGGCATGAGATCGTGGATTTTTTTTTCTGGATATCATGCTTTCCAGCCTGGAGGAGGGATGTGGGGTCTTATTGACCTTGCATCTCTCCATAAAGAGGACCTGTCATGAATGATTCCTATTACAACGGATGTTTACATTCCTTGTAATAGGAATAAAAGTTATTAAAAAAATGTAAAAGAAAAGTGTAAAAATAAAAACAAAAGTAAAATAAATTAAAAAAAAAAATTAAAACGCCCCTGTCCCCGGTAGCTCGTGCTTAGAAGTAAACACACTCCTAAGTCCCGCCCACATATGTAAACGCTGTTCAAACCACACATGTGAGGTATGCGTTAGAGCGCGAGCAACAATTCTAGCACTAGACCTTCTCTGTAACTCTAAACATGAAACCTGTAAAAAATTTTAAAGCGTCGCATATGGAGATTTTTCATTATTCCAGAGACCTGTTCTGCCATCATTCAAGTCCTTCAGAAGGACTGTATTCGGGTAAGTTTTATACTCTAACATCACATTCTATGTATTTAATGTTTGCTAATTTATTGTATTAATTTCTTCTTTCCATAATTACCATGATTGTAATATGCTGTGAATGTCCTCTTTGTCCTCATGCATGCTGTAAGCTTTTAATGCTCCTTTTTTTGTCCTTCATGCATATTTGCCTTCACTAACCTACCCAGCATGCTATCCTGGGCCCATACACACCTAGCCTAGTAACTTAACGATGTTTTTTGTCAGCTACATTTTAGTGCTTACCCTAAACACCCCCTTAAATGTGTCCAAATGTTATTGTTGGCCTTAAATTCAGGCAGAGTGCAAGAGGCTATTTTTTGGGGCTCAAACTCATTTGGAACCCTCCCTCCCTCCCAACCGCTAAGTCAACCGATACCACTACTCTATCTGCTGACTTTGTCAAACCCATACACACTATACCTACCTCTTTTGTAGTCATATTTGTGGATGAATTCACCAAACTCATTTGGAACCCTCCCTCCCAACCGCTAAGTCAACCGATACCAATACCCTATCAGCTGACTTTGTCAAACCCATACACATTATACCTACCTCTTTTGTGGTCATATTTATGGATGAATTCACCAAAGCATGTAGTGCAAGTGCCTGCCTGAATACTTTCCAATTGTACTGTTTAAAGTTTTGTTCTCCTATTATCTTGATAGGTAATTGCAGAATGTCAAAATGTGCTTCAATTTGGACAGTGTGTATTCATATTTTTGGATTATGACACTTCTTAGATATTCAGTGGGCTGCCAATAGTGTAAGTAAGCATGTATTTATGCATTCAGCTCTCAATGAAGTGGAGAGGGTTACCTGTCCAAAACATCTACCCATCCCCCCACCCTAAATTTTTTCCAATGGGCCACCAGAGGGGGTGAGGAATCTGATAAGTTGACCTTACACTTTTGTCTTTAAATACTCATTTCAATAAATGTTATACGTATGTTGGCCAAGAATGTTTGTGTCTAATCTGCTTGCAATGTTACGTGCAAAAGTACTATTTTTTTTCTGGTTTGACTCCACAGTTTCCTTCCAACCCACAGGAATGGCAGACTGTGGCTTCCCAGTTTCTCCACCAGTGGGACTTTCCCAATTATGGTGGTGCTATCGATGGGAAGCACGTAAGGATCATCCCACCACTCAACTCAGGGTTGTACTACTAGAATTATAAGGGGTTTAGTAGTATAGTGATGTTGGCGGTGGTGACGGCCAATTATGAGTTCATCTACTTGAACGTTGGGAAGAACAGCCGAAACTCTGACGGAGGAGTGATCGCCAAGATGGAGTTTTACCGGCATCTACAAAATGGCACCTTGGGGTTGCCACCTCCGGAGGAGAATGTTGAGGGTCTCTATTTCGTATTTGTTGAGGAAGAGGTCTTTGCTCTGGGGAAAAAATCTCATGAGGCCATTCCCCATGAGGTACATGACCCCAGAGCAGAGGGTTTTTAATTACCGGCTGTCATGTGCCAGAAGTGTGGTAGAGAATGCCATTGGCATAATGGCAAGCCAGTTCAGGATCTTCCTCACGTCCATCAACCTTTCCGAACATAAACGCATCCACATTGTGTAGAGCTGTTGCATTCTGCACAACTACTTAAGATGGAATGCAGCCAGCTACTGGCCTCAGTTGCAACTGAGGCTGACTTTTCTTCGGAACCTGCAGCGATGACGGCGCTCAAAAGTGGCCATGCTGGCTTACCCCCCAAAGTGCCCACGAAGTCAGAGAAAAATATACTTTGTGGGTAGAGGGGCAATTGGTTTACAACAAAATTTTGCTGATGTGCAATATTTTTTTTTTTAAATAAACTCATATTTTATTTGAATTACTGTTTATGTTTCTTATCTGTCTCAAATGGCCTTTTCATTTTGGCCATTTTCTTCAATAGTGCAAACTTAACTTATTTAAAACATGAGGTGACAATCTCTTCTTCAGATAACTATTATGTTGTGCTGTTGGTCTGCTACATACAATGTTATTGTTGTTAATATATGTAATGCATTAATAATAAAAATATTCATCCTTTTCAACTCCTTAAATTAATTGCTTGGAGTCCCTAAAATGGCCTGATTTTGGCACATTTTACAGCATATTGTCACTGTAACTACACCAACATAACAAATTCACTGGTATTGAGCATTGAAATAAGAAGCCACACATTGTTAAGTATAAAACATTCTACTCCAAGCACATTCACATATGTGTTAAAAACGATTTTTGAACAAACCAACATCTTGGTGTATAACACGTATGTTTGACATTAATTTGTCTTTTTTAGGGTCAAACAAGCATGTTTAAAAACATATCATACACATCCCCAACTCAAGAACTTACAAAGTTCGACAATGCTAAAGTGAATGCCATATGAGACATTAGTATGTCAAAACTGTGTTGATCTTGCCTTCAGCAGATGGGGTGAGCTCACCCCTCTAAAAGCTAAATTTTGAAGACGCACACAGATTGTGACTCCAAATTTGGATTTCCCTCATGATCCCATGCCTAAAATGTGTCTGTTCCCTACATCTATTTTGCTAAATCCCCAAAACACACAGTGTGTTAACATGTGCTATCTCCCATCATGGGATATCAATGTACACAATGTATGGGTGTAACCCCTTCCTCCAAATTAGGTGAGAGGAAGGGGTTGCACCCCTGAAACACGTCCATTGACCTCCCATGATGGGAGCTAGCACATGTTGACACAGTGGGGATTATTTCAGAAAGGCCAATCCACTTTGCCCTACAAGTGCACTTTCAAGTGCACTTGCATTGCACTTGTAGTGCAAAGTGGTTTTGCCTTTTTGAAATAAGCCCCAGTGTGTCAACATGTGCTAGATCCCATCATGGGGGATCAATGGATGTGTTTTGGGGTGAAACCTCTTACCTACTTTAGTTTGGAGGAAGGGGTTGCACCCACAAAACACCGTACATTGATATCCCATGATGGGAGATAGCACATGTTGACACACTGTGCATCTTCAAAATTTGGCTTTGCGATTCATTTAAAACTGTAAAAACATGTAGAACATAATAACAACTCTAAAATCTTTTTTTTGTTTAGATATTTCCTAAAATATCTATGATGTTGCTGAGTCTTTTTTGAACATCCTTGATGCTTTGTTTCATTTGTTCCAAATCAAAATTGCACACCATGATCTCCCTGAAGATCAGGATTTGTGCACTTGCACTGCTGAAGTGAGTTTCTTCTTCCACAAGATCCACATCACCTAAAAATAAAAAAACACACCATGTATTATAAATATGCAGGCATCCATCTATTTCCTGAAGCTGTGGTCTCAGACACTGACCTGTTGTCAACACCATTTCTACCTCTTCACCCAGAACTTCCTGAACATCTGCATCCGCATCCTCAGGGTGTGTGGTGAGTTGCCTTTCTTCATTCGGTGTTGGGTTACTGGTGTCCTCAGATGTCCCTATTCTTTTCTCCCCTATGTGTATACAAAAAAGGTATACTTAACAGACAGATATTTTAGGCTAGAAATAGTAATATGAAACATTGCTTGGAAGTGCCTTCCAATTGTTTGTTTTGGCAGAGTTCCAAGCTGAATACCTGATTTTTTCCCTTTCAAAAGCTGGAATACTTACCTGTTTTGTGCAAGTTTCACACATGGATAGACTCCTAGTATCCATTGGAGCACCTGCGTGGGACACTATAACAAGGGTGTTATGGTGTCTCACACTAGTGCTTCTGCATCCAGTTGTGTAAACAGCTGCTGAGTGTCCTCTCCTGGCACTGAATAAAGTTGGCATTTCATTATAGTTTCAAACACATCTAGACAACAATGTAATAAACTTATTTTAATCAAAATAGGCCTGAACAAATGTAGTTAACCTGCATCTGCCAAAAACAACGTATTGGTGGTCGCATGAACGATGTTTGCGATGAACGATTCCTGTGTCCACTAACCTCAAACTTGGCATTTTAAACTGTACAATAGTAAAGAAAAGCACATGTACCAGCACGAAAGTAATAATAATAATAGGAACACACGACAAATACTTTTTTGCAGCACTTTCCTGATCTTTCTTTACTGATCTTGCTCCCTCAATTTCAGGTCTGACCAGCGTTTCCTCAATTGATCCTTGGATCGCCGTATCCCAAAAGTCCTGTGCAGACTTCTCACAACTTTAGCCATGATCTTGCCCTTTCTCACATTAGGGTTTCTGTATGGCCCACGATTCCCATCATAGTCTGTCCTGTTTAACATGTGTACCATCTCCACCATCTCTTCAAAGGACATATTTGAGGCCTTATATCTCCTCCTGGATCGGGAACTTCTTTGCTCCGGGCTTTCCTTGTTGCTGCTTTCTGAAGGCACCTGCTGTCTCTCTGCCATTTGCTCTCCCACTGGCCTGAAAGAGAAGAGGCGGGGAACACACTAGAAAGAAAGACAGGGGCGGAGTTTGATGCATGCGCAGTGTATATAAAGCATAACGAGTGGTCGCTGTAACGGACATAGGTATGATCTTTGAGTGGAGGACGGAAGATCATTTTCGCGCAAAGGGACGTTGAAACAAAGGTACAATTGTAAATTGGAGCATCAGTGGTTAGTGGCCTATACTCCTTATAGACTGAGGCTTATATTGGGACAAGATTTGGAGAGTTTAGCCTGACATTAGGGTTTGTCTTGTGTTGTGTCTTGCAGATAAAATGGTTGATAAATTTACAGCCCCAGACTTCCTGCCAGAGTTTATTGAAAAATACAGGGAGCTGCCATGTCTCTGCCAAGTACAATGCAGGGATTATTCAAACAAGCTAAAGAGGAAGGTAGCGATGGAGAAACGGTTGGAATTAGTGAAGCCTGTGTATCCCACAGCAGACATCACCTATTTGAAGGCCAAAATTGGTAGCCTGAGGAGCACATATAATAGGGAGTGCAAGAAAGTCCAGGATTCCCAGAGATCCGAAGCATCAGCAGATGACGTATATGTCCCCAGGCTGTGGTACTACAACAGCCTGCGTTTTTTGTCCGACCAGATGGAACCCAGGCCATCGCTCTCAATACTTCCTTCAACATCAGCTGAGGCTCCTGAGGTCCAACCTAGGCCTTCCACCCAGAAAAAAAAGATGTGGAGGAGCCCAGCTTGACCCAGGTATAGCATTGTTGAACATCTTTCTTGTCAAAAATTGAATGATGTTAACTAGATGTTATTGATCACAAATTTCTGATTTAACAAAGTGGTTTACATATCAATAGACAGTAGTGGTCAAAAATGATTGGGACAAGAATGAAAAATGCTGGGGTCAGAATGATAGTCTTTTCTTTTTGTTAACATTCAATTTGCAACAGTCATGAGCTCAAAATTGTGTGTGATTGATGACCAAAAAGCTAAAATTATGTACCATTTTCATACACAGGAAAGTCTCAGCTTCAGCCAAGAGGAGGCTGTAGCAAGCAGCCTGACAGAATCACAGGTTCCTCCCCTCTGCCCTCCAACCAAAAGGGCCAGGAAGTCCAGGAACCTGGAGGAGGCCACAGCTGCTTTTCTTCGCCATGCTACAGTAGCAATTAGCATGGCCCCTGACGGCCAGGAGGCATTTGGATGACTGACAGGCAATAAATTAAAACAGATGGAGGAGGACCAGTGCAGTATATGCGAAGAAATAATTCTTCAGGCCCTAAACAAGGGGATGAGAGCGAACTCACCCGTCAAACACACCTGTGCGAGTTGGACCATGCTCCTTCACCACCTCCACCAACAACACAGCCACCCCACCCACCATAGCAGCATGGAAGGAAGCGTGGAAGGAAGTGTTGAGAGTGATGGCCTGGGTTTGGTGTGGTCTGGCAAAAAACGCAGGCTGTTGAAAGACCACAGCCTCGGGACATATATGTCATCTGCTGCTGCTCCCGATCTCTCGGAGTCCTGTACCGTATTGTGCTCCCTATTAAATGGACTCCTCAGGTTACCAATTTGGATAGTCAAATAATTGATGTCTGCCCTGGGTGCAAAGGGTGCATTGTTGCCTTCCTCTTTATTTTGATATGACCTTGTGCTCCCTATTAAATTAAAAATTTTTGTTTTGACAAATACTTGGCTATGTGTTTTACTTCAAAAAGGACAGTTTGTTTGTGAGTAGGCAGGTACATTTCTAAAATACAATGCCAAATTAACAAAGGACACCAACATAGTTGTATCATTGAGGTTAAAAAAATACAAGATAATAATGGTGTTGTGGTAACTGGACACACAAAACTAAAAAACATTATTCTGGAGATCACTAGAAAAAAAAGAAATATGTTTGTCAGAACTCTGTGAATATCAGCAGCAAAGCAGCTTCATTATTATACCATTATAAAGAAGAAGAGAATGCGCTGCATTGAGAGATTTCATAATTTACCACGTGACGAATGTGATATCTCCATTACGAATGCTAGTTTTACAAGACCGAGCGCTTCCAGTTCATCCTTGATTCCGAGCAAGCGTGATTGTAGTTTGGACTTTTGTCCGACAGACTTGTGTACACACGATCGGAAAGTCCGACAACACACATTTGTTGGCAGAAAATTTGAGAACATGCTAGCCAACATTTTTTGGCGGGAAGTCCGACAACAATTGTCCGATGGAGCATACACACAGTCAGACTTACCGCCAACAAGCTCACATCCAACATTTCCCGTCAGAAAATCCGATCGTGTGTATGGGGCTTAAAACTTTGGTCTCATATATCCAATGAGATTCCCTGCGACTAACTTGATGTATAAGGTTACCTCCTCTCCAATGCTTAGTGACTCGTTCAATGCCCCAGAAATTCAAACTCCTAGGGTTCTGGTTATGGACCAATTTGAAATGCCTGGATACATTGTGGGTCTTTAATCCTTTCTTGATGTTGTTTACATGTTCCCCTAATCTAACATGGAGGGGTCTAGGGGTCCTACCAATATATTGCAGACCAAACTCACATTCGAGCCTGTAAACAACACCAATAGTTGCACAAGTAGTTCGTTGTTGTATCTTATATTTTTTATTCTAACACCTTATCCTGTTTCAAAATGGACCAGTTGTTTAGTACTATCTTCTCAAACTTTTTGCGCTGGACGTTGTGGTGATTCCAATATCTGTCTGTCCATAGTGCGCATTCTCTCTATTTCACTATCCATTGTAGATTTCTCATACCCCTTTTGCTGGAATCTAGACAAGAGGACCTGGGATTGTGATACAAAGTCCTCCTTGCGAGAGCAATTCTGTCTGAGCCTAATGAATTGACCCCTGGGGATGTTGCACAACCATGACCTATAGTGGCAACTCTCCAGGGGTATATAGGCATTCCGGTCAGTCAGTTTGAATTAATTGCACAAGCGGAAGTGATTATCATCCTTACTAATTTCAAGATCAAGAAAAACCATACGTTCCATGCTAATATTCCATGTTAACTGTTTATTTTTGGTGTTGTTATTCAATATCTGGATAAAACTATCCAGACTAGATTGATCTCCCTCCCAGATATAGGATGAGATCATCTATGAATCTCCTGTAGCAGGCAAACTCAGGGGGGTGATTTTTGAAGACAGCCTCTTCCTCACAGTGGGCCATAAACAAATTGGCCACACTGGGAGCAAAATGGGCTCCCATCGCAACCCCACTTGTCTGCAAATAGAACTGTCGATCATACCAAAAGTAGTTTCTGAATAAACAGAAACTCAGGCCTCTTGAAAGAAACTTTTTGTGTTTCCTTGGAAGGTCAGAAGTGGATAAAGCCCATTGTACTGAAGACAATGTATCGTCATGTCCAATATTGGTGTACAATGAGCTTATATCAGCAGTAACAAGGATACTAGATGGTATACAACTGACCGAGATTATACAAGAACCTGTATAATGTGTTTGATGTCTTTGAGAAAGGCATCTGTCTTGAGGACTAATGGCTGGAGAAAAGAGTCAATATACTGTCCCACTGTAGATGAAATTACGTCAATTCCATTTACGATAAGTCTGCCAGGTGGATTCACACTATCTTTGTGGATTTTTGGTAGACAGTATATTATGGGAGTCCTACAAAACAAGGAGTCTAAGTAAGCTGCCTCCTTCTTAGTCAGAACACCCTTGGCCTTACCTTCCTCTACTAACACATGCAATTCATCCTTATGATCCAACATCGGATCCTTAGTTAGAATTTTGTAAATATCACGGTCACTAAATAGCCGACTCATCTCCGCTTGGTAATAGGTTTTATCCAAAATAACCAAACCTCCTCCCTTATCAGCCTCGAGTGACTCCATACCCTTCCTGATATACTGGGGATCCACCACCTTCCCTTTTCTCATCCTATCCAGATCATTAAACACCATGTTTTTGAACACTTCCAAGTATTTGTTATCTGTGTTTAGGGGATTGAAGGTGGACTTATTGCAAAGATTTGAATGGATACCCACATCTACTGCAGGAGTTCTGATGAGGTTAGATATAAAGTATTTTTTAATGTTCAAACTCCTAATGTATTTATGGATATTCACATAAGTCTGAAATTTATTGAGGTTCTGAGTGGGGGCAAATTTAAGCCCTCTGTCCAGAACACGTATCTCATCCTCACTTAGTGAGCTACTACTTAAGTTGTAAATACCTGTTCCTACTGGGGTTTTGGTCCTTTGTATTCTCCTACCCACTCTCCTTCCTCTCTTTCCTTTCTTTTTCATAGTTGGCCATTTCCTTGTGGGGTTTGTTGAGATGGATGTCTCCACCAATCCCCTGGATTTGGTTGGTACAATGGGGGGCCCCCTCCCTGGGCCACTCTGAGCCCCTGAAAAATGTCCCTCTTCGTGTGTTGATTTTGTAAAGAAGCAAACCTGTTAGAAATGGGAACTTGTCCATCCCAAGGGGGTAATGATATTTACCTCTACCATGATAGTTAGTGTGGGGGTCTGGATCCTGCTGGTAATTTCCCCAGTTCTGAGAAGACTAATAATTATATTGATATTTGGAATGATTTCTAAAGGTGGACTGATGTTGTCCACCTCTCCTTCCCCTTCCCCTCTTGTTCCTTCCCCTCTGCTTATTCCCTCTATAGACTTGATGGTTCCCCTGAGGGATAAAGTCCGTTCAGGGTAGTCATAACTGTGAATGGGATTCCTACTAGGGGCTGGTAGAGGGGAATCAGTAATTCCCTGATTAGGTACTTTATCAGGAATTGGTTGGGTTGGAGGATTGGCAATGTGCCATTTAAATATATTACATTACTGAAATCATCATGATCCCTCATATATTTCTTCTTTTTCTTATTTTGGACTTCTAAGTCCCATTTAGAAAGTTTATTTTTAAGCTCAACAGATAATCTGAGGAATTCCTCACTATCCTTATAGGGTTCCATGAGATTTTTAATATCTCAAATCTGTGACTCTAAAACTTTCATTTTCCTTTGTTTACTCAGAAGTAACAAATCAAGCAATTCTAAACCTTTCTTAATAAAGAAGTCTCCCCATTCTTTCATGGATTCTTCATCCATTAAACTATCATTAGGCGGCACACTCCACCTAAGACATCGTGGGATAAGTTTAGCAGCCAAATATTGTTCAAAGAATGTGATGTCCCACCAAGTTTTAAGATTTTTCTCATAAATATGTGCCAATTTCCTAAATGAATTGGCCTGCTCAGTGGGTGAATTCTGGGGAAAAATTTCCCCAACTTTACCTCACGTTTCTCCAAATACTGAAAAATATCCATAATTGCCGCTAAATTGTGATAATTAAAAAAACCTAGCCACGGCAGCTGAACACTGAGGGTCAAATTATCAAATTCCAAATAGCAGTAAAAGTAGAAAAAGCAGTGCAGCGCAAAACATACAATAACATATTAAATAATGAAAAAGTCCCTAATGTTCACATTAAGATGAATAATAAACACCATAAAGTGTCCAAACGACCAACCAGCGATATTCCTAGTAGCTCACCTCAATGAATGGACCCCTGAGTAAATCAGACAGGTCACACAGGCAGTTCCCTCACAGGGGTATAACGGCTGGATCACTGGATATGCTGAACGCTGGAGAGGAGTGTATGCTAATGATAATGAGATCCCCTGTGCTCTGACCATAAGCTCTGGTTCACTCGTACATGGAATAGAAGCAGCAGAATATAGTGCTCTCCGTTTGATAAAAGGGTTTTTTTTAAATAAAATGTTGCACTTACAAGTATTAGACATGTGCGCCGTCAATAAATTTGTTTTGTTTCGTTCCGTTTCATATTAGCCGTTAATTCGTATTTCGTAATTCGTGTCTGAAATTCAATTTGGATTCGTACGAAATACGAATTTTCATTAGGTTTGTTAACTTTTCGTAAAAATTACAAACATTCGTTATGATGAATTTAAAAAGCATAAAAAAATACCTTTCTCAATATGGCAGTCTTCGACTCATTATGCTCATTATGAGGGGCTCCCACCATCCCTGTGCTCTGCTGACTTCCTCCTGGGGCTGTACCCCTGCTGTGCTCATTATGAAGAGCTCCCACCATCCCTGTGCTGACTTCCGCTTGGGGCTGTACCCCTGCTGTGCTCATTATGAGGGGTTCCCACCATCCCTGTGCTGTGCTCATGAGGGGCTCCCATCATCCCTGTACTCTGCTGACTTCCTCCTTGGGATGTACCCCTGCTGTGCTCATTATGAGGGGCTCCCACCATCCCTGTGTTGTGCTGACTTCCTCCTGGGGCTGCACCCCTGCTGTGCTCATTATGAGTGGCTCCCACCATCCCTGTGCTGTGCTGACTTCCTGGGTTTTTAACTTCATCATAACAAATAATCGTAATTATTATGACAATAATAAAACTATATCAATGAACATTCTTATTTTGTCTAATTCTGAATCTTCCATCGACTACCAGTACCAGTCTCCCACTCCCATTTTAAAAAAGGTCATTTTCCCAACCCTCGCTCAGCAGCAGAAGAAAACCTCTGAATTCGTCAACAAAATTTCGTATTTCGTATACAATTCTGAAGCATAGAAATTCGTATTTCGGATGCTTCCGAATGTACGAATTTTCGGAAATTCGTATGGATTTTCGATTCGTACGAAACGAACCGCACATGTCTAACAAGTATAGCACTGTTCCTCAGTGCAAGGTGACAGGGAAAATAGTAAGCAAATCCATAAGGATCAATGACAAGACGCGGGTGATGTCAAACTAGTCACGTGGTTCTGTACGTGTTGCGTCCCAGGGGGCGAGACTTCATCAGGGGTGACGGAATGACGTGAGACTGACACCTAAGGACGTTAGGGGTTTTGCACATAATTAATCTCCATGGAAACCCTGCTGAATCCCAAAACCAGCCATATAGTGACTTAACACTTGAGTCAGATAAAAAAATGTCCGTAACAAGCTTAACCTGTCAGGATGAAACTAGTGTACTTTTCTTTATCTGACTCAAGTGTTAGGTCACTTCCTGGCTGGTTCAGAGAGTCAGCAGGGTTTCCATGGAGATTAATCATGTGCAAAACCCCTAATATCCTTAGGTGTCAGTCTATGATATATAAAGCGGTTGTCTCATGTCATTCCATCGCCGCTGAAGTCCTGCCCCCTGGAACGCAACACGTACAAAACCACGTGACCAGTGTGACACCTGCGTCTTGTTGTGGATTTGCTTACTATTTGCCCTGTCACCTTGCACTGAGGAACAGTGCTATACTTGTAAGTGCTTCTATTCCATGTACGAGTGAATGGGAGCTTATGGTCAGAGCACAAGGGATCTCATTATCATTAGAATACACTCCTCTCCAGTGTTCAGCATATCCAGTGATTCAGCCGTTATACCCTTGTGAAGTAACTGCCTGCGTGATCTGTCTGATTTACTCAGGGGTCCATTCATTGAGATGAGCTGCTAGTAATATCGCTGGTGGAGGTTGTCACATGATCACCTTGTATCTCATCCATAGAAGCACTCATTTGGACACTTTGTGGTGTTTATTATTCATCTTAATGTGAACATTACAGACTTTTTCATTATTTACTATGTTATTGTATGTTTTGCACTTCACTGCTTTTTCTACTTTTACTGCTATTTGGGATTTGATAATTTGACCCTCAGTGTTCAGCTGCTGTGGCTAGGTTTTTTAATTGCACTGATTGATTTGCATTATATACATTCAATTGTGCATAGTCCTACAGCAGAGATTTTCAGACTAACCAGTATTTACACTGTTTTTCTCAGTTGGTCATATTATATTTGGTGTTGTTGCTAAATAGGTAAGTAGTTGCTAATTTGGCATATAGTAACATAAACATTTTAACTTGTGTACTACACACACTTCTTTATTGTTGATTATAGTATTATATACAAAAAGATAATTAATGGTATAATACCTTAAAAGTGGCTGACAGCACATCATCCAGAAAATACCATTCGTTGGTGTCATGGGTATTTACAGATTTTTTTAATTCCTCCTATACTGTATACTATACACCACAGGTCAGTAAAATAAAAGTTTGAGATATTAGACATATGTAGTATAAAAATAAATGTTACAATTTCAGGCTTAGGAAATATGGCTCAGTTAATTCACCACAAGCCTGCACACTTCTGAAAGTTATTCGTCCATGAAATTAAAGTATGCATTTAGAAAGTACTCAATCTAAAACTGACAGATATTAATTGAAGAAATAATTGTCCATTTGTTAAAAGCCTAAATTCCTTTCTATGAAACAAAACGAAATTACCTCTTTTTATCACGTTGTATTTTTAATACCATGCCTTTGTACTTTTTAAATGGATTCAAATCACTAAATATATATTTTTTTTGTAAGTGCTAAATAATTTATAGTTTGCAGATAGATAGACAACCTTAAACCACACTGCAAACTTTATAGTATGGTATAAATGGGCATGCTCCCTCTTTCCTTTCATACAATGCTGCACCATTCTATCTACCTAGCTACCTATCTATCTGTTAAATTTAAAATGCAATCAAATTCAATCACTAATATCTCTATGGAAACAAATATACAGTATGTTCTTTTCTTGCCACTTTTTTTTTCTTTTCAGTAGAATTTTTAATATGATCAAGAATTCCAGCAATATAAGTGTTTTATTAGCATAATATTTCAAGCTCTAAAACAATGTATCGCAAATAATGTATACACTACCGGACATTACTTCAATAGAACTTAGATTTATATGGCTTATATTATGTATGCACTATTCAAAAGTCACTTGCAACTTCAGTCATTAATCTAAACAGTATTAATGACACAATGGAAGCTGTGTACTTTTTTCCCCATACTTTTACTCATGTAGAACTATAACAAAAGAAAACTTTATTTTTCTTCCTTTACTGCTTTCTCAAATTAAACAAAATGAATATATAATATTGCAGTATATATACTCTTGTATATGTTTCCAGAATATCAAGAAGATTAGACTATATTAACCTGTCTGCAATGTACAGTGTGTTCACTGATTTTCAGGTCCCAACAGAATGACTGTTGAAGTCATATAACAATGTATAGGTCTGTGTAGAAATTGAAGTCAATATTAGTTTGATTTTTTTTTTTACCATTTTATTAATAGATTTTCTTCTTATCATAAATCTTTAATGAAGAAACCAAAACCTAACCAGCGAGATTGGTTAATTCAACTCTACCAAGGATAAGCATGAATCAAGAATTTAATTTTAAATTGGCCTTTAAAGCTGATGGTGGCACCTTTCCTTTTAACCTGAGGAAAGAGTACACAACAGCTGGTGTTATAACATTCTAAACATCATATACACAGTACACAGGTCTACATTATAGGATAAGGCAGTAACCTAATACAGGGCAATGTCATTTGTTGGCCCAGGAGGACCAGACTTCCCATACTGAGTCAAAAGAGGACACGCGACCAGACCACAATGCAAGAGTGCATTCGAAGGAGTGGTGGAGTTTGACCATAGCAATCACCTCAGAAGGATTGGGGGCCTCTTGGGCTTTTCAATGTTTGGCTATCGTGAGCTTGGTGGCGATCAGGATACGCATAACAATTTGGCAGAGGGAAATAGGAAAGCTATCATTTCCAAGGTTCAAAATAGCCAAAGCTGGGCTAGGGGAAGTTATTACATCCGTCAGTTCTGAGATTATTGTGAAAATTTTGTTCCAAAAACTTGTAACATTTCTACAGGACCAGTAGATGTGGAGAAGGTTGCCATTATGTCCGCATCCTCGCCAACATAGTGGGGAGTGGGAGGGATAGATCTGAGCTAGACAGCAGGGGGTAAAGTACCAGCGGACGGAGATCTTCTGAGTCAACTCCCAGTGCTGGATACAATGCAAGGCTGAGTAGACCACCGTAAAGGCCTTAATCCATTGGGAGGTAGTGAATAAGGCTTGTGAGTCCTCTTCCTATAGCAAAAAGAGCTTAGATTTAGGAAATACTCGTTTTCCGTGCAAAACATTATAAATTAGGGACATTCCCTTACTCTTGACAGATGTAGACAAGTAGAAGTGCAGTAGTTGTTTGGAAATACACACCATAGGAGTCGGAGACGCCTTTAGAAGTTGCTGTACTCTCATATGAAGTGGTATACATTAGCGAGTAGGAGGGTGCAAAGGTCAGGGGCAGGGGACAGAGAATGCTCAAGTACTACCCAGGGCATGGGGTTCAATGGGGAAAACCAGTGCTTGAGTTGATCCAGACAGGCCGTCCAATAATAGTCCCTAATATCTATAAGACCCATCCCTCCCACACTTCTGTATTTGATAAGAAAGGAATGAGAGCATCTAACCCTTTTGCCCTGCCATATAAATTGTTGAGCAAAGTGTTCAAGGTTTGAAGGTATTTAGTGGGCAAGGGTATAGTTGGAGTCCTAAAGAGGTAGAAGATTTTGGGCAGGATTAACATTTTAAAGGATGCGAGGCGGCCGACCAGGACAGTTCATACTTTTTAAGTTGAGCAAATTCATGGCTCACTCTCTTAAATATGGACTCAAAGTTGGCTGTAGCCAGTTGGGCTGTACTGGGTGTAAGGGTGATGTGCAAGTATGGGACACCCTGGGGACTCCAAGTGTATGGAAGCGTACTTTGCAACAATTTCCTAATTGGGTTGGGAGTACCCAAGTCCAATAGTAACGACTTGGAGAAATTCACCTTGTAGTATAAAATCTCACTGAATCGGGGTAGGAGTTGATGAGCTTGGGACAGTGAAGTGGAGGGGTTAGTAAGTAAAAATATTAAATCGTCCACAAATAAATTAATAGAATGGACAGTGGGTCCGATGCAAAAACCTGTGATCTGTGATTGTATGGCATTAGCAAGGGGTTGATTGAAGGGGATAGGAAGCATCCCTGGCGCATGCTGTTGGTGATTTGAAATCGTTTCAATAGTGGGTTAGAAGTGTATACCTAAGCAGATGGGTACAAATAGAGGGATAGGATAGCTGATAGAATAGTTCCTTGGAACCCAAACTTGGCCAGCACACCGCCGATATATACCCAATGGTAGAAAACAAATTTAAAAGATGGATCTCAAACTACTGTTGATTTTTTGAGGGCAAAAAAAGAAACCAATTCATCTAGTATAGAGGGGGTACCTCCACAACTTAGGTAATTAGTTCAAAAGAATTGGGAAAAGAAACGGGAAAGGGACAAGTAGTTTAAATGGAGGACCAAACCATGGTATTCATATGCCATATAGACTTTATTGAAGCAAAAAAAATATATAAAGATAGAAAAAATACTTCTAAGCACCATAAAATAATGTTTAAAAATATGTTAGAAATTTGCTTAAAGTTGAACCTTCAAGCTCTGCAGTGGAGTGTGTTTAAACTGACCAGCCTTTCACATGGTGATCTATCTACCCGGGATATGTGGAGATTGTATGTACAAGGGATTTTCCTAAATTACTTTGATCTGTCCATATCTCCTACATAAGGCTTTGTTGATGTGGGCTCCTCTGGTATATTATCCATCTATGACTCAATCAAAGTCTGTTGTTCTGTTAGAAATTTGACATACACTGGATCCTGATTTATACTGGATAGATTTCCTTGAGCTAATGGATCCACTCAATCTGGGTCACTGGGACTGGTTTAATCAATGTATGTGTCTATTTGCTAATTCAACACCAAAGCCATGACACTTCATTTAACTGGATTTTTTTTAAACAGGATCCCCATTTCATGCTATACAGTTGCTGAGCTATTTGCACTAATACCTAAGGACTTCCTTTTAATAACCTATATATAACAAATTGGTATTCAGCTGTAGTCTCATGCTACTGATCTAAATCAGTGGTGTACTATTTCCTCAGGTATCAGGAAGCCCTGGACAATTAGTCCTTCAATTGGTCGTCATCTGTGGAAATCTTTGACACATGTAGCATACAACCAGCCTGAAAGGGACAAGTATGGCTCGGTGTTCAGCATAAAATCCACCTATAGACCATCGTGGCTCTAATACATGCCAATATACGTGATTCATGTATTATGCGGTTTTTACATGTTTACAGCTATGTCTTGGTTGTCCAATATTTTAGAGTGACGACGTTGTCTCTTTAACATATTTTTAAACACTATTTTATGGTGCTTAGGGGGTATTTTTTCTATCTTTATATATTTTTTTTATTCCCCAATGGACCTGATCAAACTCCTTCTCCGCATCCAAAAAGAGGAGCAAAGAAAGCGTTCGACTGGTATCAGCATGATGAAGGAGATTAATTAACCTCCTGGTAGCATCGGAAGCCTGCCTGCCCTTAGTGAAGCCAGTCTGATCTCGTTACATCAGTTCACGGAGGATGTGAAAAAAGCGACCTGCTAGCAATTTAGCATAAATCTTAATATCAGTGTTAAGTAAAGAGATTGGTCTGAAATTGGCAGGAGAGGTGGTATCCTTGCCAGGCCAAGGGATGGTCACAACATAAGCTCTCAGCATCTCAGGTGGAAAGGAAGCTTGTGAAGCAGCACTCTGAAAGATTGAGCATAAATGGGGGGACAATTGGTTCTTAAAAATTTTGTAATGGTCGTTCATAAAGCCATCAGGGCCAGGGGCTTTCCCATTAGGCAGTAATTCAATGGTTTTGATAATTTGTGCTATGGTAAATGGAGCATTTAGAGTAGAAATTTGGTCTGGAGAGGGTTGGGAGCTGTAGCCGAGCCAAAAAATCCTAAATGGCCTTAGTAGAAAGTTGGGGGGTAGAGGAATCATCCTTGAAAGTATATAGAGCGCCATAGTAGTCCGCGAAAGCATTCGCTATATCTTGAGGGTTAATGATTTTATAGTTGTTTGAAGGGTGAAGGAGGTGAGATATTCTAGTTTTAGCTTTTTGGGATTTGAGCCTATTGGCCAAGAGTTTACAGGTGTGATTGTCGTGTAATGTTTTATTTTGAAAGTTCTCACGTATTTATCATATTGTTCCAATAAAAATCCCCTCAGCTCAAGCCTATGTTTAAGGAGGCTGGAGGAGTGGGAAGGGTATGGGCTTGCCTTATTAGCTGATTCTAGTCCGCAAATTACCGCAAGGACAGCATCCAGGTACAGGTTAACCACTTGCCTACCAGGCCAATTCTGACATTTCTCTCCTACATCATATAAGCCTTATGGGATTTCTATAATGGGAAGACATGCTCAATTGAGGGACATTTAAGTAACCCCTGAGATGCTGAGAGAGCACATTAACATTAGTAGGGGTACCAATAACCTTAGAGTTACAACGCCAAAGGCAGACTGAAGGGCAGACATCCTTCTTCTCAAACTGCATTTATATAGCGGCATGATTGGACCAAGAGATATCTGAGATGGAGGAGGAGGAGGCCTGCTGAAGGAGCCACTTATCAACTAAGAACAAGTCAATGCTTGGCATGCCTGGCAGAGAAAAAGGTGTAGCTGCTTTCATTCCCATGATGACAGCGCCAGACATCAAAGAGGTCTGCAGAATGGAAAAGAGGGTAGAGGCTAGGCACCGATCTCCCAGGCAAATTGGAGAAGCCCACTGCAAGATCCACTATTAGGTTAAAGTCCCCACAGAGCATCAGCTTACCATATGAAGGAAGCAAACTTGGTGCGTGTTTGGGGCATAAACATTTATCAAGATGAATGGTTGAGCATTTATATCACAAGTTAAAATAATATATCTGTCCTGTGGATCCAGCACAGATTATTTAAAGGGGTTGTAAACCCTTGTGTTTTTTCACCTTAATGCATCCTATGCATTAAGGTGAAATAAACTTCTTACACTGACAAGCCCCCCGTTTTACTCACCTGAGCCCGTTCATTCTCATGGCGGAGAGGCACTCTACCTCTCTGCTCATTGTCTTGGCTCTTGATTGGATAGATTGATAGCAGTGCAGCCATTGGCTCCCGCTGCTGTCAATCAAATCCAATGACGTGGGCGACGGGGGCGAGGCCAATTCCGGCATTCTGTGTCTATGGACACAAATGGTGGACTTGGGAGCACGCATGCACGGGGACCCCCTAGGAGAGCGCTTCTTCTAGGTGGTTTCCCGATGCGGGGAGGAGCCGCGAGCACCGTTGAGGGACCCCAGAAGACGAGGATCGGGGCCACGCTGTGCAAAATGAACTGCACAGTGGAGGTAAGTATGATATGTTTGTTATTTTTAAAAAAAACGAGGGTTTAGTAACCCTTTAAGGCAGAAGGCTGGAGAACTCCTACTTGCTGTGAGAACCCCCAATTCTTACAGGGAGCCAAAGCAAAGAAAGTGTGTGGGAAATCCTTATGGCTGCATCTTGGGCTTTGCAGGGCATGAAAGTGAGTTTCTTGTATGCAAAGTATGTCTGTCTGGAAGGTCAAGGCCTCCCTCCACATCGAGGCTCGCTTTTCTGGATAGTTCAGGCCTCTGATATTTAATGATATAACCTTAAACCCCATGTGGTAAGGGCAGAGAACTGGTTGGAGGCAGTTGCAACTCTAGGTTAAAAGAAAGTCATTGCTGGGCGCAGCAGTAGAGGGTCTGGTCCAAGAAAGAGATTTGAGGCGGGAACTGAAAGTCCAGGAGAGCCAATAGTAGATGTTATAGTTATAAGTACAGGGTACATTTCTGAACAAGATAGGACTATAAGTAACACAAGTAACAAACAAGCCAGTACGGCAATAGTCAACTGTGGGCAAGGGGCAAAATAATAACAAGGAAGTAAAAAAAAAAAAAAAATAATAGGTCCTAAAAGAACTGTGTGCAGATAAAAAACTGCTGAACTTTTATTGGGATAACGAGGAAAAGACAACTTGCATCCAGCTGGGGAGTAAGGTAGTTGGGATCCCAAAAGGGATTATCAGGACTCACTATGACGGTTGGAAGGTCTCCTGCGTGAGACCATTTGCCAGTCTGTAGACATGTGCACACTGAAATATTTCGTTTCGGAATTTAGTTTTCGTCCAAAAAATAAATTTATTTAGTTACTCCCGAAATTCGTTTTTATTTATTTTGTTTTTCGTTAAAAATTGCATTCGTCCGAAAATCCAAATTAAGGTTGAATCTGTCATTGAAGGCTTATGGTGTCTGTCGAATGTTCAAAGAAGATTCGACGGAGCAGCTAAACTGTACGACGCCGTGTAGTTTACCTGCTCCGTCGAATCTTCTTAGAACTTTCAACAGACCATAAGCCAAAGTACATGTGTACTTAGTTCTAGCTATTTTACTGCTCCTCCTCTTTGGTTACAATCAGCCAACATTCATCATCATCATTATTTTTATTTATCTTTTCTCCCCTACGTGGAATCTTTTCTCCCCTACGTGGAATCTTTCTCCCCTACGTCAAATCTTTTCTCTCTATGTCGAATCTTTTCTCTCTATGTAGAATAATCTTGGACTAATAGAGTTAAGGTTAGGCACATTCGACCACAGGTTTGATGGACACAGATTGTTATTGTCATCATCATGTCGAATCTCCTATCTATATTGAACTGTTGTAGCAACAAAAACAAAAAAAAAAGCATTTGTTTATGTCGGATCTTTCGTTTTTCGGATTCTGCACATTCGTTATCGTTTGTTAAAACGATAACGAAAATACCTGAAATTCGGACGAAAATGCATTCGGACAAAAACGAATGCACATGTCTACCAGTCTGATGAGATGGCATGAGGGCCAGTGGAGCCAGGGTGGGGGGTACTCTCTTCTGGGATAATATCCCATCTTCTGAGGAGTTGAAACCCTTCATCCAGTGAATTGACAGTTGAGGTTTTTCCATTGCACATAATGACCAAGGAGCAAGGTTAGTGCCAGTGGTGGATGATATTGTGATTTCTGAGTGCTTAAGCAGGAGTGACAAGGAGCTGGCTGCAGCAAAGAGAAGTGGGTGTGTGAGCAGTTTAGTCCATCGATTCCCCAGATGTGGAGCAGAGCTGCCTTACAGAGCGGGCATCAGCTATGGCGGTCGCCACGCCCCCCCCCATTTTTGTTACATTTTTATTACATATTTATTCTTATGGTTAAACATCTATCTCAAAATAAAGCAGAACTAAATCTATTGATTTAACGCTTTCTCTGCCAGAGCTATTGCCTAAAGATGGTAAAATCCCCAAACATTATATATTTTCTGAAAGTAGACACCTTGAAGATTAAAATATGGGTAGTTCCAATTTTTTATGTCACATAATATAAGTGCAACAGTTTACAAAACACAAAATTTCAGTAAAAACTACATTAAACTTAATTTTAGGGCACAGAAACACAATAACGAATCCATTTTTGTTAAAATATAAAAGATGAGAGAGAGGGCGGAGAGACTGACCAAGATGGCCACACAATGGGGTTCCTCCTCCAAACCCGGGTTCACAGCGCAACCTACCTCCTACCATCACAGCGTGCGGGGGCTCTGGCGAGTGGAGTGAGATCTCAGCCAGCAGCGGGTTCAGCAGTGACGGACAGTGAACGACGGAAGGGACTCGGGACTACAAGCTACGCGGAGAGAGCGAGCAAGTGTGAGGAGAACGCCGCCTTCCTAGCTAGTAGGTCTGATGGAGGAACAGTCAACAGATCTCTCCTTGCGGGTCCCCAAGTCTGCTGAGGCTTTCAGTCCATGCGCACTGCTCCTGCACTGTCTGGGGCGGGGGCAGTGCTAGGCGTGAGACAAGGGACCCCGCGGCAGATATAGTGGAAACACACAGCGCTCCCTGGGAGCGGACACAGACACCGGGTGGCTGACACAGGATTCCCATGGAAGTGTGACTAGCTGAAGGGGCCCGGCCTGCTGCAGGCAGCCTGGAAAGGAGGACATAGGCAGAGGAAGCTGTCGGAAGACTTGAGAGGCTTGCCTGGAAACTCATTTCAGCAGCCTGAAATACAGCAAAACCACAGAGGAGGAGAAAATTAACTTGAGATCTAGAAAATTGTTATAACACCACAGTATAAACAACATTAATTGCAATATGCCCCCCAAAGGGCCCCGAAAGCTGAGTTTGCACAAAAAAAGACATTAAGGTTTTTTTTTACAATGTCACACATATGGTACTACTGTCGAACGGTTCTGTTATTTTGGTCAAAGATTTTTAACATATATCGGAAAATTACAGGATCAATTATGCAACCAGATGTGTTAGTCTCTGTGTTATCAATTATTCCTGGTCCAATAAAACCTACATAAAAAGACATTTTACGACATATGCTCACTGCAGCAAGTATGATTATAGCCCGAAACTGGCAGAAAATGGCAGTTCTTTCAGTGGGGGAATGGGTGTGTGAGATGAATGAGATGCAGTCCCTGGAGTTGATAATAAAGACAGAAGCGGGTTTAAGAGAACAAACTTTAAGGATATGGCAATCATGGGAGGAATTCAGAACCTCTACAACATTATTCAAATATATATATATATATATATGTATATATATATATATATATATATATATATATATATATATATATATATATATAGAACAAATTGACATGGCCCCCCTTCCCCCCCCCCATAATTTTTTTTCTCTCCCCTCACTGGGAGAGGTTATGGTCTATGTGGGTTTAGTTTTTTTTTTTTGTAAGTGTAAATTAGTAAGTCTTGGTTTATATGTGTGTATAAAGGAAAGTAAAATTAATTTCAGGATGTGGATAATATTTTGGATTGTTATATAAATTGGCATGTGGATACATGCATAAATTTATAATGGGATAGAGAGATTCTAGTTTTGACCAGAAGAGAAATATAAGTTTTGAGATATAGAAGAAGATGGGGAGTTCACTCGTATAATGGAAATTGTTGTATCTATAAGATCATTTTTCTTCTCTTGTCAAATTTCCTTTATGCGTATTGTCTAAAATGAAAATTTATAAAAGATTATATATATATATATATATATATATATATATATATATAAAATGAGGTTGCACTGAGTAAATAGATACCCAACCTGTCAAGCCTTAAGATTGTGTGCGCCCATGAAATGGCGACAAACTTCAGTACCCTATAATTTTCATAGGTGATGATTTAAAAGCTCCTACAGGTCATCAGTTTAGAGTTAACCATAAATAATGGGTCTAGAATTACTGGTCTCACTGTGATGCACATGGGGATATTTAACAGTAATGCCGCGTACACACACTCAGAGTTTCCGACAACAAATGTTTGATGTTAGCTTGTTGTCGGAAATTCCGACCGCGTGTAGATAATTCCGATGAACAAAAGTCCACGCATGCTCGGAATCAAGCAGAAGAGCCGCACTGGCTATTGAACTTCATTTTTCTTGGCTCATCGTACGTCACTGCTTTTTTGACGTTCGGAATTTCTGACATTTGTGCGACCGTGTGTATGCAGGACAAGTTTGAGCCAACATACATCGGAAAAAAATCCAGGATTTTGTTGTCGTAATGTCCGAGCATGTGTATGCGGCATAAGAGTGTAGTGCAATCAACATTTTTGTGTGTAGGGGCCACTGCCATGTGTATTTACATTCATATGTGCATGTAGTTGGGGGTGGGCTCAACATTTTTTGGGGGTGGACTTACAGCATACTTTTTGGGAAAGTGACACCAGAACCTGGAAGTGACATTTTACATACTGGTTCATTCACAGGATGGGAGCTCAGCAAATGGATGTTTGCTGATCTCCCTTCCTTCTACCTGGTGGCACCTGCCATGCTGGTCTTGGGTTGGCCGATGGGCGCGTGGGACCTGAGAAAACCTCATGGGGGGATTTACTCATAGTTCTGGTGGTTGTATTGTGTGTAAAACCCCCAAAGCCACCAGTAGAACGGTAACAGTTCCCCAAAAGTACTCACAAGTTTAGAAATGTTCAATAAATGTTTTTAAAGTGGAGTTCCACCCAAAAATGGAACTTCCGCTTTAAGTGATGGTGACCCCCTGACAGGCCACATTTGGCATGTCATTTTTTTTTGGGGGGGGGGAGCGGATACCCTCTTTTCAGAAGCATCCAGCTCCCACTTCATCCCGGGGCTCCGCGGCACCGGAAGGAAGTTCATCCCTCCCTGCAATGTTCTGGGACATGTCATAGGTCCCAGAAGATTGCCCGGCCATTCACAGCGCGCAGCACGGCTCGCCCATACGCAGTACATGCCCAGCTGTGAAGCCACAGCCAGGCACCCAAAGTTAGAATGCCGGTGCCATGGAGAGGCGGGGGAGAGGAGCGGGCCTTTGTACGCCCGCATCGTTGGACCGTGGGACAGGTGAGTGTAGCAGGCAGCATGCGCGCAATCGCAGCGTGTCCCCAGAGTCGATACGCATGCTCAGCGGGCGCCATGGCCGCCGGCCAACCGCGATCATTAGTGAGCGAGATCCGGAATCTGTGTGTGTAAACACACAAATCCCGGTTCTGCCAGGGGAGAAGAGACAGATTGTGTGTTCCTACTAAGTAGGAACAATGATCTGTCTCCTCCTCTAGTCAGCCACACTCCCCCCACAGTTGGAAACACATATTGGGAACACAGTTAACCTCTTGATCACCCTCTAGTGTTAACCCCTTCCTGCCAGTGACGTTTATACAGTAATCAGTTGCTATTTTTAGCTCTGATCGCTGTATAAATGTCACTGGTCCCAAAAAAGTGTCAAAAGTGTCCGATGTGTCCGTCGCAAAGTTGCAGTCATGATAAAAATCACAGATCACCGCCATTACAATAAAAAAATATAATAAAAATGCCATAAATCTATTCCCTATTTTGTAGACACTATAAATTTGCGCAAACCAATCATTATACACTTATTGTAATTTTTTTTTACCAAAAATATGTAGAAGAATACATATCGGCCTAAACTGATGAAGACATTTTTTTTATTGTTATTTTTTTTTGGGGGGGGGATATTCATTATAGCAAAAAATACAAAATATTGTTTTTTTCAAAATTTTTTCAAATTGATCAAATACTGTACCACCAAAAGAAAACTCTATTTGTGAAAAAAAAGCACATCAATTTTGTTTGGGTACAACGTTTCACGACTGCGCAATAGTCAGTTAAAGCAACACAGTGCAGTATCGCAAAAAATGGCCTGGTCAGGAAGGGGGCAAAGCATTCCGGGGCTGAAGTGGTTAAAGGTTTTTGTTCTGCCTGTAAACTCCCCTGCCACTAAACTACTGAAAATGTATATAGTGTGCGTGGACATATAGTCTAACATAGAGGGGAGTTAACAGGAAGAGTAAGCAAAAACTCAAAACAGCTCAAATGCCTGTAGGAGCAGCTTCTTTGAGCTGCAGTGTGCATGAAACCTTAAGGGTGGAACATGCAACATGGTGGCACAGCCCCTCCTTGTGATGTCACTGACCGGATTCCAATAAGCCCTCTGCCCGCAGATCCCCACAACCACTGCCCAGGGTTGTGAGGAAGAGGCCATTGTCCCTATCAACAAGGTGCTTTGGAGTGGGAGGGGGGGGGAAGAGCCCTCTGCCCCAAAGCACCTCACCCCATGTTGAGGGCATATGGCCTGGTATGGTTCAGGGGGGAGGCTTGATCGCTCCCCTTTCCTGACCTGCTAGGCTGCATTCTCAGATAAGGGTCTGGTATGGATTTTAGTGGGGACCATCTGGACTGTATTTTAATTTCTTTTGCTTCCTGTCACGTCTACCCCAACGCAGGTGGTCAGACACTATAGGTGGCTACTGTGTGCTTTACCTATAGCAGCCTCCTTTTCCATAAGGCAAGCAGGCCTTACGGTACTCGGTTGCCTACCAGGACTTTTACACAATGCTATAGTACCTGGCCACCATGCCAGGGCAGATGCAAACTGAGCAAAGCAAATAGATACTTGCAGTTAGCAGACAGATAACGTGGTTCTATGACAGTCCAGGTAAAAGGCAGGCTGAGTTCAAGGAATAGTCCAATAATCCAGTCCAAAGTCATACACAGGGAAATCCAAACTATCAAAGCAGGGCAGACAGACAGGGAGCTTGATCAGGAACAACATACGCATCACTCCTTATCACAAGCACCCAAATGAGGTTTGAGCTGGCTTAGAACAGGCTTGGTTTCCACCCAAAGACTGATCACATTAATCAGCCTGCAGGTGGACACACAGACAGGGAGAATTCCATGGCCAAAACCCTGGATGCTGGAATAAGGAATAGGAGCACTAAGTGATCCTGACACTGGCAATGTTTTTTCTTCATTCAGCTGTCAGCGGGGAAGCCAAGCCTAACTAGCTGTCTCTTTGTCATGCCATAGCAAATCCGAATGGTACACTTCCCTTTCTGTGGGGCTGCAGCATACCAAGGAGGCTTGATCCTATTGCCTTGTCTATTGAAACTCAGTGCAACTCTCTGCTCACTGCCTAAGCAACGCTTCTGCACACTGGCTAATAAGCCTTCCTGCTATCCAGCCTGCTTTCCTCCATTGATTCCTATGTATTGACTTCTGATTTTGTTTCTTGGTTATCTGAGTCTGCTGCCTGCTCTTATCTTTGGCTTTGTTCCTGGCTATCTGGGTCCTCTGCCTTCCCCGATTCTTGGCTTACTTCTTGTTTATCTGATTTTTCTGTTGGATGTGACCTCTGACCTGTACCTTCCCTACCATATCCGCAATCAATCTGGTCTCCTGGACCGTTACTGCGATGCATCTTTTTGCGCCTAACCTGCTTCATGGTACCTTCCTGTTTCCCAGTTTCTGGTCTTGAGTAAGGTGAACCCAGGGGTCATGCCCTGGGGTCAGCATGCAACTAAAACAAATATCCAGGCGCATAGACAAAATTTCAAGTAGATAGAGAAAATAAATAGAGCTGTGGCCGCTGCTTTCCTGGACTCATAGACCAATGAGATGAAAGCAAACAAACAAATGGGGGAAAGAACAGCGCTGAAACACAGACATAAAAATAATCCTCAGGTACAGAACAGTAACACTTTAATCCATTGGAAGTAAAGATAAACACCAAACCATACAGCAGTCTGAGAACAGTCATACAGAGACCTGGAATGTGGAGCTGACAGTACCTGGAGCCACATGGATGTCACAGGGGCTCAGGAGGGAAACACTGAGCTGGGGAGTAGGAGATGGCAGGAATGCCACTGGCAGAGGGGCCCGACCAGGACCATAGAACAAGGGTTCCTCCAATAGTGAGGAAGCTGCGACATTAGCCACGAAAGATATGGGAGCCAGGAACCAACAGCCGCTTGGGCTGTGTCCGATGCCTGGAAGTGAAGTCACAGCCTGGCAAAAGTCAGACAAGAGTATCAGGAAACTATGGGCAAAGCCCTGCTGCTGAGACTGATCCAAATTTGATGATGCTAGAAAGGCAACGGGGATCATACACTGCCGACAGGAGGAACTACATGTTTCGGGATCTCGCTCCTTCTTCAGTTTAATAGTTTGGTCGGCAAGAGGTGAAGGATTGAATTGGAAAAAACAGGAAGTGAGGGAGCAGGCAGGGGGGGCTGAGCACCCTTGTCATCCATGATGCCCCACCCTCACATATAGACAATAAAATCAATACAATCACCTAGTACTCATAAATATGTATATATAAAAATAGAAAAAATATATAATAAATATGAGTACATAGTGATAAAAATTATATATATATATATATATATATATATATATATATATATATATATATATATATATATATATATATATTACAAATATATAAAAAAATATTCATACATATAAAACACCAGATAAAAACCGCTACTATTACATAACTGTACGGACTTCAAGTTCCTCATTCAAACCATTAGGTGAAAGAGTATTAAAGTAGAGGGCCACCCTGAAAAAAAAAATACACCAAAAAAAATTAAGAAAAAACATTTGAACTAAAAATTTTTTTTAAACTTACCTAAACCCTTGTTGCTAGGCAGTCTTCCTAATCTGCCTCTTCCTTTTCCACTGCGTCTTCTGCTTCTCGGTGAGCAGCCCCGTTGTCTTCTGGGAACTGTGTGTGTTCCCAGAACACCACGGGGCCATACTGCGTGCACAGTAGGGAACTGGCAGTGAAGCCGCAAGGCTCCACTGCCTGTTTCCCTTACCTAGGATGGCGGTGCCGGGACCCGAGAGCCGGGGGACGGGCCGGCCTCGGGCGGCCGACATCGCGGGCACCCAGGACAGGTAAGTACTTATTTAAAGTCAACAGCTACAGTGTTTGTAGCTGCTGACTTTTCATTTTTTTTTAGGCCGGAATCCCGCTTTAAGCTTATATGAGTATTAAGCTTATATATCCATAGGGTTTCACGCAGAAATCTTAAGTTCGCCGTCATACCGCTCATAGGTTCGTGGTGAGTAGCAAAATGACGGGGAACGCTGTGTTTCTTCACACCTTTGTTAAAGAACCTGCGGTGCTCACCGACCCTAGTACGCAGGGTCCTACATATAAAAGGTTGCATGCGTACTGCAGGACATATAAAAAAATTGGGTGGAACACGTGATGAATTGTCTGATGGAATATGTGTTACCGGAGCCATCATGGAACGAGGACTGGACATGTGTTATGAACTGGCAAGTAAGACAACTTTGTTTGTTATGCCGTGTACACACGGGCGGACTTTTCGACCGAACTTGTCCGCCGGAATAAATCTATCGGGCAATACGATTGTGTGTAGGCTTCATTGGACTTCCGACTGATCTTTTCGGTCGAAAATCAGACGGACTTTAAATTTGAAACATGTTTCAAATCTTCCCGCCGGAACTCCGCCGTAGCCAGTTCCTATCGGGAAATCCGTTTGTCTGTATGTTGGTCCGACGGATCAAATACGACGCAAGGGCAGCTGACATCACCCGGCGACCACGCCCCATGCCTATATAAGTCGTTGCGCACCACTCACACGGCATTAC
>JBBGZY010000217.1:2500-125000 GCA_037952925.1 Lithobates clamitans
AGAAAGAAAGAAGATAGGATAGACATGGAAGGAAATATAATGAAGGGAAATGACAAAGAAAGAAACATAGATTTTTGAATAGATAGATAGATAGATAGATAGATAGATAGATAGATAGATAGATAGATAGATAGATAGATAGATAGATAGATAGATAGATAGATATGGAAGGAAAGAAAGAAAGAAAGAAAGAAAGAAAGAAAGAAAGAAAGAAAGAAAGAAAGAAAGAAAGAAAGAAAGAAAGAAAGAAAGAAAGAAAGAAGGAAGAAAGATAGGATAGACATGGAAGGAAATGGTCTTTGTTTTGATGGAACAATGACTGGTTGAGTCATAGAACAGATGAGTGGAATCATTCCCAGGGAGACTTTGTAGGTGAATAGGTACACCTGAGAACATTCCATTCTAAGCAGTGTGTACCCTGGTGGACTGATAATGTTCTGCATTTTCTATGGTCCTTTTCAATAAAATAAATTAAGATAATGTATGAGGACGACAAGAACTGTATAAAGTAAGATCAATGTACTGGAACTGGCCATTCAGGAAAAACAATAGAATTGCAAAGACGAGATATTAAAAGAACAGCATAGAAATAACACCCCCCCCCCCCCCCCCGTTCTATCGTTACTGCTGAAAATGAAGATTTACATCTGCGTTCATCGGAACACTAATACTGTTCCTAATTGTATCCAGGAGGAATATAAAAGGGATCTAATAGATTTAACCACTTCAGCTCCGGAAGATTTTACCCCCTCAGGACCAGGCCATTTTTTGCTATTCAGCACTGCGTTACTTTACCTGGCAATTGCGCGGTAATGCAACATTGTACCCAAACAAAATGTAACATTTTTTTTAGACAAATAGAGCATTCATTTGGTGGTATTTGATCATCACTGGATTTTTTTATTTTTTTATTTTTTTGAGGCATCATTGAAAAAAGACCAAAAATTTTGAAAATAAAAACAATATTTTTACTTTCTGCTATAAAACATATCCAATAAAATAAAAATAAAAAAAATCAAATTTCTTCATAACCTTTGGCCAAAATGTATTCTGCTACATGTCTTTGATTAAAAATAACAATCCTAATAAGTGTATATTGATTGGTTTCCGTGAAAGTTATAGTGCCTACAAATTATTGTATATATATTATATATATATTATTTATTTATTTATTTTTTATACTAGTAATGGCGGTGAACAGTGACTTATAGTGGGACTACAATAGGGCAATCTGACACTAACTGAAGCTGGGGGGAACTCACTAACTGCCACTGACACTAATACAGTGATCAGAGTTAATACTATACACTGTCACTGTACTAATGACACTGGCTGGGAAGGGGTTAACATCTCGGGTGATCAAGGAGTTAAATGTGTGCCTAACAATGTGTAATGTGTGTATTATGTGCTGCTTTTACTAAAAGATCTCTTTGTTTCTTATTCCTGCTTTGCAGAGATAATAAACAGGGATCTTTCCTCTGTACAGAGCCCTGTATTGATTGCCAGCACAGAGCTCTGGGCTGTGATTGCATACAGCCGATCAACAGGTACCGGCCATGAATCATTGGCCGGAACTTGCTGTTAGTCTCCCACAGTGTACAATTGCAGTAAGTATCGGCTGGAGGGGGGGGGGGCATGCACGCACCCTAAACCCAGATGCAAGTAGCGACGTACAGGGACGTCACTTTACCTGCATGGGCTGCCCGTCTGCAGTACATTGGGGGTCCGCAAGTGGTTACATTTGAACTCTAAGATCAATAAATATTGTCCTAATATAAGAGTCATATGTATTCTTACTCAAATCTTGGTGTTCTCTTTTTTTTCTCTGTGCCCATAATCACAGCCTCTCTGTGCCCATAAATGCAGCCTCACTGTGCCCATCAATGCTGCCTCACTGTGCCCATCATTGCTGCCTCACTGTGCCCATCAATGCCACCTCACTGTGCCCATAATTGCAGCCTCCCTGTGCCCATAATCACAGCCTCTCTGTGTCCATAAATGCAGCTTCTCTGTGTCCATAAATGCATCCTCACTGTGCCCATCAATGCCGCCTCACTGTGCCCATCAATGCTGCCTCACTGTGTCCATCAATGCCTCCTCACTGTGCCCATAATCGCAGCCTCTCTGTGCCCATAATAGCAGCCTCTCTGTGACCATAATTGCAGCCTCTCTGTGCCCATAATAGCAGCCTCTCTGTGACCATAATTGCAGCCTCTCTGTGACCATAATTGCAGCCTCTCTGTGCCCATAATAGCAGCCTCTCTGTGACCATAATTGCAGCCTCTCTGTGACCATAATATCAGTCTCTCGGTGCCCATAATCGCAGCCGCTCTGTGCCCATAATCGCAGCCTCTCTGTGCCCATAATTGCAGCCTCACTGTGCCCATCAATGCCTCCTCACTGTGCCCATAATCGCAGCCTCTCTGTGACCATAATTGCAGCCTCTCTGTGACCATAAATGCAGCCTCTCTGTGACCATAATCGCAGTCTCTCGGTGCCCATAATCGCAGCCTCTCTGTGACCATAATTGCAGCCTCTCTGTGACCATAAAAGCAGCCTCTCTGTGACCATAAATGCGGCCTCTCTGTGACCATAATTGCAGCCTCTCTATGCCCATAATTGCAACCTCACTGTGCCCATCAATGTCGCCTCACTTTGCCCATCAATGCTGCCTCACTGTGCCCATCAATGCCGCCTTACTTTGCCCATCAATGCCGCCTCACTGTGCCCATAATCGCAGCCTCTCTGTGACCATAATCGCAGCCTCTCTGTGCCCATCAATGCCGCTTCACTGTGCCCATAATCGCATAGCAGCCTTACTTTGCCTATGAATGCAGACTCACCATAGCCTGCCCTGGATCACACAGTGGACATCTCCCGCAGTACTGTGTGTCACATAGCTGGGTCTGTGTGTGTGTTAGGCGGCGCCGTAACAAGGTCCCGTCCCCCTAGACCGGCTCGTGTGATAGGCGGAACACTGATTAAATCTGCTACCACATGAGACGGTCTAGGGTGTGGGACCTTGTTACGGCGCTGCCGAACACACACACAGACCCAGCTCCCTGACACACAGCGCTCCCGACGCTGTGTGACAAACAAGAGGAGGAGGTGGGAGGGGAACGCTGCAGCCACAGATCAAAGCGGCCCCAGGACAGACAGCCTGTAGCGTAGCCTCTACTGTGCCCCCCTTCCTCCAGTAAATGGTCCCGCCCAGGGCATCCGTCCCTTCTGCCCACCCCTTGTACTGGCCCTGCCGCCTATTGCCTCCATCCTCTTCTCAACATCTCCAGGCAACACAAAGCCAGCGACATGGTGGCTAACTTGAATTGCAGGGTCCACATGTTTTGCTTTTAAAAAACCTTAAGTAGAGATTAATGCTACAGCAGAATACTATGATTCCCCCCAATGGTTTAAAGCGGTAGTAAAGGTTTAAAAAAACAGCAACCCTGTAAGGTAAAGGCATAATGTGCTAGTATACATTGTATACTAGCACATTATGAAAGACTTACCTTAACCACTTAAGGACTGAAAGGATTTACCCCCTTAATGGCCATACCATTTTTTGCAGTACGGCACTGCGTCGCTTTAACTGACAATTGCGTAGTTGTGTGACATTGAACCCAAACAAAATTTATCTTCTTTTTTGCCGACAAATAGAGCTTTCTTTTGGTGGTATTTGATCACCTCTGCATTTTTTTTTGCGCTATAAACCAAAAAATAGCAACAATTTTGAAAAAAAAAAAGCAATATTTTTTACTTTTTGCTATAATAAATATCCCCCCCCCCCCAAAAAAACATTTTTGGTAAAAAAAATCGCAATAAGCGTATACTGGTTTTCGCAAAAGTTATAGCATCTACAAAATAGGGGATATATTTATGGCATTTTTATTATTATTATTTTTTTTTTACTAGTAATGGCAGTGATCAGCGATCTTTAGTGGGACTGAGACATTTTGGTGGACAGATCACTCAGACACTTTTGACAATTTTTTGGGACCAGTGACATTGACCGTGACTGATTACTGTATAAATGACACTGGCAGGGATGGGGTTAGCACTAGTGGTGATCAAGGGGTTAAATGTGTTTCCTGGGAGGTGTTTCTAACTATGGGGGCGAGTGTACTGGCTGGAGGAGGAGAGAGATCGCTGTTCCTGATCACTAGGAACAGCAGATCTCTCTCTCCTCCCGTCAGAATGGGGATCTGTTTGTTTACACTGACAGATCCTTGTTCTGACTCTCTGTGGAGCGATCGCAGGTGGCCAGTGGACATCGCGGCTGCCGGTCACGCACATCGGCTCTGGCACCGTGCGCGCACCCACTGTATTTATTGCACGAATTGACGTACAGCTACGCCGATTCGGGCAATAGAGCCAACTTGTTGCAGTATAATTACGGCGGCTGGTCGGCAAGTGGTTAAAATAAAGCTAGCCACTGCAAAGGCTTCCATCTTCACCCCATCTTCCTTCAAGGTTTGCAGGCTGAGCCCGATTGAATGGTCGAGTCGTGATAACGTAGACTGTGGGAATCACGGCTGCAGCACCGAGCTCTGTAGGAACGATGCGGATATGCCATTCCTTCTGAACGTGTGCACCAGTAAGGTCACCGGCTGCTGCTCCCTGCCAGTACACGTTTAGGGGATATTACGTCAACTTACCAGTAAGCTTTTTTTTTTTAAGCTTACCTGTAGGTAAAAATAAAAATACAGAGTTTACTACCAATTCAAACTAAACCTACACTGAGAAAAATATATAGGCTGCCATTGCTGACCGCCTTCTGAAAATACTAGTCCCCTGGGTACATGCAGCAAGTTAAGTCAGAAGTTTTGCGCCAACTTGTTCCCAGTCAGTAGCTGAGAATGAACAGAAACCAATGGATCAGGTTAACAGCCAGGCAACTAGCCTCTTCAGAAGGAGAAGTCAGCAGTCCCAGACTGTATTCTCCCCCCACTACCCTATTAACAATTAAACACGTTTTTCACATTGTAATTCCTAGCTCACACTTGTGTTGGGGGTGGTACACAAAAATGATACCCCATGTCGCATTGGTTGCATTCAGCATTCATTACCAACATCAAAATGTCCAAACGTGACCTATTCAAGTGAATAGGACCACAGTGCAACCCCCCCTGAAACAACATGTTCTAAATGTGGTTGTGGTCCAGGGGTTAACGTTTTTCAGGGTTAAAACAGGTGCCTCCCAGCTTCCTCCCAACCACCCTCTAAAAAAAGCGATGCACGTCGGGTCACTTTTCAGAGGATCGGTAAGGGCTGCCGCAAGTGTGAACAAGCCCTAAATTAAAAATGTAACCTCTGACTGGTTGCTATTAGCAACACGTTTGTGTACTTGTCCTTTACGCCAGGAAGGGAACATAGGGCCGTATACATGAAATGTCTGATAAAGATAAACAGCCCTGTTGACTATAGCAACTAATCAGATTCCTTATGCGTTTTCAAAGCACTGGAGGCTCAGTGTTTGCTACGGGCAACAACCAACTTTTACCATTAACATGATTTATGTGACAACCTCATTAAGTGGAAGGGATTGAAAGGACTCCAGATTAATTATAAAGCAGAAGAGAGCTTTACTGAGGGAAGAGGTTAAAGTAATTACATGCAACCTGCAAGACAGGAGGCTCTTGTGTTTCTGCAATTTCCTACAATGAGGAATTGCTTTGGCGGCTGTTTTATACCTACAGAAGATAACTATTACCAACATCAGTCATCTCAGAAATCCTCAGGGCGGTATAGCCTTACCTGTCCCACTTTGGCTAAGGCTGGGACTAGCATCAGGACCTCTAGCCTGATGGAGGTTCCTTCAAAACCTTCAGGGCATTGCAGCCCTGCACCTCCATCTGAGGCATAAAACCCAGACACAAACCTAAGCATGCTGAGTGTCATTTCAGGACCTTCAGGGACTTTCAGCTCTTCTTGTCTCATCTAAGCTGAGGAGAGTGTCACTAAATGCCCATCTGGGGATGATGATGGACTCTGGCATCAGTCATCTCCAAAACCATCAGGTTCACCTTGGCTCAGAATGGGGCTGATGGCACCTCCAGCATCATTGATGTCTCTTCTAAACCTTCAGGGCATGGAAGCTCTGCACCACCATCTGAGGCTGTAACCCCTGACTCCACCCTAAGCATGGTGAGTGTCTTTCCAAGACCTTTCGGGCATCTTAGCACTGAGTATAAGACCACTAGATATGACATAACAACTTCAAGCTCTGACATCAAAATTGCTCTCTCAAGCTTCACATTGCACTACGTGCTCGGACAAAAAGGCATTGGAAAGTTAAGTGCTCATTTACTCAAATGTAATTTAGATTATTATCTCTGCCCACAAAACAAATCCCTCTCTGATAAACCAGCCAATATGTACCAACCACTGAAAATTGCTTCAGCTACTGGTAGGCTGAATTATCACCTGCTGCATTCTTCTGAAATCCACTTGCCATGGTCCTCTGCCACCATCTTGTCTCACCCTTTCTTCTGCATTCCTTATCATACTGAGGAGTGTAAGAAAACACGGAAAAGAAACTGGATGGAGCTGGGAATGGTGGCGCCTTCCGGCCCTTTAAGAGATTTATGAGGTGGAGCTTAAGAGCACATGATCGCCGTGATTGGCTGTCACGGCAGTCAAGTGATCCGAAAACTCCTGATCGCAAGCAGTGATCGGGAGCTTCGGTTAGGCATGTTTTGTCATGGGGTATGTCCGCAAAGTTAATTTGTTTGATTTAATCTTCAATTATTCACCTTTTGACAGTGACATCATCAGGCAAGTGTTATCACTAATGTAGCGCTACCCCTGCAGGAGCTGCTTGAGTATATTTGTTGCGTACTCTGCCTCTCAACCCCAAGAACAGTCTCGGCCCCTCTGGCACACCTGGCATTAGTGTAAGTGCAAGGACCAAGGAAAAACACACACATTATGATAAAACACAGACATTGCCTTTACTATAAGGTTTTCCGTGGAAAAGAAACAGACAGTAAAAGTATATATATATCAAAGGAATCAGCTGAATAGTAATAACTAAGACCAAGAGCAATATAGCTCAATACTATTCACTCCATTTGCATAGCTCAATACTTTATTTAGGCTGCTTTCAGGGGAATCCAAACCTAAGAATAACCCCAAGAGCAGAGGCAAACACTTCAACAATACGATCATTAATGACGACTTATATCAGATTGCTTACCTCCACGTAAATTGGCTCTATGAGTCCAGGCAAAAGGAGAGCAGAGGAATGACCCTCTCTTATGTCTGACCTCTCTCTTCTGTCCCCTGACTCCACAGGCCCAACTACAAACACTGTACCCAAATCAACATTTAGTGGCTTAACTCCCATTTCAGACTATCCTGCACACCCACTACATAAACAGAGCCCTGAATATGTGTGTGCATGCCCATATGGCACCAGTAACTTCAGTCCCTTGGAGGAAGAATGAGTCCTTGGATCTTTGGCTAGCCACATTAGTTGGTGCACTTAAACTTCTTGCTTTGTAAAGTGTGACCGTGGTATGCAGACAGTATCCAGATAGACACTGTGACTGCTTAACAGGCCATTAATGAGACCCAGATTCTAGTAAGTGTGGACAAAAGTGAGGTAATTCTGTCTGTATGCAGTGTCCTTGTTTCCTGCGGATGGGCAAGTGCCCGCTCACCAATCCTGCGGTCAAGGTCCAAACGAATGTCCTGGAACAAGCAAGTTCTTCTGATGACCCGACTGGTCAACTCACACTGGAACAATTTACACCGTCGGAGCAAATGCGCCTGGATATGCACCTGGGATCGCCCTCACTCAGACAGGATGCCTCCTAACTGGCTGTGGATACCTGGAACAATGCAGTGGACTGACCTGGGAGGCAATACTCCAAGTCCAGTCTCTTTTCCTGTCTCCGGGTAACTGCCTCACCTCAGGCAGACAAGATGGTGTCCTAAACTCCTTTTAGTGCAGAGAGTGCTGGACCTTGTAGTCCTGCCCCCATTTTACAAGGCTATGGGGCAGTTTGAGATGAAGACTACATGACTCAGAATTCCTTGCTGCAATCCAAGTGGTTGTCTATTGGCTCTCTCCTACCTGCCACTAAGAAAGCAGGGGAGGATGCAGAGAGAGCAGCTCTGTGTGTGTCTCTGCACAGTGAGAAGAGGAGTGGGGGGGGGGGGGGAATTTCCCAGAAGGGGCTGACAGGCACTCTCTCCCTTTAGTGAGAGCCTCGGTCAGCTTTACATGGGCGTGGGAGCTTCAGGCAGCTTGGCATGGCTGCGGGAGATGCGGGACACCTGCTACACTAAGTTTGAAATGGAAGAGAAAGCAAATTTTATACAATAATTACTTCTAAAGTCCAACTGAGGCATCTGTATTTATTACTGTAATGCAATCAGGTTGCAATTACAGTAATATTTATGCTCTTCTTTCTGTTTTTACATTTACAGTACATACTCAGTGCTGGCAGCGCCCTGGAAAGCCAGAAAAATTGCTCTCACACACTTTGAATGTGACATGCAGGTATGCACATCTCCATCCCTGTATATATATAAAAAGGAAGGGTTTTGGGACTTTCCATTAGGTGAGTATGCGCGGCCAAAGGATCGGTCAATTTTTTGCAAAAACATTTATTGTAAAGATGTTGACACAGTATCATAGTATATGCCCAGGTAAATGGGCTGAACAATGTCATGATTAACAAACAGTATTATAACACATTGGTAGCAATAGAGCAACCCATAATATGAAATGAAGCAATGATCACAGTACAAAGCAATTAGAAATGCACATAGTCTGTTGGTCTCTGTACATGAAAAATTCTTCTATAATAAAAAAGTAGGTGCAAGGTGCGTTTCATGTAAAAAAAAAAAATCTTCAGGGGCAGGTGCACCAAAGTCTAAAAAAGATAAATGAATTTCAATGTATATTAATTTGGAAAAGGTATAATTAAAAATGAAGGAGAAGGGGTGACCACTCATCCCAAATAAATACTCACAACGGTGGAGCATAGACCACGTGAGACCGGAAACTACAGGCTGCCAATTATGTCAGTCCCGGGAGCTGAAGTAAGAGCCCACTAGGGGAAAATCAGATGCATAACCTGGTCCCCATCGAAAGGAAGAATCTGTCCACACTGGTGGTGTGTACCACCAGTGTGGACTAAAAATATTAAATAAAATGCTCAATATGGGTTTTTGGTGAATAAAAAAATAAATATTGTATTGAAAATGTGTAAATTATATTGATAACAACTTGAACCCACCCCAAAAAAGTGAGTAAAAAGTCACGTGCAAGTGTTGTTTATTGTCTGGTCCCAAGATGGAAAGGAATCAGGTCCTTGGTAGTGAGAAAAAGGAGAAAGTAAAAAAGAACAAGTGCAGAAAGCATGAAAGGGAAAATTAAGGTGGAAAACATAAAACATGAGCTGTGGCCAGGTGCCTATCCTTTAATATGGGGCAATCTGGATTCTACAGTTGGGTTTTCTTAGTGGATTCTTGTATGTGGGACTAATTTCTGGTAAAAACTGCACCAGTCCCAGCTAGAACTGTTATGCCCCGTACACACGGTCGGACATTGATCGGACATTCCGACAACAAAATCCTAGGATTTTTTCCGACGGATTTTGGCTCAAACTTGCCTTGCATACACACGGTCACACAAAGTTGTCGGAAAATCCGATCGCTCTGAACGCGGTGACGTAAAACACGTACGTCGGGACTATAAATGGGGCAGTGGCCAATAGCTTTCATCTCTTTATTTATTCTGAGCATTCGTGGCACTTTGTGCGTCGGATTTGTGTACACACGATTGGAAATTCCGACAACGGATTTTGTTGTCGGAAAATTTTATCTTGTGTGTTGGAAATTCCTATGGAAAATGTGTGATGGAGCCTACACACGGTCGGAATTTCCCACAACAAGGTCCTATCACACATTTTCCGTCGGAAAATCCGACCGTGTGTACGGGGCATTAATGAAATTGATCCAGGTTCTTCCTGCCTCTGTCCATGGGTTATGTTTCTATTTAAAGTGAATTTCTTTGAAACATTTTACCTTCTAAATCTAAATTCATTCTCATTTATAGATTCATAATGGTGGAAACATCTTGCGGCTGTGAATTCCTTCACAGTAGTGGCATCCTCCATAGGTAACCAATTCTATTATATCCTATTATTATTATTATAATACGCGATTTATATAGCGCCAACAGTTTACGAAGCGCTTTACAATGTATAGGGGGGACAACACAACTACAGTACAGTTCAATACAAAAGATACAGGAGGGCCCTGCTCATAGAGCTTACATTCTAAAGGGAGGGGGTGGTGGTACAAAAGGTAATAGCTGCAGAGAATGATTTGATGGGGGGTGGCTCGGGGACAGTTATGTGGGTGTGGGATAGGCTTCCCTGAATTATTCCCTGAATATTATAGACCTGAGTACAGTGGCAGTGCATCCATGAGGGTGCACAGGCGCCGCCCCCTCTCTCCAGCCACCCCTCTAGCACCAATAGATATATTCATGCATTCATATGAATGGGTACCTATTGTCTTCCCACTTTTCAGATCAACAGATATAAGGCTAATGGAAAACATATTTCACTAGTAGCCACCTATAATTAAAATATCTGTTATCAGTAAAGTGACTCCTCTAAATCTGCTTGACATACACATGCCAGAATATGACACTAATGCCGCGTACACACGCACAGACTTTTTGACCAGACTGGTCCAACGGTCTATCCGATGGACTTTCGGCGGACTGCCGACGGACTTTCCGAACGAGCGGACTTGCCTACACACGATCACACCAAGGTCCGACAGATTCGTACGTGATGACGTACGACCGGACTAAAATAAGGAAGTTGATAGCCAGTAGCCAAGAGCTGCCCTAGCGTCGGTTTTCGTCCGTCGGACTAGCATACAAACGAGCATACTTTTTGACCGGACTTAAGTCCGTCGGAAAGATTTGAAACATGTTTTATTTCTAGGTCCGTTGGACTTTTGGGAAAAAAAAGTCAGTCGGAGCCCACACATGATCGTATTGTCCGACGGAGTCCGGTCCGCCGGACCAAGTCTGCTGGAAAGTCCGCTCGTGTGTATGCGGCATTACAGTTTTTCTCTTTTTAAGGACGTCAAGTCTGACAGTATTCTAGCGGACAGAAAAGGGCATGCCTGCATTGCAAATTACGGTTTGACGGTTGCAGGTTTGTATGATGATAATATTGTCACGGGAATAGCCAGAACCAATGGGTACATACCCATAACTAGACCTCACCTATTTAGTATATCAGAATGTATTCACTGTCCCTCTAATGCTTGTAAAATAAAAACTGATTCTAAATTCCATGGGCTTCTTTGACATATTCGGGTTGAATTACTTTTTTGTATTGATCAATTTACCTAATGGTGTCTTTTCTCTGATTGGCAGGTTATCAACAATGACTTTTACTGGTTCAAATCTGACTGGTTTTCACTGAAGGTCACCACCTACATCTTGACCACTGAACGTAAGCCATTTAGGGCAAGGAGCGCTGAAGGGTACAGGAGGGAGGTGAACTTCAGGCATCTTGTTTATCCTCCTGACATGGACCCAGACCTGGAGGACCTCATCGAAGAAATAAGTAGGATGAGACATTTTTTAACTCAGAAAAAACACAAGAAAGGTTCCTGGGCCTACTGATGCTGCTTTATGGATATAATGTAGACTTGCTGACAAATCAGCTGGACAGTTGGGTAGTTTGGCTATTCTATCCTGACCTCAGGAAGTTTGAAATGGTCAAATAGCAGCATAGCATAAAGTATACTAATCTTTTGTATTTGTACCATATATACGATTGATTACATCCATGTGAATAGCACTCAACTTACATACACATGAGCAGATATGTATCTAGCACTTGTACTAGTATATATATATCTTCACATGGGTGAGAGTCAGAGTTGTTTTTAAACCATTCAAAGCCAAGTGAAGTAACTTTTAGTCAAGTCTACAATAACACCCGCTCAATTCCAATTCCAGTGTACAAAAGCCGTGCCTCCTCCTCGTCCTCATCTGTGATAGGGGAACACTCAGTTTCCCAGCAGTGAGTCAGTGTTCAGTGTTCCGCCTGTCACGGACGTCCTCTCATCCTCATCCCACGGACGAGGATGAGAGGATGTCCGTGATAGGCTGAACACTGACTGCTGGGAAACTGAGTGTTCTGCCTATCACAGACGAGGAGGAGGCATGGCTTTTGTACACTGGAATGGCCGTCGTCTGACTGCATGACACGCTGATCAGGTATGCAGATCGGCACAAGAAGGTTGCAATGGATGGACACTGAGAGGTTGCAGATCGGCACAGGAAGGCTACAATTGACACAGAGAGGTTGCAGATCGGCACAGGGAGGCTGCAATGGACACAGAGAGGTTGCAGATCGGCACAGGAAGGCTGCAATGGACACAGGGAGGTATACAGCTGCAGATGGGCATTGTTGACCCTCTTTTCCACTCACAGTAGCTGCTGCATTTCTCACCCTCGGCTTATAATTGAGTCAATAAGTGTTCCCAGTTTTTAGTGGTAAATTAGGTGCCTCGGCTTATACTCGAGTATATACTGTACTTTAACCACTTGACGACCGCCTCACGCCGATGTACGTCGGCAAAGTGGCACGGACAGGCAAAATCACGTACAGGGTACGTGATTTGTCTTCCGCGGGTGGGGGGTCCGATCGGACCCCCCCCCGGTGCCCGAGGCGGTCGTCGTTTGTCCAGCGGCGATCGGTGATGAGGGGGAGACCATCCGTTCGTGGCCCCCCCCTCGCGATCGCCGCCGGCCAATGAGAACACTCCTTTGCTGCTGTATGCTAAACAGCAGCAAAGGAAGTGATGTCATCTCCCCTCGGGTCGGTATTTTCCGTTCCGGCCCGAGGAGAGACGACAAGTATGTGAGTGCACAAACACTACACACACAGTAGAACATGCCAGGCACACAAATCACCCCGATCCCCCCCCCGATCGCCCCCCGATCCCCCCCCAATCACCCCCCCCCCCCCTGTCACAAACTGACACCAGCAGTTTTTTTTTTTTTTTTTTGTTTTTTTTTCTGATTACTGCATGGTGTCAGTTTGTGACAGTTACTGTGTTGGGACAGTGTATATTACCCCCCTTTAGGTCTAGGGTACCCCCCTAACCCCCCCTAATAAAGTTTTAACCCCTTGATCACCCCCCGTCACCAGTGTCGCTAAGCGATCATTTTTCTGATCGCTGTATTAGTGTCGCTGGTGACGCTAGTTAGTGAGGTAAATATTTAGGTTCGCCGTCAGCGTTTTATAGCGTCAGGGACCCCCATATACTACCTAATAAATGTTTTAACCCCTTGATTGCCCCCTAGTTAACCCTTTCACCACTGATCACCGTATAACCGTTACGGTTGACGCTGGTTAGTTCGTTTATTTTTTATAGTGTCAGGGCACCCGCCGTTTATTACCGAATAAAGGTTTAGCCCCCCGATCGCCCGGCGGTGATATGCGTCGCCCCAGGCAGCGTCAAATTAGCGCCAGTACCGCTAACACCCACGCACGCAGCATGCGCCTCCCTTAGTGGTATAGTATCTGAACGGATCAATATCTGATCCGATCAGATCTATACTAGCGTCCCCAGCAGTTTAGGGTTCCCAAAAACGCAGTGTTAGCGGGATCAGCCCAGATACCCGCTAGCACCTGCGTTTTGTCCCTCCGCCCGGCCCACCCAAGTGCAGTATCGATCGATCACTGTCACTTACAAGGCACTAAACGCATAACTGCAGCGTTCGCAGAGTCAGGCCTGATCCCTGCGATCGCTAACAGTTTTTTTTGTAGCGTTTTGGTGAACTGGCAAGCACCAGCCCCAGGCAGCGTCAGGTTAGCGCCAGTACCGCTAACACCCACGCACGCACCATACACCTCCCTTAGTGGTATAGTATCTGAACGGATCAATATCTGATCCGATCAGATCTATACTAGCGTCCCCAGCAGTTTAGGGTTCCCAAAAACGCAGTGTTAGCGGAATCAGCCCAGATACCTGCTAGCACCTGCGTTTTGCCCCTCCGCCCAGCCCAGCCCAGCCCACCCAAGTGCAGTATCGATCGATCACTGTCACTTACAAAACACTAAACGCATAACTGCAGCGTTCGCAGAGTCAGGCCTGATCCCTGCGATCGCTAACAGTTTTTTTTGTAGCGTTTTGGTGAACTGGCAAGCACCAGCCCCAGGCAGCGTCAGATTAGCGCCAGTACCGCTAACACCCACGCACGCACTGTACACCTCCCTTAGTGGTATAGTATCTGATCGCATCAATATCTGATCCGATCAGATCTATACTAGCGTCACCAGCAGTTTAGGGTTCCCAAAAACGCAGTGTTAGCGGGATCAGCCCAGATACCTGCTAGCACCTGCGTTTTGCCCCTCCGCCCGGCCCAGCCCAGCCCACCCAAGTGCGGTATCGATCGATCACTGTCACTTACAAAACACTAAACGCATAACTGCAGCGTTCGCAGAGTCAGGCCTGATCCCTGCGATCGCTAACAGTTTTTTGGTAGTGTTTTGGTGAACTGGCAAGCGCCAGCGGCCTAGTACACCCCGGTCGTAGTCAAACCAGCACTGCAGTAACACTTGGTGACGTGGCGAGTCCCATAAGTGCAGTTCAAGCTGGTGAGGTGGCAAGCACAAGTAGTGTCCCGCTGCCACCAAAAAGACAAACACAGGCCCGTCGTGCCCATAATGCCCTTCCTTCTGCATTCGCCAATCCTAATTGGGAACCCACCGCTTCTGCAGCGCCCGTACTTCCCCCATTCACATCCCCAACCAAATGCAGGCGGCTGCATGAGAGGCATTTTTATGTCCTCCCGAGTACCCCTACCCAACGAACCCCCCAAAAAAGATGTCGTGTCTGCAGCAAGCGCGGATATAGGCGTGACACCCGCTATTATTGTCCCTCCTGTCCTGACAATCCTGGTCTTTGCATTGGTGAATGTTTTGAACGCTACCATGCACTAGTTGAGTATTAGTGTAGGGTACAGCATTGCACAGACTAGGCACACTTTCACAGGGTCTCCCAAGATGCCATCGCATTTTGAGAGACCCGAACCTGGAACCGGTTACCGTTATAAAAGTTAGTTACAAAAAAAGTGTGTAAAAAAAAAAAAAATATGAAATAAAAAAAAATAGTTGTTGTTTTATTGTTCTCTCTCTCTCTATTCTCTCTCTCTATTGTTCTGCTCTTTTTTACTGTATTCTATTCTGCAATGTTTTATTGTTATTGTTATTGTTATTGATTGTTATTGTTATTGTTATTGTTATTATGTTTTATCATGTTTGTTTTTCAGGTGTGTAATTATTTACACTTTACTGTGCTTTATTGTTAACCATTGTTAACCATTTTTTTGTCTTCAGGTACGCCATTCACGACTTTGAGTGGTTATACCAGAATGATGCCTGCAGGTTTAGGTATCATCTTGGTATCATTCTTTTCAGCCAGCGGTCGGCTTTCATGTAAAAGCAATCCTAGCGGCTAATTAGCCTCTAGACTGCTTTTACAAGCCGTGGGAGGGAATGCCCCCCCCCCCCACCGTCTTCCGTGTTTTTCTCTGGCTCTCCTGTCTCAACAGGGAACCTGAGAATGCAGCCGGTGATTCAGCCAGCTGACCATAGAGCTGATCAGAGACCAGAGTGGCTCCAAACATCTCTATGGCCTAAGAAACCGGAAGCTACGAGTATTTCATGACTTAGATTTCGCCGGATGTAAATAGCGCCATTGGGAAATTGGGGAAGCATTTTATCACACCGATCTTGGTGTGGTCATTTGCTTTGAGGGCAGAGGAGAGATCTAGGGTCTAATAGACCACAATTTTTTCAAAAAAGAGTACCTGTCACTACCTATTGCTATCATAGGGGATATTTACATTCCCCGAGATAACAATAAAAATGATTAAAAAAAAAAATATGAAAGGAACAGTTTAAAAGTAAGATTAAAAAAGCAAAAAAATAATAAAGAAAAAAAAAAACAAAAAAAAAAACACCCCTGTCGCCCCCTGCTCTCGCGCTAAGGCGAACGCAAGCGGCGGTCTGTCGTCAAACGTAAACAGCAATTGCACCATGCATGTGAGGTATCACCGTGAAGGCCAGATTGAGTGCAGTAATTTTTCCAGTAGACCTCCTCTGTAAATCTAAAGTGGTAACCTGTAAAGGCTTTTGAAGGCTTTTAAACATGTATTTATTTTGTTGCCACTGCACGTTTGTGCGCAATTTTAAAGCATGTCATGTTTGGTATCCATGTACTCGGCCTGAGATCATCTTTTTTATTTCATCAAACATTTGGGCAATATAGCGTGTTTTAGTGCATTAAAATTAAAAAAAGTGTGTTTTTTCCCCAAAAAATGCGTTTGAAAAATCGCTGCGCAATTACTGTGTGAAAAAAAAAAATGAAACACCCACCATTTTAATCTGTAGGGCATTTGCTTTAAAAAAATATATAATGTTTGGGGGTTCAAAGTAATTTTTTTGCAAAAAAAAAAAACTTTTTCATGTAAACAATAAGTGTCAGAAAGGGCTTTGTCTTCAAGTGGTTAGAAGAGTGGGTGATGTGTGACATAAGCTTCTAAATGTTGTGCATAAAATGCCAGGACAGTTCAAAACCCCCCCAAATGACCCCATTTTGGAAAGTAGACACCCCAAGCTATTTGCTGAGAGGCATGTCGAGTCCATGGAATATTTTATATTGCGACACAAGTTGCGGGAAAGAGACAAATTTTTTTTTTTTTTTTTTTTTTTTGCACAAAGTTGTCACTAAATGATATATTGCTCAAACATGCCATGGAAATATATGAAATTACACCCCAAAATACATTCTGCTGCTTCTCCTGAGTACGGGGATACCACATGTGTGAGACTTTTTGGGAGCCTAGCCGCGTACGGGACCCCGAAAACCAAGCACCGCCTTCAGGCTTTCTAAGGGCGTGAATTTTTGATTTCACTCTTCACTGCCTATCACAGTTTCGGAGGCCATGGAATGCCCAGGTGGCACAAAACCCCCCCAAATGACCCCATTTTGGAAAGTAGACACCCCAAGCTATTTGCTGAGAGGTATAGTGAGTATTTTGCAGACCTCACTTTTTGTCACAAAGTTTTGAAAATTGAAAAAAGAAAAAAAAAATGTTTTTTCTTGTCTTTCTTCATTTTCAAAAACAAATGAGAGCTGCAAAATACTCACCATGCCTTTCAGCAAATAGCTTGGGGTGTCTACTTTCCAAAATGGGGTCATTTGGGGGGGTTTTGTGCCACCTGGGCATTCCATGGCCTCCGAAACTGTGATAGGCAGTAAAGAGTGAAATCAAAAATTTTCACCCTTAGAAATCCTGAAGGCAGTGATTGGTTTTTGGGGTCCAGTACGCGGCTAGGCTCCCAAAAAGTCCCACACATGTGGTATCCCCATACTCAGGAGAAGCAGCTAAATGTATTTTGGGGTGCAATTCCACATATGCCCATGGCCTGTGTGAGCAATATATCATTTAGTGACAACTTTATGAAAAAAAAAAAAAAAAAAAAAAAAAAGTGTCACTTTCCCGCAACTTGTGTCAAAATATAAAATATTCCATGGACTCAATATGCCTCTCAGCAAATAGCTTGGGGTGTCTACTTTCCAAAATGGGGTCATTTTGGGGGGTTTTGTGCCACCTGGGCATTCCATGGCCTCCGAAACTGTGATAGGCAGTGAAGAGTGAAAGCAAAAATTTACACCCTTAGAAATCCTGAAGGCGGTGATTGGTTTTCGGGGCCCCGTACGCGGCTAGGCTCCCAAAAAGTCCCACACATGTGGTATCCCCATACTCAGGAGAAGCAGCTAAATGTATTTTGGGGTGCAATTCCACATAGGCCCATGGCCTGTGTGAGCAATATATCATTTAGTGACGACTTTTTGTAAATATTTTTTTTTTTTTTTTTTTTTGTCATTTTTCAATCACTTGGGACAAAAAAAATAAATATTCAATGGGTTCAACATGCCTCTCAGCAATTTCCTTGGGGTGTCTACTTTCCAAAATGGGGTCATTTGGGGGGGTTTTGTACTGCCCTGCCATTTTAGCACCTCAAGAAATGACATAGGCAGTCATAAACTAAAAGCTGTGTAAATTCCAGAAAATGTACCCTAGTTTGTAGACGCTATAACTTTTGCGCAAACCAATAAATATACACTTATTGACATTTTTTTTACCAAAGACATGTGGCCGAATACATTTTGGCCTAAATGTATGACTAAAATTTAGTTTATTGGATTTTTTTTATAACAAAAAGTAGAAAATATCATTTTTTTTCAAAATTTTCGGTCTTTTTCCGTTTATAGCGCAAAAAATAAAAACCGCAGAGGTGATCAAATACCATCAAAAGAAAGCTCTATTTGTGGGAAGAAAAGGACGCAAATTTCGTTTGGGTACAGCATTGCATGACCGCGCAATTAGCAGTTAAAGCGACGCAGTGCCAAATTGGAAAAAGACCTCTGGTCCTTAGGCAGCATAATGGTCCGGGGCTCAAGTGGTTAAATAAATAGGGATAATTGTAGACACGCACCCACACTCACTCAGATTGGACTGGTGTCTTTATTCAACCTTACTATGTAACTATGTAACTATATATTAACAGAGCTGAACCTTTTAAAGCTAAAGAAAGCTCGAAAAATAGAATTCTAAGTGGAGACTGTGCTTTCTAGGACTATGCTCATAGGTGCCAAACACTAACTGTGCATACAAACATATAACTCATAAATATGTTAATACAATATAAAACCATTAAAATTAAAGTCCATAAATAATGTGCTCTGTGTCTTTAAAACAATCCATTAGTGAAGCTCACACCACACTCACCAGAAAGGTATGACCCTTTTTTTCAAAGAAGGTCAGAACTCGCTTTGATATGAATTTCCGTGTGTATCCGTATGATCTCTTGTCCCCCAATGGTGTCCTGAACAATTTTTTTAAATTTCTGTATGAATAACGGTGCTTTTGCACCTTTAAGGACTTCTGTATAAAACCCCCTCGCCGGGGTAAAAGATGGAAGAATCTCTCATGGTGTAGTATTGGTTTAGAATATCACAAAAATGTTTATTAAGAAAGTTTAAAATATACTTACATTTAAAAAGTAAAATTAGGCATTTCTATTGTATTAACATATTTATGAGTTACGGTATATGTTTGTATGCACATTTCGTTTTTTTGCACCATTAAGCAGTCCTAGGGAGAGCGATCTCCTCTTAGAATTTTAAGTAACTTTTAGTGCCCATGTATACAAGTCCTAAAAGATGGTAAATAAGTGAAGTGACCTCGTGCTACAGATAATAATGTCAAATAAATAATACATGAAGCTGCTCCCCTCAAAGTTCAAAGTGCTCAGTTAAAGTGATTGGGGTATTGTGTGATCGGTGGTGCTATTATTGGGTGCTAAACCAATATTTTTACCACTAAATAAATTTTATATAATTAAAGTGTTACTAAACCCACAATAGTAAAATCTGTCTGTATATGCAGAATAGCATGATTGTTATACTCGCTGTGGATCTTAAGGGGTTAATCCTCTGCATTGTGTAAAAAGGCTCTTTGACACTATATGGGCAGATCCTTCCCTCCTGAACTGTCTATCTTGGCAAGGGCAATACAGTGAGAGTAGCCATCCTGTACATGGTCTTTCCTGAAGACGTTGTAAGACGAAACGTACGTCGAGACGCATTCTGGTCACGTCACTTCTGGGTATCCACTTCTGGTTTCTTATCACCATGGCGAGGAACAGTGTTGCCAACCGTCAGTATTTTTACTGGCAGCCAGTAAAAAACAGGCAATTTTCTCCTGCCAGTAAATAGAAAAGTTGCCAGTAAAAAACGACGCTCGTCCCGGAGCCAGCCGAGACCATACAAGTGCCTGCTACAGTGTGTTCGGGCAGCCCTGGTGGAGGGGGTGCCTGAACATGTCCTGTGATGTCATGGTGCAAGGGAGCCAAGCAGAGCGGCCAAAGCCTTGTGTGTGGGTCTGCGGGATGGGAGCAAGGCAGGCCAGGAGGGGGACCATCAGTGCTGTTTGGACTGGAGGGACCACCTGGCTTGGAGAGAGACTGTCACTGTGACACTACTTACTTACTATATTGAAAATAAAATAAGAAATATATTGTCTTACCTTATTATCTACTTTAAATCACATTGATAATTACATGTTGTACTTGTTTGTAGCCTAAATAGTGAAATTTGTACTTAAAACTGTAATTTTGTAACTTTTGGAAATGCCAGTAAAAACGTGGCTGTGCCAGTAAATTTTGGGTGTCGTGTCAGTAAATTTCAATCTGGTAGGTTGGCAACACTGGCGAGGAAACGCACGCCGAACACCGAGCGGAGGCCGGGCGGCTGCAGACTTCTGTCTGGTGATTTATGCTGATATCCCCGGTGGCGGGAAAAAGGCACCTCCAAATGTAAGCAGCCACTTTGGAATTTGTTTTATATCTTTTAAATAAACTGTATTACGCTATGGTCCCTTTCATATTTAGATTCTAAATGGGCTATCGTGGTGGAGAGGAGGTTATAAATGATAAGGTTTCCAGACACATCTCCCTTGGTTCACAAGCAAGTCTATTGATCCACATTACCAGAGTTTTTTGACCTTCTTTTTAGTTAAAGAGGTCATGTATATTTGGTGACTAGGCATTTTACTCACACACATCGGGTGATATTTATAAAATGTTGCTTTTGGTGACAGTGCATGAATTGGAGTCCCATCACTAAAGGACATATGGACTTTGAATTGATGAATTATTTGTTTCACTGATTGCATCACTATTACCATCATTAAAGGACTATCTATTTTTGATTAATTGTTACGTTTGATTGATTGTATCACTATCAAGCACTATGCACTTTAATATGTTTGTTCAATCACAAATGCATATTATTAAGTTCTGGCGATTTTTTTTTTTTTTTAAGTCAGCAGCTACAAATACTGCAGCTGCTGACTTCTAAAATAAGGACACTTACCTGTCCAGGGCGCCTGGGATGTCGGCCCCCCGAAGCCGATCTCTCCCTCGGCTCTCGGGTGATGCCGCCGCCATCTTTGGTAAGGGAATCAGGAAGTGAAGCCTCGCGGCTTCACTTCCTGGTTCCCTACTGCGCATGCGCGACTCACGCTGCGCTATCCCACTGGTCCCTGCTGTCTTCTGGGACCTGTGTGTCTCTCAGAAGACAGAGGGAGGGGGCGGAGAAGGTGCCGGAAGTGGCTTAGATACCCGCGGTTGGCTCGGGTATCTATGCCCGGAAGTGGGAGCAAAATACCTGTATTCGACAGGTATCTGCTTCCCCCTCCCCCCCCCTGAAAGTTGCCAAATGTGACACCGAAGGGGGGGAGGAACCAGAAAAGCGGAAGTTCCATTTTTGGGTGGAACTCTGCTTTAATTATATATAATTTATTTTAATGGTAAAAATATTGGTTTAGCACCCAAAAATAGCGCCCCCTATCACACAATACCTCAAAGTCCTAAAAGATAACTGTTTCTATATTTCTCTTCTGTGCAAATATCCTGATGATACACTTGGGATCACTGAAGATATCAGATCCAATATCACAGAAGTCTTTCCAACAAGTAGTGTATCAGTACTGCTAAGTTAAAGGATCACCCCACACTGGGGAATGAGCACATGATTTTTGGAACATCAGATCCAATATGCAGTGCCCCGAAAAAGTATTCATACCCCTTTAAATTTTCCACAATTTGTCATGTTACAACCAAAAACGTAAATGTATTTTATTTGGATTTTATGTGATAGACCAACACAAAGTGGCACATAATTATGAAGTGGAAGGAAAATTATAAATGGTTTTCAATTTTTTTTACAAATAAATATGTGAAAAATGTGGAGTGCATTTGTATTCAGCCCCCCTGAGTCAATACTTTGTAGAACCCCCTTTCTCTGCAATTACAGCTGCAAGTCTTTTTGGGGATGTCTTTACAAGCTTTGCACATCTAGAGAGTGACATTTTTGCCCATTCTTCTTTGCAAAATATCTCAAGCTCTGTCAGATTGGATGGAGAGCGTCTGTGAACAGCAATTCCCAAGTCTTGCCACAGATTCTCAGTTGGATTTAGGTCTGGTCCTTGACTGGGCCATTCTAACACATGAATATGCTTTGATCTAAACCATTCCATTGTAGCTCTGGCTGTATATTTAGGGTCGTTGTCCTGCTAAAAGGTGAACCTCCGCCCAGTCTCAAGTCTTTTGCAGACCCTAACAGGTTTTCTTCTAAGATTGCCCTGTATTTGGCTTCATCCATCTTCCCATCAATTCTGACCAGCTTTCCTGTCCCTGCTGAAGAAAAGCATCGCCACAACATGATGCTGCCACCACCATGTTTCACAGTGTGTTCAGGGTGATGTGCAGTGTTAGTTTTCCACCACACGTAGCGTTTTGCTTTTATGCCAAAAAGTTAAACTTTGGTCTCATCTGACCAGCGCACCTTCTTCCACATGTTTACTGAGTCCTCTACATGGCTTCTTGCAAACTGCAGACATGACTTCTTATGGCTTTCTTTCAACAATAACTTTCTCCTTGCTTCTATTCCATAAAGGACAAATTTATGGAGTACACGACTAATAGTTGTCCTGTGGACAGATTCTCTCACCTGAGCTGTGGATCTCTGAAGCTCCTCCAGAGTTACCATGGGCCTCTTGGCTGTTTCTCTGATTAATGCTCTCCTTGCCCGGCCTGTCAGTTTAGGTGGACGGCCATGTCTTGGTAGGTTTGCAGTTGTGCCATGCTCTTTCCATTTTTGGATGATGGATTGAACAGAGCTCCGTGAGATGTTTAAAGCTTGGAATATTTTTTAATAACCTAACCCTGCTTCAAACTTCTCCACAACTTTATCCCGGACCTGTCTGGTGTGTTTCTTGGCCTTCATGATGCTGTTTGTTCACCAAGGTTATCTACATACCTCTGAGGGCTTAACAGAACACAGTATTTATACTGAGATTAAATTACACACAGGTGGACTCTTTTTACTAATCAGGTGACTTCTGAAGGCAATTGGTTCCACTAGATTTTAGTTAGGGGTATCAGAGTAAAGGGGGCTCTATAGAAATGCATGCCACACTTTTCACATATTTATTTGTGAAAAAATTGAAAACCATTTCTCATTTTCCTTCCACCTCACAATTATGTGGCAATTTATGTTGGTCTATCACATAAAATCCCAATAAAATACAGTTACGCTTTTGGTTGTAACATGACAAAATGTGGACAATTTCAAGGGGTAGGAATATTTTTTCAAGGCACTGTACTCATGGAATCCATTGACTGGGAGGAACTAGAGGAAGTAAAAACATCAACAACAACAACAAGTACACAGATTCTGATATGATGAGAAAGAAAAAAGAAGGTTTTTTTTTTTACACAACCCACACAGCATATTCCAGCCTGCTAACCTCACAGACTAATCAGTTGACTGTTCCATTTTCAATGAAAGGAGGACATAGAAATGTAACTTTCTATGCACCAGACACAACGTTGTATAGTTGAGAGCAAAAGTGAAACGATACAATGGTACCCAATATCATTAGGGAATTTGTCCCCTAAACCAGGGGTCCCCAACCCCCGGGCCGCAGGCCAGGCCACACAGTGGGAGATGAGCAGTGACCATGGTCCGCACAGAGCTATCACAGACTGCAGTGGGCACAGAACTCTAAAAACTAGGCCTTTTCCCAAAAACCGGGGACATTTGGTCACCTTATGTAATTTATTCCTACTCTGAGCAATGCCACCCGCCTAACGATGCTCCTGAGAAAAGACTGGGATGTTGGAGCAATCCTCAACCTCCAAGGAAGGGTCTGTGCAGCTGCTGGTGCTGGTGCTGGTGCACCCTTCTTCACAGGAAACCATTTTTATTCGATTGTGTTATTGTAGCAGACCCTTGAAATATTCAGAAAGTTAAATCCTGGAACAGCATGTTTGTATGATTTGAGACAAGGCTTTACTGCGTGATATAAATATGAATTATACAAAACAACATGCAGAAAGTGAATGCTCAGTTTCATTTCAATTATTTATTTTGTATTGTCAGTTTTGTCTCTGTAGACCTTTCATGTAATATACAAAGAATGTCCAGCTTAATTGAATTTTCACTTTTCTTATAGACATCGATGTTCAATATTGCAGTGCCAGTGGATATCATGAGACATATCTCTTGGGTTTCTCATTGATATCATCTTCATTTGCTTCATCTCTGACCTCTTGTGATATTCAGGGTATTCTTCAAGCTAGATGAAAAAGGTTTTTCATTATAGTGACAGAATGACACAGGCCGAATCTTACAGAATGGACTTTTTCATTAAAAAAGTGGAATTTCTTTTTCTTCCTTTCTTCCTTCTTTCCTTTCTGCTGTATTCCCTTGCTTTAGATTTTAGTCTATAAAAAAAAAAAAATATATATATATATATATATATATATATATATATATAATTATTTTATATATATATATATATATATATATATATATATATATATATATATATATATATATATACATATTTGGACATTTTCACTTAAGGGTGTTCTCACTTTTGTTGCCAGCGATTTAGACATTAATGGCTGTGTGTTGAGTTATTTTGAGGGGACAGCAAATTTACACTGTTATACAAGCTGTACACTCACTACTTTACATTGTAGCAAAGTGTCATTTCTTCAGTGTTGTCACATGAAAAGATAGAATAAAATATTTACAAAAATGTGAGGGGTGTAGTCACTTTTGTGAGATACTGTATAAGCAAACTGAGAAACTGAGGAGGTTGATAAACTTTTGGAACATGGACAGCCAACAACCATTAAAAAGGGCCTATTGTACCCCTAAAAAACAAAGAATTTAGAATAGGATTGTGCCTTTTAAAAACATGCTTAATATTAGGATTGCACCCATACCGATATCGGTATTGGTGCGGATGCCCAGTGTCTTCATGAGAAAATGCAACAATACCTGAAACTGATACCTTGCGGTGCGATTTGGAGGAAGTGAATGGTATAGAAAATTTCCTCTACCAGCTTCTGTGTTATGTGACAGGCTGCATAGGAGAGGGCTGCCGAGGGTGGCGGAACGGCATCCCGGCACGTTCTGGCAGCAAAAAATCCCTGACTATATGTTTGAATGATTTTATAATAAATAGTTGGATTTTAACAGTATTGTATGTTTTGCATTACCAGGCACCTTTAAAGTCCCACATTTATAGGAAATTGTTTCAGTTATCAATGACTTTCGTGATCATAGTGCCTATCCAGGCAATCTTGGCGTTAGGTATACATAAGGATCTTATCAAACCAATAAAAGCAGTCCATTTGGTAGGCATTACACACACTTTAAGTGCTGTTGTATGCAGTTAGTAGGTCCCCTTTAGTACCCAGTCTCTATGTATCAGCTCCGTCTCAACTGTAGCCAACCCTTTCAATGAAAACGTCTCTCTGACAGTGAAGTTCACAGCTTTCCCAACGGAAAGAGGTTTTGCCGTATAATTCATTTTGAGAACTGCATTGATTTAAAGATCTTCGCACGCTGGTTCCAAAGTAATTACATTTTCAAAATTAAAAATAGATAAAAATGTGACCTATCTGTAGAAATCCCACTAAGACATGTTGGCACTTGTGCTAATCAATTTGCGTTTAATTATTGCTGCTGTTAGCGATGGGGTAAATAGCAGCTAGGCAATTATTGCAGATACAAGATATGTTTACATTATTGTGACGGCAGAGATAGGAAGGATTGTGCGGAGGAGTCCTGACTATCTGCTTACATTTTCATAAATGTTTCACACCTTTGCTCTATGTTAGATATTAATATAAAATCACATTTCCTATGTGGGGTATGTACCAAAAAAAAAAAAGAAGTGTATTCTTCAGACAGTGGGGGTCGCACTTGGCTAAAAAAAAGAGAATTTTAAATAGTGCATTTAATTTACCTGGACACAACACAGTGAAAAAACAAACCTATTGTGTTCCTGAATTATTAAACATGCATCCATAATGGTGACATCAAGCAGCCACACTGGCACACAGTAGGCAGGCATAGTCCACCGTTGTCACTATTGTGTGCAGCCAATGTTAGAGCAAGTGCAAATAGACAGGAAGTGGCTGAAAGAGCCTGATGGGGCTCATCGGCACTGAGATGAAAAATAGCATAAAAAAAGTGAAAATAGCGAAGTTTTGGCTTAGAAACTAATAAACCAATTTTTTAAAATTTTTTTGCACATTTGTTACAATACACATTTTAGGCCTAAAGTATACTTTAGGCCTAAAACCCCCAAACAATATAATCCCCCAAACAATATAATATTTATATAATAATATCAGTGCACACAAACGCAATATAATATCCAGATTCCGGTAGAATATTAAATATGCAGTCACATTAAATAAATAAATACCAAATATGTCTAGCCTAAAAATTGGGAGCACCCATGAAAACGAAGGTACCCACATTTGTCCATAGGCGACACTTTAACCACTTCAGCCCCGGAAGGTTTTACCCCCTTCCTGACCAGAGCACTTTTTACAATTCAGCACTGCGTCGCTTTAACTGATAATTGCGCGGTCATGCAATGCTCTACCCAAACGAAATTTGCGTCCTTTTCTTCTCACAAATAGAGCTTTCTTTTGATGATATTTGATCACCTCTGCCGTTTTTATTTTTTGCGCTATACACGGAAAAAGACCGAAAATTTTGAAAAAAAATGATATTTTCTACTTTTTGTTCTAAAAAAAATCCAATAAACTCAATTTTAGTCATACATTTAGGCCAAAATGTATTCGGCCACATGTCTTTGGTAAAAAAAATGTCAATAAGTGTATATTTATTGGTTTGCGCAAAAGTTATAGCGCCTACAAACTAGGGTACATTTTCTGGAATTTACACAGCCTTTAATTTATGACTGCCTATGTCGTTTCTTGAGGTGCTAAAATGGCAGGGCAGTACAAAACCCCCACAAATGACCCCATTTTGGAAAGTAGACACCCCAAGGAATTTGCTGAGAGGCATGTTGAGCCCATTGAATATTCATTTTTTTTGTCCCAAGTGATTGAATAATGACAAAAAAAAAAAAAAAATTACAAAAAGTTGTCACTAAATGATATATTGCTCACACAGGCCATGGGCATATGTGGAATTGCACCCCAAAATACATTTAGCTGCTTCTCCCGAGTATGGGGATACCACATGTGTGGGACTTTTTGGGAGCCTAGCCGCGTACGGGGCCCCGAAAACCAATCACTGCCTTCAGGATTTCTAAGGGCGTACATTTTTGATTTTACTCCTCACTACCTATCACAGTTTTGAAGGCCATAAAATGCCCAGATGGCATAAAACCCCCCCAAATGACCCCATTTTGGAAAGTAGACACCCCAAGCTATTTGCTTTGAGGCATGTTGAGTCCATGGAATGTTTTATATTTTGACAAAAGTTGCGGGAAAGTGACAAATTTTTTTTTTTTTTTTTTTTTTTTGCACAAAGTTGTCACTAAATGATATATTGCTCACACAGACCATGGGCATATGTGGAATTGCACCCCAAAATACATTTAGCTGCTTCTCCTGAGTACGGGGATACCACATGTGTGAGACTTTTTGGGAGCCTAGCCGCGTACGGGACCCCGAAAACCAATCACTGCCTTCAGGATTTCTAAGGGCGTACATTTTTGATTTTACTCCTCACTGCCTATCACAGTTTCGGAGGCCATGGAATGCCCAGGTGGCACAAACCCCCCCCCCAAATGACCCCATTTTGGAAAGTAGACACCCCAAGCTATTTGCTGAGAGGCATGGTGAGTATTTTGCAGCTCTCATTTGTTTTTGAAAATAAAGAAAGACGAGAAAAACATTTTTTTTTTTTCTTTTTTCAATTTTCAAAACTTTGTGACAAAAACTGAGGTCTGCAAAATACTCACTATACCACTCAAGAAATAGCTTGGGGTGTCTACTTTCCAAAATGGGGTCATTTGGGGGGGTTTTTTGCCACCTGGGCATTCCATGGCCTCCGAAACTGTGATAGGCAGTGAAGAGTGAAATCAAAAATTTACGGCCTTGGAAAGCCTGAAGGCGATGCTTGGGTTTTGGGGTCCCGTACGCGGCTAGGCTCCCAAAAAGTCTCACACATGTGGTATCCCCGTACTCAGGAGAAGCAGCAGAATGTATTTTGGGGTGTAATTTCACATATTCCCATGGCATGTTTGAGCAAAATATCATTTAGTGACAACTTTGCGCAAAAAAAAATAAAAAAAATAAAAAATTGTCTCTTTCCCGCAACTTGTGTCACAATATAAAATATTCCATGGACTCGACATGCCTCTCAGCAAATAGCTTGGGGTGTCTACTTTCCAAAATGGGGTCATTTGGGGGGGTTTTGAACTGTCCTGGCATTTTATGCACAACATCTAGAGGCTTATGTCACACATCACCCACTCTTCTAACCACTTGAAGACAAAGCCCTTTCTGACACTTATTGTTTACATAAAAAAATAATTTTTTTTTGCAAGAAAATTACTTTGAACCCCCAAACATTATTTTTTTTTTTAAAGCAAATGCCCTACAGATGAAAATGGTGGGTGTTTCATTTTTTTTTTTCACACAGTATTTGCGCAGCGATTTTTCAAACGCATTTTTTGGGGAAAAACACACTTTTTTACATTTTAATGCACTAAAACACACTATATTGCCCAAATGTTTGGTGAAATAAAAAAGATGATCTTAGGCCGAGTACATGGATACCAAACATGACATGCTTTAAAATTGCGCACAAACGTGCAGTGGCGACAAACTAAATACATTTTTAAAAGCCTTTAAAAGCCTTTACAGGTTACCACTTTAGATTTACAGAGGAGGTCTACTGCTAAAATTACTGCCCTCGATCTGGCCTTCGCGGTGATACCTCACATGCATGGTGCAATTACTGTTTACATTTGACGCCAGACCGACGCTTGCGTTCGCCTTAGCGCGAGAGCAGGGGGGACAGGGGTGCTTTTTTTTTTTTTTTTTTTTTTTTTCATTATTATTATTATTTTTTTATCTTATTTTTAAACTGTTCCTTTCATTTTTTTTTTAAAATCATTTTTATTGTTATCTCGGGGAATGTAAATATCCCCTATCATAGCAATAGGTAGTGACAGGTACTCTTTTTTGCAAAAATTGGGGTCTACTAGACCCTAGATTTCTCCTCTGCCCTCAAAGCATCTGACCACGCCAAGATCGGTGTGATAAAATGCTTTCCCAATTTCCCAATGGCGCTGTTTACATCCAGCGAAATCTACGTCATAAAATGCTCGTAGCTTCCGGTTTCTTAGGCCATAGAGATGTTTGGAGCCACTCTGGTCTCTGATCAGCTCCATGGTCAGCTGGCTGAATCACCGGCTGCATTCTCAGGTTCCCTGTTGAGACAGGAGAGCCAGAGAAAAACACGGAAGACGTTGGGGGGGGGGGGCATTCCCTCCGACTGCTTGTAAAAGCAGTCTAGAGGCTAATTAGCCGCTAGGATTGCTTTTACATGAAAGCTGACCGCTGGCTGAAAAGAATGATACCAAGATGATACCTAAACCTGCAGGCATCATTCTGGTATAACCACTCAAAGTCGTGAATGGCGTACCTGAAGACAAAAAAATGGTTAACAATAAAGCACAGTAAACGGTAAGGTATAAAAAATTGCATACCTGAAAAGCAAACATGATAAAACATAATAACAATAAAACATTGCAGAATAGAATACAGTAAAAAAGAGCAGAACAATAGAGAGAGAATAGAGAGAGAGAGAACAATAAAACGCCAACTATTTTTTTTTTTTTTTATATTTTTGTTTGTGTTTTTTTTTTTTTTTCACTTTTTTTTGTAACTAACTTTTATAACTGTAACCGGTTCCAGGTTCGGGTCTCTCAAAATGCGATGGCATCTTGGGAGACCCTGTGAAAGTGTGCCTAGTCTGTGCAATGCTGTACCCTACGCTAATACTCAACTAGTGAATGGTAGCGTTCAAAACATTCACCAATGCAAAGACCAGGATTGTCAGGACAGGTGGGACAATAATAGCGGGTGTCACGTCTATATCCGCGCTTGCTGCAGACACGACATCTTTTTTGGGGGGGTTCGCTGGGTAGGGGTACTCGGGAGGACATAAAGAAATTGCCTCTCATGCAGCTGACTGAATTTGGTTGCGGATGTGAATGGGGGAAGTACGGGCGCTGCAGAAGCGGTGGGTTCCCAATTAGGATTGGCGAATGCAGCAGGAAGGGCACTATGGGCACGACGGTCCTGTGTTTGTCTTTTTGGTGGCAGCGGGACACTACTTGTGCTTGCCACCTCACCAGCTTGAACTGCACTTATGGGACTTGCCACGTCACCAAGTGTTACTGCAGTGCTGGTTTGACTACGACCGGGGTGTACTAGGCCGCTGGCGCTTGCCAGTTCACCAAAACGCTACCAAAAAAACTGTTAGCGATCGCAGGGATCAGGCCTGACTCTGCGAACGCTGCAGTTATGCGTTTAGTGTTTTGTAAGTGTCAGTGATCGATCGATACTGCACTTGGGTGGGCTGGGCAAAACGCAGGTGCTAGCAGGTATCTGGGCTGATCCCGCTAACACTGCGTTTGTGGGAACCCTAAACTGCTGGGGACGCTAGTATAGATCTGATCGGATCAGATATTGATGCGATCAGATACTATACCACTAAGGGAGGTGTATGCTGCGTGCGTGGGTGTTAGCGGTACTGGCGCTAATCTGACGCTGCCTGGGGCTGGTGCTTGCCAGTTCACCAAAACGCTACCAAGAAAACTGTTAGCGATCGCAGGGATCAGGCCTGACTCTGCGAACGCTGCAGTTATGCGTTTAGTGTTTTGTAAGTGACAGTGATCGATCAATACTGCACTTGGGTGGGCTGGGCCGGGCGGAGGGACAAAATGCAGGTGCTAGCGGGTATCTGGGCTGATCCCGCTAACACTGCGTTTTTGGGAACCCTAAACTGCTGGGGACGCTAGTATAGATCTGATTGGATCAGATATTGATCCGTTCAGATACTATACCACTAAGGGAGGCGTATGCTGCGTGCGTGGGTGTTAGCGGTACTGGCGCTAATCTGACGCTGCCTGGGGCGACGCATATCACCGCCGGGCGATCGGGGGGCTAAACCTTTATTCGGTAATAAACGGCGGGTGCCCTGACACTATAAAAAATAAACGAACTAACCAGCGTCACCCGTAACAGTTATACGGTGATCAGTGGTGAAAGGGTTAACTAGGGGGCAATCAAGGGGTTAAAACATTTATTAGGTAGTATAGGGGGATCCCTGTCGCTATAAAATGCTGACGGCGAACCTAAATATTTACGTCCCTAACTAGCGTCACCAGCGACACTAATACAGCGATCAGAAAAATGATCGCTTAGCAACACTGGTGACAGGGGGTGATCAAGGGGTTAAAACTTTATTAGGGGGGTTAGGGGGGTACCCTAGACCTAAAGGGGGCCTAAGACTCACTGCCCTAACACACTAACTGACACAAACTGACACCAATACAGTAATCAGAAAAAAAAAAAAAAAAAAAAAAAAAAAACCTGCTTGGTGTCAGTTTGTGATCGGGGGGGGATCGGGGGGCGATCGGGGGGGGGGATCGGGGTGAAATGTGTGCCTGGCATGTTCTACTGTGTGTGTGTGTTTGTGTAACTCACAGTACAGTCTTCTCTCCTCGGCCCGGAACGGAAAATACCGAGCCGAGGAGAGATGACATCATTTCCTCTGCCTCTGTGTACAATACAGAGGCAGGGAAATGATTCCATTGGCTGGGAGCGATCGCGAGGGGGGGCCACGAATGGATGGCCTCCCCCTCACCACCGATCGCCGGGGGACATTTGCCGACCGCCGCAGGCACCGGGGGGGGGGTCCGATCGGACCCCCCACCCGCGGGCAGGCAGGGACGTACAGGTAAGCCCTTTTGCCTGCCCGTGCCGCTTTGCCGACGTACATCGTCGTGCGGCGGTCGGCAAGTGGTTAAAAGCCTTTACAAGCTCATCAATATAAAGTTAACAGTGAGTGATGGCCAAGTGTGTGGTGATACCCATCATATGCGGTGAAATTGTCATAAACGTGTGTTTGTGTTCATATTTGCATGTATATGGGGGCAGGGATATTAGCATTCAACTGTTTCCTGCCCGCCGTATAGTAAAATGACGGATGGGTGGGATGACGCAGGGGTGCGCCGTGTGGTGATTGGTGGTGCGCCGTGTTCCTAGGACACAGTGCATCACCGGTCACAGTAAAGAGCCTATGACGTAGGCTCTTTTCCATGTGATCAGCTTTGTCCAATCATAGCTGATCACAGTGTAAACAGGAAATGGCAGTTATCGGTATTCTTCTCCTCACAATGACAGAGTATGAGGAGAGGAGAGCCGATAAGCGGCATTTCTCAGCGTGGACTGATCTGATGATCAGTGCTGCCTGTCAGTGCCCATCAGTGATACCTTTCAGTGCCCATCAGTGCCTCCTCATCAGTACCAACTATCAGTGCCGTCTATCAGTGCCACCTATCAGTGCCACCTAACAGCACCTATCAGTGTCCATAAATGCTGCCTATCAGTGCCCATCAGTGCTGCCTAGCAGTGCCCATCAGAGCCCCCTGTCAGTGCCCATAAGTGTTAATTTCATCGTCTAAAACGACTAAAACATTTTAGTCGACTAAATTATTATTATTTTAGTCGACTAAAATACGACTAAGACTAAAACAACTGAGATGACTAAAAGATGACTAAAACTGAAATGTCGTTTTAGTCAAAAGACTAAGACTAAAACTAAATTGAAATTTGACTTCAAAATTAACACTGGTCTGTAGTGCATGTTCATACCTCAATGCCATAATAAATAACATATTAGATTTTTCACTCCAGCAGTATATAATGAGTTTGGAAATGGTAGAGAAATGTTAACTAATGCATTACAATTTAATTACACCTATTAGCTTTTAGACAACTAAAATGAGTTTTAGTCGACTAAAATGTACTGGAGATTTTAGTCAACTAAATACGACTAAAAAAAAAAAACAATTTCAAAAGACTAAAATTGGACTAAAACTAAAATGCCATTTTAGTCCTAAGACTAAAACTGAATCGAAATTTGCTGCCAAAATTACCACTGGTGCCCATCAGTGCTGCATATTAGTGCCACCTCATCAGTGCCCATCAGTGCCACCTCATCAGTGCCCATCAGTGCAGCCTATCAGTGCCCGTCAGTGCAGCCTCATCAGCACACATCAGTGAAGGAGAAAAAATTACTTATTTACAACATTTTATAACAGAAACTAAGAAAAACTTTTTTTGTTCAAAATTTCAGTCTTTTTTTGTTTAGCAAAAAATAAAAAACCAGTGGTGATTAAATACCGCCAAAAATTAGCTCTATCTGTCTCAACAAAAATTATACAAATTTCGTTTGGGCACAACGATAAAGGAATAGGGGATGTCAGGAGCTACTCCAAAAAATGCCCCACGACAAAAAGGAATTATTTATGGACTATCTTGGTACCCAGGGAATGGACAATTAAGTCTAAAAATATTATTTTATTATAAAGAACAAAATATGAAAACACATTAATACAAGCAATATATAAAAAAAAATATTGCATACTATAACAGGATAATACAGACTAAACAGTGGAAACCCCACAATATAGTGGAGCCTCAAAAGATGTAGGTCCAAAGCGTGATCCTCAACATGTTTCGCAAAATTATTCGCTTCTTCAGGAGGACAGCGTTTGGGTACATCGTTGCATGACTGTGCAGTTGCTATTTAAAGTGCGACAGCGCTGAAAGCTGGAAATTGGCCCGGGCAGGAAGGGGGTGAAAGTGCTCAGTAGGCAAGTGGTTAAAATGGAATTCCAGGCTATTGATATGCTTAAACCTGCTCCCACCCCCTAAACCCTGTTCTAACTAGCCTGTGAAAAGAAGATGCTTATACTTACTTATTCTAAGGGTACTCTGTCACCTGATCTTCCCAGTGGCCGGCTTCAGGGGAGAGGAGAGATCTCTGACAATGGCAGAAATGCCTGGGAGGTGATGTCAGGGCATTGATAGGTGTCACTGATAGATGGCACTGATGGGCACTGGTAGGTGACACTGATGGGCACTGGTAGGTGGCACTGATGGGCATCACTGGTGATGAGGCACTGATTGGTGACATTGATAGGTGACACTGTGGGCTCTGATAGGTGGCACTGTGGGGAGTGGTAGGTGGCGCTGGTGGGCACTAGTAGGTGCCACTGGCAGGTGGCACAGGTGAGCACAGATGAGGCTGCTCTCCTTGATCGGGAGCGATGTCACTCTGACAGCCACACGTGAACGCTTTTTTTTTTTTTCTCACGCTATCAGCGTGAGGAGAAAAATACCGATTGCCGGCTCTGTTTACATCACAAGATCAGCTGTCATTGGCTGACAGCTGATCATGTGGTAAAGGGTCGGGATCGACTCCTTACTCCGTTCTGCGATCAGGCGAGTCTCATAGACTCGCTGATCACAGAGCGTGCTGCCCTGTAGGGGGCGTGCAGGCCGTTCGAGCACGGGAGGACATCTATTGACGCCCTCCTGGCAAAGTAGGTCTGTGCTATAGCTGAATGACGATGATCTGAAGGGGTTAAGCATAGTTAGGCAATAGCCTGGATTTCCACTTTAATTTAGTAACTTCACTTTTAAAAGTTTTTCTTTTTTTTAAACTTAGCTTTCTTGCTATTACAAGGGGGCTGATAATCACTTTTACCAAAAACCCAGCAGCCAGGAGTAAAAACGTAAAAACGTAACTGATGGCCGTTAAAGCAGCCAGGAGTCTCTTCACATGCCGATGCTGCTGCTGATATAATAGTTATTTTGGAGGTACCAAAAGGATTAAAGTAGAACTATGGCCACCAATGTAAAAAAAATGTCCATCTGCACCTACAGTTTTCTGTTAGTCTCCCTGTAAAATCCCACAGATACCTGTTGATCTTGGCAGAAAAGTCTACCTAATGCAGCTTCCTGTGATGGGGTGGCAACAATGCTACACTGCTCCTGAATTCAGAACAGAGTTGCCACCTTCATGTAAACTGTTCCTGCATGCACCATAGGGAGATGGGACGATGTTACAGAGTCTTTGGATATTAGCATTGTCGCTAATGATCCACAAGTCTTTAGCTCATCATCCCTCTATTGGGCAAACCTAGTCCTGCACTGCTTTATGGATTGACAGCACTGCTGCTGTTGCTAAAATCCTGCTTATTTTAGTTGCATTTTCTGAGAGGTGAGATACAAATGCAATGCTACCCCCACAGGGGCCGCTGATTTTATTTGGTTCTTCCCCACACAGTACAAAGGCCACCATCCACCCAAGCAGCAGTCCATTCACAATAGGGGTTGTCTTTTTGTGATTTATTGTTGGTATAACTTGTAACAGTTGATGGGGGGGGGGGTTATAACATGGGATACTTCCAAATGATAAGCAATTGGCTGTGAGGGGACAATCTTCTTCTTAAACAACTTGGAATGTTGGACAACCCTAAGGCCTCACAGCCGGGGACCATAAGGCAAGTTACAATTGGCACCTGGTTACCCTGCATCACTGCACAGCTTTTGGTTCCCAGTGCAATCTCAGGAACACTGAACAGTACAGGAGGGCACGCTTCTTCTCTAAGCTCTAAGAACAGGACACTGGTGAGGACAGGGAATGGATAGAATTTGAGACCCTTTGATAGCTGTCTCAGTCCAAGCAACCTCTGGTATTTACCAGACACAGTCACGAGGAATCAATTCAGGATCATTAATTACAAGTGCCCAGAACAGCTGCCACCTTCAAGCTTCCTCTGATCTAGTCCATCTGCAGTCAGTTCCAGATCACTTTCAGGTCCTAACTCTGCCACCGCTGAGACCTCACAGAACAGCAACAAAGTCCGCAGGCTGCCTTAGTGGCAATAGCTCCCTTGAGGTTTTAAACTCTACGTTCTAGGGAAAGACAATCTCTCCAGGGTTCCAGGTTATTTATCAGCTTCCCAACCACCATATGGGAACTCTTCCCCAGGGATTGCTAAGACCCTGAGCGATTTTCAGGCTGGCTATTTGAAATCTTCTACTCTAAGCTCTAAAAAATGATATTAGAAGCAGGGGGAAGCAATCAAACTCCCAGCATGTGAAACCCTGAACAGACCAGACCAAACAATTACTGCTCCCTTGATTTGAAAAGGAGCCAGGAACTAAATTTACCCAGCATCATATGCTAGGAGGGTGTGGGGAGACTGGACAATAGTGTGGTGCTTGTCACATCCTTCATGTTTTCCCATTAACTCGTTGGGTTCCAAGTGCTGGCTCACATGGAAGGACTAATCTGCACTGGACTACAGTGGGCATTTTACTACAGGGTTATTTTACACACACACCCAAACAGGAGCCCGCCAAAAAGACCAAGAAACCGATCATGGCTTTAACTCTTACCCTCACACCCCGGACAGCACCTAACCAACTGTTCAAACTGCCCAGAAGGGTGCTACACAAATGAAGGAGCTCAGTAAGGGAAAGTGAAGGAAGTTTTTTTTTTGGTTACTTTATGAGGCTTGTACATCACATAGTAACTGGATTCGGTACTTGTTTAGACTGTCATACAGAAACTTTAAGTTATACTTTAAGAATTATGGAATTTGTTTTTGCCCTTTTGATTCACCGGATGTGAGAACTTTAATAACAGACCTACCATAAACTGAACCCATCTGCATTGAATGTCTGGAGGGTTTCTTCCTCCCGTGCCAAAACACCGGCAGCAGTGGCACTCACAAATTCTACATCCAAATTACACAGGCTTTCTTAAGTTTTGTGGAGACCTCGGATCACTCAAAACAGAAATGGAAACAACCAATTAGGAACAATTTCTGTTCCATTTTTTTCTTTGATTCATCACTGAAGCGAAGATCCTGGGAAAGTCAGGGACACGGAGAACAGCACCCGATGCCTGCGGCACACATGTACAATGCTATATGTCCTAGAATAGAAACATGTTGAATTCTTAGAGCAATTTATTATTACGCACAGCAGGGTAATAACAGGATCTAATTGGATACAGAGGTGGATCTGACACTGCTCTAAGCTTGTTTTGGCTACTGCTGTCCTCAGTGTGCCGTGTCTGATGTTCATCTATTTTTAAAAATTAACAGCAGATACAAAGCAGATGATTAAGAGACAAATCTGTTTTGTTTTTTGAACCTCCATGGAAAACGCTGGGACTACATTTTACAGTATATCTGTATAGGTTCAAGTAGATATAAACCCTAACCAGATGAATTTTAATTTGTTATATCCCCGTGGATCATTAAAATTCCTGTTTTTTTTTCTTTCTTCTTTTTTTTTTTTTCAAATAAAATATTAGTTTGCAAATTTTTGCTGTATCTCAGTGCTGCTGATTTCCTGTGTCTTTGTACCCACTTCTTCCTGTCTACATGCGCTTCTCAGGTCATATTTCCTGATGGTGTCAACAGTGGGCCATGCCTGTGTAATGTGTGTTGACAAGGCTTGAGAAAGAGGCGTTGCAACCTTGAAACGTGTAGCCGCTTCCCTTCCACGCCCCGACATCTGACATCATCTGGGAACATTCTTATGCTGTCCAAATGGCTCTGGAGTGGTTGGAACTCTGTATGCTGCAGGCAGCTTCTCTCTATGCTTCCCTGGATTGCTGCAGTTCATCCTTGGTCCCCGAGATGACTTCCCTTGGTTTTAAGATATGTCTTCTTTTAATAAATGTGAGTGCAATTCTACAGTTTATATATATATATATATATATATATATATAAATATATATATATATATATATATATATATATATATATATATATATATATATATATATATAAATATAAATATATATATATATATATATATATATATTTATATATATATATATATATATATATATATATATATATATATATATATATATATATATATATATATATATATATATATATTAAACACTATCTTGCTACACTTATGCCACGTACACGCGGTCGGACTTTCCGACGAGAAATGTTCAATGTGAGCTTGTTGTCGGACAGTCCAACCGCGTGGTGGCTCCATCGAACAGTTGCTGTCGGAATTTCCGGGCACAAATGTTTGGGAGCAGGTTCTCAAATTTTCTGCCAACTTCACTTGTCGGAAAGTCTGATCGTGTGTACACAAGTCCGTCCCACAAAAGCTCACGCAGGCTCGGAATCAAGCAGAAGAGCCGCACTGGCTATTGAACTTCCCTTTTCTCGGCTCGTCGCACGTCTTGTAGATCACCGCTTTCTTACGTTCGGAATTTCCAACAACATTTGTGTGACCGTGTGTATGCAAGACAAGTTTGAGCCAACATCCTTTAGAAAAAAATCCACGGTTTTGTTTTCGGAAATTCCGATCGTGTGTATGCGGTATAAGCGCCCTCTGGTGTCCATTTTACTCTATTACAGCTCACCTTCAATCTGCTGAGGAGCTACTCTGGGGCCAGGCATGCTGTCATTATATGAACTTCAAGTTTTAGTGGAAGATAGCACTGGACTTGTGCCGCTCGTGGCTGCCTATCTGCAAGTTACTGTGTGGCCGGTGTAGAAGGAATTACTTCCAATGGATTGTATCCCAATTGTAGGTGGTAAGTGATAGACTCCATTGGGGTTTAGGGCTGTTACCTTTCAGATAATGACAATGGAGGCGTTACCGCAGTGAACACCCTGGGTGATTGGAGAGGAGCGCCCGATGTCCCAAAAGAGAAAGATATCACTTGATGAATTTTATATTTATTTATTGGAGATAAAAGTAAACAAGTAAAGCCAATGCTTTTCGAGGAATTACCTACCCCTTCTTCAGGGCAGTATTTCTTGAAGAGTGGTTACATTTTGAGGGGGTTAAATTCGATCAGCAGCTCTGCAGTAGCCAGCCTTGTGGAGCAGAGACTGCTTTTTTAAAAATAATAAACACTATCTTGCTACACTTAGGAGCGTCCTCTGGTGTCCATTTTACTCTATTACAGATAACCTTCAGTCTGCTGAGGTGCTACTCTGGGGCTAGGTAAGCTGCCATTATATGAACTTATGAACTGTTTGTAGCTCTTATCACTTTGGAGGCTACTGGCATTGTTTGTGCCATGAATGTATCTGATTTTACTGATCCATTGAAAGGTCATGTGACATGGTGACAATGCAGGAGCACAGTGACTGGGTTTACATATTTTGTAAAGTGAAATGAAAAGCACTCTATGAATGGAGGATGGGCAGGTGAATAAAAGCTTTGCCTCCTCCAATCATAGAGTGCATTTCATTGATGGGATCTTTAGTATAATGGAAGAGGGGAGAGAGGAAAGGGTGGGCATAGTCAGCAGTCTTGACAAGTGTCTATGACAGGTCCAGTGGCTGTATTAATCCCCACAGCCAAGGAAAACAGGTGTGTAGGTGCTGCAACCTTCCCACATAAAAGCCCCGCTTGGTGCTCAGACCTTGAGGCTGCTGACACTTCCAATGTACCAGAATAAAGAAAGGGATGGTCGGCACTCAGGATGACATCCAAAATAGTATTTCTTTATTAAGTACATGTGCAAAGCTGTAATACAGCCTATGCATTTAGGACATTAGTCCTTAGTCATGGCCACAGAAATAAATTCTGTTTCTGCAACTGGACTCTGAGTGTTTACAGTCGCTGCATCACGTTGCACCTCCCTACAAACCCATCAGCAGCAGCATGCATACCCCAAGTAAGGTGACCATTTAACCGCTTGCCGACCGCCTCATGCAAATATACTGCAGCAGAAAGGCTCGTACAGGCAGAATCACATGCCTGTACATTCCCCTTTAAGAGGCGGCCAGCGGGCGCGAGCGCCCGCGGCAAGCTCCCTGAGTCAGGTCACGGGTCCCGCGGACTCGATCGCTGCGGGGATACCCGCGATCGCCTCATGGGGAGGAAGAATGGGGGGATGCTAATGTAAACAAGCATCTCCTAGTTCTGCGTAGTGACAGTGGCACTGATCTCTGCTCCCTGTCATCGGAGCAGAGATCAGTGACGTGTCACACACAGCCATGCCCCCCCCACAGTTAGAAAAACACCCCTAGGACATAACCCCTACACTGCCACCTAGTCGTTAACCCCTTTCACTGCCAGTGTCATTTACACAGGAATCAGTGCATTTGTATAGCACTGATTGCTGTATAAATGACAATGGTCCCAAAAATGTGTCAAAAATGTCCGATGTGTCCGCCATAATGTCGCAGTCACGATAAAAATCGCTGATCACCGCCATTTAAAAAAAATAATAAAATATTAATAAAAATGCCATAAAACTATCCCCTATTTTGTAAACGCTATAACTTTTGCGCAAACCGATCAATAATCGCTTATTGCGTTTTTTTTTTAACCAAGAATATGTAAAAGAAGAATACGTATCGGCCTAAACTGAGGCAAAAAATAGGTTTTTTTTATATATTTTTGGGGGATATTTATTATAGCAAAAAGTAAAAAATAATGTTTTTTTCCAAAATTGTCGCTCTTTTTTTGTTTATAGCGCAAAAAATAAAAACTGCAGGGGTGATCAAATAACACCAAAGAAAGCTCTATTTGTGGGGAAAAAAGGACATCAATTTTGTTTGGGAGCCACGTTGCACGTCTGCGCAATCAGTTAAAGCGACGCAGTGCCGAATCGCAAAAAGTGCTCTGGTCAGGAAGGGGGTAAATTCTTCCTGAGATGAAGTGGTTAAGAAACCCCTAACCTTGGTAAGCGGTTGGGTGTGGAGAAGGTCAGTACAAAACAATGATGTGGACTTGTCAAGGAGTAAACCAAGTCCAAGCCCCCTATTCTTAGATTTGCCCACCTCCTGTTGGACATTAGGTACATGTTTCAGGGGGTTTATATCTTTCTCAGCCTCGGGTCTGAGATCCTGTTGCATTAGTGCTCCTCAGACTGCTTTATATATTCCGTTGTTTTTCGCTCAATGACATGTAGAATAAATCATAATCGCCAAATGGCTAAAACAAGAGCATGGCTCCAACAAGCCCAGTAAATGCTCCTTCCCCTTTTGTGTTGTCACGCCTCCACTTTAGGTATCGGTGTTGTGTTGTGTGTTCTCCTTTGTGGCTTGTGGGGCATTCCAATGGAAAAAACGGTGTCAACAGGACACGTTGCTAACTTTGTGGACCGTCTTGCAGGATGCTTGGGAACTACGTGTGTTGGCTTCATTTCAAAGTAAATGGCCAAGAGACAAAATGGTCGCCTTCACTGTATCTGTGACTGATTGATTCCTTTCAGCAGATGTGTTTTCATTTTTAGTATCCTGTAAATGGTTAAGGGACCTTATTATGGGCTCTGTTTTTAATGAGTTTTCTGTTTCCTGTCCCTTGATTGACCATGACTAGTCTTGCTATCTCCCGCCGTCAAATTCTTGTCACTTAACAGTCATTAAAGCATATAAAAATAACATGGTTGTTACCAGACTGATAATGCGTGCGCGCCAGGTTCATAAAATGACAAAAACCACATCTGTCAGGCGTGTTTATTTTCCTTACATAAAACTAATTAGTGTATATGCCGCTCATATAGAATTACTTGGCACATCGCTTCTGTGAAGGCTGTTTGAAGTCGCTTGAGTAGATATCTGTTGCATTATTTCTGTTTTGTGCTATAACAGGATAAGAGATGGCGAGTTATGGAATTATGTCTGCATGGCTTAGCAAAGACAATATGGTCGAACTGGTTCCATGTTATCTATAAAAATAGATGAAATGCTAAAACATGTTTGAACACGCCTCTTCCATTAACAATTACTGTGAATACACATTGCCATTGGAATAGTAAGACCTGCTCTCGGGCAGCTATAAAGGAATGATTGCTGATCTATATTGGCAGTAAAAGGTTTCTGTTCATTGGAGGGTACAGGTCTATTTTAAAGTGGACATGTCATATTTCAATTGTGCCTGAATACACTCCTGAGCATTAGAAGCCCCTCTACGCCATAAACTGCTGTGTGAGGAGCTTCTAGCTCTCCTGTTCCTCATTCCAGCATCCTAGTTTTGGCGATGGCATTCTCATTGACTGTCTGTCCACCTGCAAGGTGATTAACATGGCCAGTCTCTGGGTGCAGACCAGACCTAATTTAAGCCAGCCAAACCTTCAGTCTCATGCTTGTGATAGATGTGTAATATCTGATCAAACTCCCTGTCTGCCTTGTCTGCTCTGCTAGATTCAATTTCCCTGTGCATTACCTTGAACCTGATAATGACTATTCTCTGAACTCTGCCTGCCCTTTACCTGGACTCTCATTGAACCACTCTGCCTGTCAGCCAACCGCAAGTACCCGATTGCTTTGCTCAGTTCGCTCCTGCCCTGGCGTGGTAGCCAGGCACTATAGCATTGTGTATAAGTTCTGGGGGCAACTGAGTACCGTTAGGCTTGCTTGCCTTATGGGAGAGGGGGCTGCTATAAGTGAAGAACACAGTAGCCAGCTATAGTATCTGACCACCTGAGTTTGGGGTAAGCGTGACATGTTGGACCTGTTTTATTGACTGAAATTAACAGATCTACTTTTAGAATTTGTAATTCCAATGGAGCCCTCTTCTTCCACTTTAAAAAGCATTATAATGACTAATAAAGTGGGTACAGTCTAGTCCCAGAAACATGTTGGCTTTTCATTTTGGATCCATAAGATGGAAAAAATACTTTCACTATCCCTAAAGACAGCTAAAAAGATCATTGGTATCATGCAGCTCCAAGTGGAAATGGCCCAAGAACTGTGCAGGCACCATCAAATGAGAGATCAATCAGCCATTTTTCAAAGAAGCCGCGTACACATGACCGGACTTTACGGCATACTTGGTCCGGCGAACCGAAGTCCGTCGGACAATTCGATCGTGTGTGGGCACCAGCGGACTTTTTTTCCCCAAAAGTTTGACGGACCTAGAAATAAAACATGTTTCAAATCTTTTTAACGGACTTGAGTCCGCTCGTCTGTATGCTAGTCTGACGGACAAAAACCGACACTAGGGCAGCTATTGGCTACTGGCTATGAACTTCCTTGTTTTAGTCCGGTCGTACGTCATCACGTACGAATCCGTCGGACTTTGGTTGATCGTGTTTAGGCAAGTCCATTAATTCGGAATGTCCGTCGGAAGTCCGTCAAAAAGTCCGCAGGACAAGGTATGCCGTAATGTCCGGTCGTGTGTACGCGGCATTAGCAACCTCTGCAACTGTGGTTGAGAATGTCTGCTTGTAGGCAGGTGAAGTCTACTGTCCCCACGGCAGGTAGCTCTGTTCTGCAGCAGCACTGCAGTGGGAGAGGAAGCCAAGAGGAACATGGTTCCTGGGTCACTGGCCTATTTTAGGCCCCGGCTCCCAGTCTTGGCCCACATTTTTGCAAGTTGGTAGAGCGGGTACCCCGCCTGGTAGGGACAGAAGCTCTGCATCCTGAACAGGAGAGCCGTGGCAGCTGCTATGCCCACCCCTCCCCCCTCCTCCTGCCCCTTTACAGAAGCCATGGAAATATGGTAAAACATTCACAAAATACAAAGGCTTCTGTGAATGGGCAGCATAGGGGAGGGGCAGGCATAGCTGCCCTGTTTTTCTCTCTTTTCAGATCCCTGGAGTGTCTCTCCAGCAATAAACCTGTCAAAGTGAAATAATAGAACTAAGCCTAGAAGATGTCATGCAGCTCTTTGGACCTACAGTGCATCCGGAAAATATTCACAGAGCTTTTTTCCACATTTTGTTATGTTACAGCCTTATTCCAAAATAGATTAAATTCATTATTTTCCTCAAACAAAATACCTTAATGACAATGTGAAAGAAGTTTGTTTAAAATCTTTGCAAATTTATTAAAAATAAACAACAAAAAAAATCCCATGTACATAAGTATTCACAGCCTTTGCCATGACACTCAAAATTGAGCTCAGGTGTATCCTGTTTCCACTGAACATCCTTGAGATGTTTCTACAACTTGATTGAAGTCCATCTGTGGTAAATTCAGTTGATTGGATAAGATTTGGAAAGGCACACACCTGTCTATATAAGGTCCCGCAGTTAACAGTGCATGTTAGAGCACAAACCAAGCCATGAAGTCCAAGGAATTGTCTGTAGACCTCTGAGACAGGATTGTATTGAGGCACAGATCTGGGGAAGGGTACAGAAAAATTTCTGCAGCATTGAAGGTCCCAATGAGCACAGTGGCCTCCATCATCTGTAAGTGGAAGAAGTTTGGCACCACCAGGACTCTTCCTAAAGCGGGCCGCCCTGCCAAAATGAGCAATCAGGGGAGAAGGGCCTTAGTCAGGGAGGTGACCAAGAACCCGATGAATACTCTGACAGAGCTCCAGCATTTCTCTGTGGAGAGAGGAGAACCTTCCAGAAGAACAACCATCTCTGCAGCACTCCACCAATCAGGCCTGTATGGTAGAGTGGCCAGATGGAAGCCACTCCTCAGTAAAAGGCACATGACAACCCACCTGGAGTTTGCCACAAGGCACCCGAAGGACTCTCAGACCATGAAAGACCTAATTTCCTGGTCTGATGAACCAAACATTGAACTAAACGGCAAGCGTCATGTCTGGAGGAAACCAGGCACCGCTCATCACCTGGCCAATACCATCCCTACAGTGAAGCATGGTGGTGGCAGCATCATGCTGTAGGGATGTTTTTGAGTGGCGGGAACTGAGAGATTAGTCAGGATCAAGGGAAAGAAGAATGCAGCAATGTACAGAGACATTCTTGATAAAACCCTGCTCCAGAGTGCTCTGAACCTCAGAGTGGGGCAAAGGTTCATTTTCCAACAGGACAATGACCCTAAGCACACAGCCAAGATAACAACGGAGAGGCTACAGGACAACTCTGTGAATGTTCTTGAGTGGCCCAGCCAGAGCCCAGACCTGATCTAAAAATGGCTGTGCAATGACGCTCCCCATCCAACCTGATGGAGCTTGAGAGATCCTGCAAAGAAGAAACTCCCCAAATTAGGTGTGCCAAGCTTGTAGCATCATACTCAAAAAAGACTTGAGGCTGCATTTGGTGCCAAAGGTGCTTTAAAAGTAATGAGCAAAGGCTATGATACCTATGGGATTTCTTTCTTTTTTTCTGTTTAATAAATTTGCAAAGATTTAAAACAAACTCCTTTCACATTGTCATTATGCGGTATTGTTTGTAGGATTTTGAGGAAAATAAGGAATTTAATCCATTTTGGAATAAGGCTGTAACATAACAAAATGTGGAAAAAGTGAAGCACTGTGACTATTTTCCAGATGCACTGTAAAGTGTTACTAAACCCAGGAGCCTGCATTCACTATATCTGGTCTCCCACAGTGCACAGAACATGGAAATGCAATTATTTTAGTAAATATAAACTACTGAATACCTTTTCTCATCAGCAATAAAAGCAGTCTTGAGACTTATATCAGTGTCTGGTTAAAGCTTGTAGGAGGCGTTTTCATTCTACTCTGACTGTCCTATGAGGCTGCAGGACCCCTAACCCTCTGGAGAGTGATGATTGGCCCTGTGCTGATCACATGCACTCTCCCAAATACGAAAAAAAAAACTCTCTAGCAATACACACCAAACTGAACATGTGCAGAGTGACTCCAAAGGCTCTGTCTTATTAGGAGATGGATTGGGGACAGTGGAAGCAGTGGTGGATCAGAGAAGACATGATCAAACAGCCTTGTGGAAGATTAACCCCTTAGGTTCCACAGTGAGTATAGCATGCATGATTTACTGCATATAGAGACTGATTTTACTGTTGCTGGTTTAACCCTTTAAGGACCGAGCCTCTTTCTGAAATTTGTTATTTACAAGTTAAAAACTTTTTTTTTTGCTAGAAAATGACTTAAAATGACTCCGCTGCTTACCTCTCCCGCCACCGATAAAAGTGATCTTGCGGGGAATCCACCGCAGAGACCACTTGAAGCGGACCCCCCGCTGAAGAAGAGGATCGCTAGCTGCTGCCATAACAACGATATTCCTCTTCAAATTACCGACGTATAACGACGGTGGGCGGTCCGGAAGTGGTTAACTTACAAGGTAGATGGATTTCTGAAACGTAGCTTTAAATGGTTTGTCTCATCTCTATAATTGATACATTCTACTGGAGAGCTTGTTCTTTTGAAAAACAACAGGCTTACTGGCTGGATCACCAGATGAAGATAGGAGAAAGACAGTCTAAAAAAAGAAAACAAATTCTGCATCACATTTAAGAATTGGTAATCTGTAACATAGTACATTTTTGCTTTTGGGTTTAATACTGTTTTAATGCTATGGACAGACTGCATCATATATGACATTTTTCATTTTACCCATATTTTCATTTTATTGACATAACATATACTTCAGTTAACATATCACTAAAAATGTATTTTATCATCACTTTTAGAATCAGTACAGAACTCTCTGTAATATACTGACACTGTATATTATATGTTGTCTTATGCTATTAGTCTTTTTTTTTCTCTGTTTGTATGTTAGCACAATATATCTCCATAATGTAATTATATAGCAATTTCTGCAAACAATTGTCCCTGTACTACCTCAGTAGCCCTGCAAAATGTTTGATGTTTCTTCGCTCTTAGGTTTCCCCACAAGGATGACTTTGCCAGCAATCTAATGAAAAATAAATTGATAGGGGAACAGATGACTGTATTTTTATCCATTCAAGTGTGGCTGTATAAATTGTATTAATCATCAAACTTTCCTAAGTGATTTTGTGGACAACCCTCTGGTGCTGGGGATATAGAGATGGTTGTTTTTCTAGGGACCTGGAGTTATACCTGACGTGAATCATTGTGATAGAGGAAAAAAAAGGGGAACTCTAGCCAGCAAAATCCAGATCATTATTAGCTAAACACACTGGATATATTCCGTGACTAAACAGCGCTTGCTATTTTGAAATGCAATCGTATAATTCCGTGATCATTTGAAAAACCACAATAATATTGAAAAAGTGTCAATGTGAAATTTAAATGAAAAAATTACAATAAATATCATATAAATAATAAACCCTGTGAATGGTAAAGTGATACAACATATTGGGGGTTATTTACTAAAGGAAAATCCACTTTGCACTGAAAGTGCACTTGGAAGTGCAGTCGCTGTAGATCCGAGGGGGACATGCAAGGAAAATAAAAAAACAGCATTTTAGCTTGCACATGATTGGATGATAAAATCAGCAGAGCTTCCCCTCGTTTCAGATCTACCCCTAATGCCGCGTACACCAATCACATGGTACAGATGGGCTGTGAGTGGCCCCGTCTGTATTATGTGATCACTGTGACCAATCACAGAGATCAATACAATCATACACAATGAATGGCATGAATTAAAGCCATTCATTGTGTACAATTGTCATATGATCTGCTGTGATTGGTCACAGCGATCACATGATATCGGCAGCAGCCGGTACACTGATCAGTCATCCGCTGTGTCCAATGGACATGCATTTTGGGAGGACGTAATATGACTTCCGCCCCCAGAACAGTAAATGTCCCACCCAAGTTTCATTTGTGTATAGGCTGGGTGGGAACTGGTTAAATGACCTAGTGTACATCATGGCAGGGGAGAATATTCTTAGTCATGGGTAAGTCATGTACAAATAATAATATATAACTAATATACCAATAAGTTGCTCTTAGTGCCAACAAAAAATGAAGTGAAATATGTAAATGAGACCATTACCTTTGATTAAGAACAGCAGCACTTACAGATATATGAATATCTTATATCAAAACAACATACATATAAAAAAAACTGTTGTGCTGTTCACCTTAACTGTCAATATAACTGATAAAAAAAAGTCCCGAAGTATTCATGCAAAGAGGTCCATTGTGATGAAATAAATCTTTTCACCACATCCAGTGCTCATACCACCACCCAGCATGTGTCCTTACCAGAAAATAAGACCTCTTTACAAAGAAGGTCCAGAAAAGCTTTATCTGATCCCAGGCAGGATGACCAGCTCCCTCTCCCTTGTAATGGTAATGGCCACACACCATACCAAACATCCTTAAGTAGGTCCCGAGCAGGATGAATGGCTTCCTCCCCAATACACATAAATGCTCATATCAGGCCACAAAACAAGATCTCAGATGTAGAGAGGAACACAGGAGCCACATAGTGTAGTATTTACTATCCAGTGTCCAGTGTTTATTAAAAGCAAATTATACTCATAATGTGGAAAGATAATGGACAGCACACACACACACACAACACCGCAGCTCATCCGAGCCAGCGTGATGACGTCACCGCTTGGCACCACCCTAATGCATTTTGTTCCAAATCATGTCTTCCAAGGGTTTCTCCGACTATTCACTTTACCTGCTGACCCAATTCACTCTCATGAACTGATAAACTGACCTGATCCAAAGGATCGCTTCCTGATTCACTTCAAGCTTGCAGAGTGTTCAGCAAAATCCCCAATCGGGAAGCTCTAACCACTGCCCTAGTAATTAGTACTATGATCCTTATTAGGGTAGAAGGTAATAAAAATGTATACCACTTCTATTTTGGGTTGCTGATGTCACAGGGAGTGGAGATTCTTGCAGCACAAGCCCCAGTGTCCCTAACCTCTGTCTTGGAGCATGGGCTTCACTTTTAATGGGCCTTCTGCCAGTCTTCTGAGTTCTTTCTTAGTGCAGATTTAAATAGTTCCCTATTACATTAGGAAAAGTGAATATTTGCCCAGCGAACCCAATGTGGACTTGAAATTCAGGACTTGAAAATAACTAGAGCATTTTTTTTGCAGAGGCACTCCTTGAGCTATTTATCTATAGCGTGAGATGTTAGACATCGCTGCCTTTAGAGAGGTAGATAGATGAGATAATCACTGTGCTTCTTTTACTTTCACTGTCCAGTCACAAGCTTGGGCAGGTCTAGGAGGACCTGGGCTTGGAGGAAGTGGGTTGAGTGATACTGGCCATCAGACTGCGGGTATCTAGTGGCAGAGCAAATGTACTTCAGGGGAAATCTTTGTATTGAAGTTAATTATTGCAGCAAAAGATGGTTTTGTTATTTTATCATTTAATGGGCTATTCATTTGTAGCTTGGCTGAATTTCAACAACATTCAAAGCCATTCACAACTCTGCACCAAGTTACATCACCAATCTTGCCTCCAAATATCACCAAACCCGTCCTCTCTGCTCTTCCCAGGACATTCTGCTCTCTAGATCTCTTGTCTCCTCCTCCCATGCTCATCTTCAGGACTTCTCCAGAGCCTCCCTCATCCTCTGGAACTCTCTACCTCATTCTGTCCAGCTATGTCCTACTCTGGCCACCTTTAGGCGATTCCTTGATCACTTCAGGGAAGCTGATCCCACCTTCAACTAAAAACTGAATTTTTAACTCTTCCATCAGCTCATCCCCCACAGTTATTGCATATTTGTATGACTTGCCCCACCCTGTAGGCTCCTATGAGCAGGGCCCTTTTAACCCTTTTGTATTTAATTGTATTGCAACTTTACTGTCTCCCTTTATATTGTAAAGCTTTGTGTAAACTGTCGGTGCTATATAAATCCTGTATCATAATGATTATAATAATAATACTAATTTCAGCTTTACTTTAGCCATAGATATTACTTTTAGGAAATGCTTGCATGCCCTTCTCTAGGCATACCCTGTCCAACTTTTCTAATTGGAACTATCCTACTTGTCCTCCTTTATTGGCATGAACCTGCATGGTCAGGTTATATAAGCATTTATATTTAAAGTGGTTGTACACCCTCCATATACCCAGTGAAGTGACTGGACTTGGGTGATACACAGAGACGAAACAAATCCTACGTAAGTTGTACCTGTTTATCTGCAGTCTTCTCTACATCTGGTCAAAGTCCAGAATTTATAAAGCTTGTCTGAGATGTCAGAAAAAAGGGGGAGGAGAGCTGAAGTTAAACAGCTGATTGGATAGAAGAGACACCCCCCCTTCACACAGCACACAGGAACAGAGCTAAGGCTGTCAATCAAATAGAGGTCCCTCCCCTGTCACCTTTTTTTCTTGGTTTCAGAAAAACTTGTCACAACTGATTCATGCTGATAGCAGAGGAACAAAGCAGCAGACAGAAATGACACGCAGTGCTTTTGATTGAGACACGTACACACTATAGAGGGATATGCTTTGTTCATATTTCATGACTGAGGTTTATAACCACTTTAAGGGAAAATGTTTCACGAAACATAAAAGCTATGCTTTCATATCTATCTGACATCTGGTGCTTATAAGTAGTTTTGGTCTTTAAAAATCTAAAATGGAACGATGAGTTTTCCTCTCGCCACCGTCGCCGTAATATAATCTGTTGATTGTTCAGTTCTTTTTTCCTGACAAATCCACTTTTAATCTCGGCTTTTGTTGTTTTTTAGGAGAAGGGTATATGAAAGATGACCCGGTGTTTGCCACAGTAGAATGGGTTTCTAATTAGGCGTCGGTCACACTCGGGCACACAGCCTTCCTGCTCACTGAGATGTGACACCGGAGCAATTCACACCTGCAGAGGAGGCACCGCCATTCACTTTTTCATCGGTTTTCCTTCGGTGATTACCATCTTTTAAATCTGCCTATAGTTCTTTTCATGTTTTGTTCATGTCTAAAGCCGCTCTGTTAGGTAGAAAGCATGATTACTGTGCTGCGGGGTAGAATCATGCAATTCAGAAACAGTTTTCTTCCCCTAAATTCCTGCTGATGTTTCCAAGCAATCAGCGGTGGAAATTTAGGGTTCATGCCAAGGTGGTATTTAGGGTCTGTGCTGCACTAGGCACACTTGAGTGATAAAATCCATGCAAACAATATGCTTAGCTGGGACCTCAGCACTGTATCATTTTGGTGCAGGGCTTCTGGTGAAGGAGCATAGAGAAAAGAGGCTCTGCTATAATTCCATCCAGACACCAACTGTATGCCAAGGACCTTTACTGCAGTCTTTGGCATGTCATGAATCTGAATGGATTGTGGGGCAGGGTGTAGTATTAAGATATACATGGAATTTAAAATTGCATGGTCTGTGCAATGTATGCCACTGTAACAGAGAAATCGTTCTTGTGTCCATGTGCACAAAGTAATAGCTTTGTAAGGCTGCTACCACTCAGTTTGTCTCTGTAGGTCAGTGGAGCCTATATCTGTTTGTAAAGGCTGTTGCTTCTTCTATAAAGTGGTTCTATAGCCTGAAGCATGGGCATAGCATAAGGGGTTGCAGGGGTCACAATTGCAACCCCACCCCTAGCTCAAGGGGGCCCCTGCAGCCTCCCTGTCATATTATCATATCCTCCACAAAGTTCAGCTCCGATCTGCCCTAAGGCCCCACAGCCACGCTCCAGTACTGGGCTTCTACTTTGCCTTCCACAGTCCACACCCCTCTGTTCCCATTGGCTGGGGAGAAGCTGTGAGCCATTTCCATAATGGAGAGGAGCATGGGGTGAGAACAGCCCAGGATGGGGAAGTGTTTGTGGCAACATGGAATGGTAACTGAGCTCAGCGAGTTAAAAGGAGGAGAGTGCCGTCCTGTAGCTGATGGGACCGATGTCACTGGTGAGGTATGACACTGCTCAGTGTCTTCTAGTCACTAGCTGGGCTTCTCTGTACCCCCCTCCACCCGGGGATGTCTGCTTACCCCACTTCCCTGACAACTGGAGAAAAGACATGCACCTCGGGGAGGTGACCTTCTGCCAACACTGACAGAGAAACCTTCAGAAATTGCTAAAATAAATCCCTTAACATAAATGAAAAAAGGGAGGGGAGGGGGGAAAAAGGGAGCACTCAGTTTGCCACATCCATAAATATAGAGAAAAGGGGGTACTGCATGGTAACCAAAAAGTCGGACTTTATAGGCAAAGAAACAATGGAGAAGTAATATTCATACTATTTACTGAAAAAAATGTCATCATATATACACAGTATTCAAAAAGAATAAAACCGTAGACAAATGATACAATTTGTATATTGAGCCCTTGTGCGTCTGTGCGTCTACGCGTTTCGCCGTGAGGCTTCTTCAGGACACAAACCGGGTTCAAAATTGTATCAAAATAGACAAAAGTGAATCTCACTATCTTCAAGAAAATGAGCCTCATGTACAAATTCATAGCAGCCGGAAAGTTTCCAAGGATATGGAATGCTTACAGTGAATGTTTTATTTTATATATAGTGCTCTAGCAGGGGCAGATGTACATCAAATCTCCAAGGGTAAAAGTGACCACACAGACGATCAGGCATAGAAAAGTCCATAGAGAAGTCTTGGTAATGTTAAACCATATCAATAGCATACAGCAAAGCTCAGATAGAATATACTGCTTGACCCTTGGAATGAATAAATGTGCCCCTGGGAGACAGCCGGATGCTGTACACTTGTACACTCTATGCCTAATCGTCTGTGTGGTCACTTTTACCCTTGGAGATTTGACGTACATCTGCCCCTGCTAGAGCAATATATATAAAATAAAACATTTACTATAAGCATTCCATATCCTTGGAAACTTTTCGGCTGCTTAGAATTTGTACATGAGGCTCATTTTCTTGAAGATAGTGAGATTCACTTTTGTCTTTATTTTGTTACAATTTTGAACCTGGTTTCGGTCCTGAAGAAGACTCACGGCGAAACGCGTAGACGCACAGACGCACAAGGGCTCAATGTAAAAATTGTATCATTTGTCTATGGTTTTATTTTTTTTTAATACTGTGTATATATGATGAATTTGTTTTCAATAAATAGTGTGAATATTACTTCTCCATTGTTTCTTTGCCTATAAAGTCCGACTTTTTGGTTACCATGCAGTACCCCCTTTTTTCAAATCCCTTAACACCTCCCGAGGGGCCCCTGAGGGGCTGCAGGCTCCAGATTTCATGTCACATGGCTTTGCCCCCCCAGATCTAAGTTTTGCCCATCCCCCAAAACCCCCTGACCACCCCCTTGGCCCTGGATGCTGAGCTTTTTCCCAGTACAGCACTCTATACTGCTCCTCCTCCGCAGGGCTGATATCACATTCCTTTACAACACAGCCAGTCAGCCATGATCTGCACAGGGTGTATCTGCCTACTGCAACTACACTACCTTTCTGACCAGGGGATTTCACAGGTCAATGGCAACAAATCCAGATACACCCTGTGAAGGCTGATAGACTGTGTGTAAAGGAATGTGATTTCAGCCCTGTGTATTGTGGGGGGGGGGGGGAGCTGTTTACACTGCTGGAATGGGAAAGGAGCTCTGCCAAATGACCTGCTAGGGGTCCCTGTCCTCTGATTCTCCAGCAGTGATCCCTGTCCTCTGATTCTCCAGCAGTGATCCCTGTCCTCTGATTCTCCAGGGGTGATCCCTGTCCTCTGATTCTCCAGGGGTGATCCCTGTCCTCTGATTCTCCAGGGGTGATCCCTGTCCTCTGATTCTCCAGGGGTGATCCCTGTCCTCTGATTCTCCAGGGGTGATCCCTGTCCTCTGATTCTCCAGGGGTGATCCCTGTCCTCTAATGTTAGGAGGAACTCTGGGAACTCTAAACTCTTAAGCCACTTTGAGTATCTTAGCGTGTGGTGGGTGTATCTGCACACAAGCTTCAAGCTACGCTTCTGGCCTGAAGGTTTTTTACTTTAATGTATGTATATAATGTATTAAGATGAAAAACCTTCAGAGTGCTGCCCCCTTCCTCCCCCTCTTTTTACTCACCTGAGCCCAATCTCAATCCAGCGAAGTGAATGAGAGCATAGGCTCTCTCAGCTATCTCTATCTTCACTGGCTCAGAGACAGCAGCGGGAGCCATTGGCTGATACTGTCAATCACAATCTGTGGGAAGTTACCTGAGGCGTTACCAAACTGCGCTGTGTGTATCTTACGAACACCCAGAGCAGGACTTGGGAGCAAGCAGGCATAAGTTCCCCCATAGCAAGCAGCTTGCTATGGGGGCAATAAGTGGAGGGGGGGTAAGGGGTTAGAACCAGGAGCGCCAGCGTGGGTAGACAATGTATTATGGGTAGAGACCTATCTTACTTTGTTTTCTGAAAGAGAATTCACAATGGTCAGACTTCATGTCTGACACCAGACCGGGGGTCCCTGGAAATATCAGGGTCATCCATACTGGAAAATCCAAATACAGTACATTTAAACCAAAGAGGGTGCCAAACCTACATCTCAAGAATCCAGTGTAATTTTCTAAAAATGGTTACAGCACAAAGACAAAAAGCATGTAACGCATTTTAGGGGCCTAAGCACATCCCTGCTTCATCAAGGTTTGAACTCTGTATTGGATTCTTTGATGGACTCTAGAATGCTACTAGGGGAACAAAACTACAGCAGGAATTAAGCAAGGGGACAATCTGTCATTGATTTTGTCAGCATCCACAGCAAAATAGTAAATGCAAACATGCAAGTTTGCCTAATATGAAGTTTCTTGGTTGTAGAACCATGGTTGAGCACCAGAGGGCACATCTAAGTGCAGCAAGTTTATAATTTATTAAAAAAACTGTAAAAACCAACATTTAGTGGAGTAAAAGAAGGCATATCATGAAAGCAGAAGTAGTCATCGCAGGGACCCATGTCAAGCAGCAGCAATCTAGAGTAATGTCATGCAGAGCCGTCAGCAGCATAGATAGCTACAGTAACACCAGAGCTGATCTGACAGCTTGGGAAAGTTCCTGGATGACGTCAGATGCCAGGACTCTGTGGAAGAGGGTGTGACAGTAGAAAGATTAAGGCCAATCATAGGCCAGCTAAAGACCAATAAACCACAGATTATGGCCAATCAGGGACCTGTCAACCTTTGTTTTATGAGATTCCTGACAGCTTTCTAAGTAGTAAAAAGAAATTTGGTGTTAAAATTAAGCATAAACTCTAATGCCCTGTACACACGAGCAGACTTTTTGACCGGACTGGTCCGACGGACCGAAACGGGCGGACAATCCGATCATGTGTGGGCTTCATTGGACCTTCAGCAGACTTTTTCGGTCGAAAATCTGACGGACTTTAGATTTGGAACATGTTTCAAATCTTTACGTCGGAACTCCACCGGACCCAGTTCCTATCGAAAACCGACGCTAGGGCAACTATTGGCTACTGGCTATGAACTTCCTTGTTTTAGTCCGGTCGTACATCATCACGTACTAATCCGTCGGACTTTGGTGTGATCGTGTGTAGGCAAGTCCGTTTGTTCGAAAGTCCGTCGGAAGTCCGTCAAAAGTCCACTCGTGTGTACGCGGCATAAGAAGCCAGTAAGCAACCAAGCACATTCGTTTTTTTTAAAAGTTTTAGAATGCCTCTTACTGCCTGAGTATCATGTACTTGTATGAAGAGCTTAAAATGATAAGGGTGGCTTTTTGCACAATTCCCATCTGAGCACCCCTAAAAGCTGAGACAGGGTCTGCTAGGGCAATGCAAGGGTGCAAGTGCCAGGATGCTCAAACTGCGGACTTGAACTTGGAAGTGCTGGTGTCAGGTAAGTAGAAGCACAGCGATGAGGACACCCCAACTTCACCCAGATCAGTAGAGATTGAGAACAAAGGCAGGTCATAAGCCAAGTTTGGTAACAGATGGGCAGGAAAGCACCAAATCATGAGAACGATCAAGGTCAAAGAAGGGGCAAAGTCTGGTAACGTGTGGGAAAAAAGATACAGAACTGGCAGGCAAAATCTTGGTCAAGAGTCAATAACAGATTTATACAGATTCAGAATCAAGGATAACAGAAGTTCAAGCTGAAAGCCTATCCTGCAATGATCCCATGCAGAGCCCAGGTTTAAATAGGCCACTGGGTGCCAAATCCAAGATCTGTGGTGGACATAACCATGAATCCACATGCATGCCATTGTGCGCACGTTATGTGCAAGTTTATAAACACATTTATGCGCATGAACATGGGTACGAGTCTTAAGACTTGTTTACACGATGAGAATATTGGATGAAAGATCGTCCTTTTTTTTTTTTGCATGCTCATCGAAAATGAAGAGGTTACTAATGTTAAGAAAATTCTCATACAACAGAATACAACTTCAGAAGTGATGTAATGTGTTGTTTTGTATTGTAATGTAGTCTTTTGTTTCTGAGCATTCGTGGGCTCGCTCGATATTTTTCGAACAAATACTGTATTGATTAAATAAAAATCGTACAAACTGGTATCCTACAAGAAAAATGTTTGTGTTTGTCCCTTCGGATAATTTGGCATGAACTGTCGTGATCGGCTCTCGAAAGCTGTGTACTAACAATCAGATCAGTATGATTGTTTCGAAAGCGGTATTTTTCGTCTTATTTTCTGATCTTGTGTACTAGACATTATGAATAGCACAATCTCTCTGATGGCTGACATGATGTTTAGACGCTGGGAGAGATGTTCATAATACGAAGAGGGGAAAAGCTAATCAGGTCCAAGTTTAAGGACACAGATAATAATGAATGGGTACCTAGTATGTAATTAATCTTTCATTTAACCTTCAGCTATCTGCGTAGACCTTACAATATGATAGTTCTGACGCTTTTGCATTGTCGGTAAACAATACACTAAGGGAGAAAATTGTGATTTCAAAAACATAAATAGCCACTGGTATTTCCCATGAAGTGATACTGGTTAACATGGATTGTATGGCATCCCTATGGTTTTGCTCTTCTTGTTACCTCTCAGCTGGAGTGGTCAATGTCAGGTGATTTATGTGTTATCTTAACTGCGAACTATTGATCTGGATAGAAAATCTCAACCTTGAAGCTATTGATTTATTTTTGGAATGCGGTGATTCGAGTCGAGGGAAATTTGATAAAACATAAACAAAAACTTAATATAGTGTACACTGTATGAGACAGTCTCTATAATACAGAATAAAGCTGATTACTTAGGCTGAAAGAACGCTGTATCGTACAAAATTTATACTATAAAACATTTAAAGCCAAACTCACGCCAAAAAAATAAACAAAATAAAAAATGATCAGCTCAGTAAAGGGTAAAAATAGCAAAACCAGCTTTTGCTTCAATAATCAACTTTAATGCAGAATTTTTTACTTCAGTACTTTTTTTATGCCTTTCGGTGTCCAAAGTATGATGGCCAGCATCATTCACACCACTTCCAAGGTTGTCCTGGATCCTGGTCCTTCCCCCCAGCCTGTTACTGGAAAGGAGAAGCAGCACAGTAATGAGCAGTGCTAGAACAAGGCCATCTAGCGCCCAGGGTGAACCCCCCCCCCAAAATATATGAGCAAAATCCTCCCCCTTCTCCACAAAAAATGTGAGCCTTGATCTTCAATCCCCTAAGCATAATTTCCTTTGTAATTTTCCTTTGCAAAATTCTGTCCCCAAAATAATTCCCCCTCTTCCAGTACAAATCCCTCTCCCAGCTCAGATCTTCTCCTTCCCCAACTACCCCCTCCTAGCACAATTCCTCTACGCCTAAAATCTCCCCTGTGAGTATAAATCCTCTGCCCCCTTCGGATATATGTCTCCCAGCACCCCCCCCCAATCCCCTCTCCTAGCACAAATCCTCCCCCCAAAATTTCCCCTCCTAGCACAAATCCTCCCCCCCCAAATTTCCCCTCCTAGCACAAATCCCTACTAGCACAAATCCCTCCTCTGAATCCCTCTTCTAACATAAATTCACTTTCCTAGTACAAATCCCACCCTCCAAATCACCCATTCTAGCACAACCCCCAAAATCCCCACCGTGCCCAGGGCAGCTGCCCCTCCTGCCCACCTCTTGTCCTGGCCCTGGTGATGAGGTCATCTCTTTCACCATGCTCTCTCCTCCAAGCAGCATGCTTCTCGTCAGCACATGAACTCGTTGGCTTCCTGTGATACTTCTTCATCTCACACTCAAGCACACTCCAGAGCAGGTGATCTCCACTGTGTGCCCCCCCAAGAAACCCTTTAAGTACCTTCCAGGTCTTGGAGAACCTTTACTAAAACCAATTCTTCAGGGGTCAATGGCAAGAAATTCCCTTAATTGATGGTCACACTGGTCAGTAGGTAAAATGCAGCCCTTACAGACAACTAAAAAGATCATTTGGGCATGCTGCTCAGTGTTATTTGTCCTGGAAATATGCAGACACCGCCAAATGGGAGGTCAATCAGCCACAGCTCAAGGAACCCTTAGCGCTCTCTTGATGAACTCTTGTTGGGAACTGCTGCTCCAGAAGCTGATCAGGTCAAATGTAGATACTTAATTTTTTTTTAATGAAGTATTAATAATTAGAGCTGCTTTAATTTGTGTCTTTTATACCCCCCCACCCCATACTTACCTTATCCCGATCTTCAGCGGTGGAGAAAAATAAGATCACAACTTGGCTGTGCTGTCACCCAACGATGTCTGCATCACAAGACTGCTCGAGCCAAAAAAAAAAAAAAGTCTGCTAAACAAAACAGTTTGTATACACATATATGTATTTCATTTAACTATTTTGCTGTTTGCCCATCATTCAGCTTTAAAGGCTAAGAGCAACCAAAAGAAAAAAAAATGAACACAAGGGACTTACAGTCAGTAGGATGGGTCCCATGTGCTGATGCCTGTTCTGGTAAAATTTTCTTCTGTCCTTGCATGCCCCCTCCACCCTTAACCTTCTGGTGTGGTGTGGTGGGTGTTAGTAAAACTAGGGGGCTGTCACAGGCTCTCATCAAGCATGCCCAATTATCCACCAAGCTCCGCCATCTATAAAGGCCATACTACAGCTTCTATGAATGAAACAAGATCTAAGAATGGAGGATGGGTGGATGACTGATACTGTATTTCTGCCCCCTTCCATTAATAGATCACATTTCTTTCATAGGAGCTGTAGTACGTATGGCTTCAATGAATGGCTGGGCGGAAAGGCGATCATAGCTGGACACTCTTGATGAGAGCCTGTGGCAGCCCCTTAGTTCAGTTAATTCCCATCACACCAGAAGATTACAACATTGTGGGTGGCAAGGACAGAGGAGGATTTCATCTAAAAGAAGAGGCATCAGCATAAGGGACACATCCTACTGACTATAAGTCCCTTGTGCTGCTTTTTAGTTTTTTCTTTTGATTGCACTCAGGCTTTAAAACTAAATGGTGGGCAAACAGCTAAAAACATAAAAGAAATAAATATACTGTATGTGATCTGGTTTACTTGCCAAAGGGTTTCTCATTTTGCTCTTGCAGACATCCTTAGTTGACAGCACAGCCAAGTTGTGATTTCACTTTTCTGCACTGCAGAGGCATCAGTTTGGTCAGCAATCTCCTGAAGTTTGCAGATTGGGCATTGAAGGAGGATCATGCTGATGATGTAACCACTCTGCCTTCTATCCACTGTGCCATCAAACGCAGCCACTGTGCCCATTAATTGCCGCCACTGTACCATCAAATGCCGCCACTGTACCATCAAACGCCGCCACTGTACCATCAAACACAGCCACTGTGCCATCAAACGCAGCCACTGTGCCATCAATTGCCGCCACTGTGCCATCAATTGCCGCCACTGTGCCATCAATTGCCGCCACTGTGCCATCAAACGCAGCCACTGTACCATCAGACGCAGCCACTGTACTCATCAAACGCAGCCACTGTGCCATATCAAATGCTCCCACTGTGTCATCAAATGCTGCCACTGTGCCCCATCAAATGCTCTCACTTTGCCATATCAAATGCTGCCAGTGTGCCCCCCGCCCGCCATATGCACTAACCCTGTCTCAGTGGGACAGCTCCTCAATGCTTTCTCCTGTCCTCTCTTCCCGTCCTCTGCTATGATTGGACGCCTGATAGGCACCCAATCACAGTGCCTGTCGTTTCAGCGAATCAGGTGACAGATAACAGATCCGAGCATCTGATTGGCGGAGAGACGTTTTAGTGTTAGGAAAGCGAATAGTCATACGCCTTTCTAACACAGCTGAGTGACCTCGAGCTCCCAGCTTGGCACTCACAGGTTACCTTTTTTGACGCCTCTTAGAGCCTATGGCTCTAATCAGGTGCTTTAAAACCCCCCCGGCCGCTGTAATTCAGGTGCCCGGCACCCGAAAAGGGCCTGGGTGTCTGAATATGGGGTGGCAGGAGAGGGGGGGTGCAATGACTCTATCTATTGGTGCTAGAGGGGGTGGCAAGAGAGGGGGCAGCTCCCGTGCGCCCTTATGGACGCACCGCCACTGCTATATGCCCAATTGTCTTTTGGAAACCTTACATTTTCAACCAACAGGACAGCTCCCCACGTGATCTTTATTATACTTCTCTAGGAGCAGATGGGAGATGATGCAGAACTTAAAAATGCTTATTCTTTTGCTTTTTATTTTTTTAATACAGGCCTTTTGTGATGTGAATTGAAGAATTGCAGAATTGGCAGGGAGCCTCGTGCCAAGGGAAACTCTTCAGGGGCATCCAAATTTATGTGAGCCTGTCTGGACAGCAGTAATGAACTGATAATAAAAAACAACTTGTTTCTAGAGTGCTTTCTGCATTCAATTTAGCAGCTTAGGAGGCCTTTAGCTTCATGTTGATTAACGATTTTTAGCACTATTTGTTGACCTACAAATGTAAATTCCAGTTCCAGTCGAAGCTTTATGAGTTCTGCTCTGCTCTCCATGCTACGGTTGGCTCAGATCTCTCGTGTTTAATAGGACTATAAAATAAAGCAGCAAAGACATTTAGCGGAAAACACACCTGCAGTAACGGCTCCCAAAATGTCATTTTCCTTTGATTTTTCTGGAGGACTTTAGCTCTGACACCTGCGTTTTGCCTCTTCCAAACTATAGAAGCCTCTCTCCTCGTTCTATCCAACCACCCAAGAAGAGCAAGTGGAAAATGGATTTTGGAAGCTACTATTTCATGCAGGATGGGTTCCAAAGAGGCTGTTTTGTTCCCGCTGCCATCAGTCCACCTACAAGGCGCTATGATCGTTGTAGAGCTCCAAATTCTTGTTTTATTTGCTTCCAAACACCTTTCTAGCACGACGTGGAACAGACTTATAAGGATGTGCGTCATCTGTAGAAAGCCCTCAGAAGCACATCAATAACTCTCGGAAAGGTAATTAACTTGCCTAGCCAGAGAACGTAGCGAGCTTTTGTTGCGGCTGGGGATTCCGGGAAAACGCATGCAAATGAGTACTTATAGGAATTATTTGTAAGAGGTCGTATCAAGCACTAAAATAAGATTGCGATGTAATTCTTGTTGATATCTGCAGATTGGGAACTAGAAAGTAATAAATATAGTCACGGGTGGGTTTTTGGTTTGTGTTTTTTTTTTTTTTTTATCGTACGTTTTTTAGTCTTTTTAACAGTGACATATTTAACTGCTTGCCGACCAGCCGCCGTCTCCGCCGACCAGCCGCCTGCACAAATCGGCGGCTGCTTTAAAGGTTATAGGGGGCGCACGCTCGCCCACCGCGTGACGTAGGAGCCGATGCACGTGACCGCCGGGGAGAGGCGGCTCTAGGCTTTGTGAGGCCTTAGGCAAAACTTACACATGAGGCCCCACGGACTGGGACGCTCCGTGATAAGGCCGCTATTTCTTAGGCTGCGGGCAGTATCTGATTTGTCCGTCAGCTCTTAAGCCACAGAGTCCCAGTGGGGGTAGGCGGAGCCGCCGGCGTCAACTTCAGTGATTGAGAACAGGCAAATTAGGCGGCCGCGAGGCCCCTGTGAGTGCGAGGGGGTAGGCGGAGCCGCCGGCGTCAACTTCAGTGATTGAGAACAGGCAAATTAGGCGGCCGCGAGGCCCCTGTGAGTGCGAGGCCTTAGGCGACCGCCTAAATTGCCTAATTAGAGAGCCGCCTCTGCCGCCGGGCAACCATGATCGCTCCTGACAGAGACAGAACGGAGATCTGTCAATGTAAACAGACAGATCTCCGTTCTGACAGGGGAGGAGAGACAGATCCTCGTTCTGACAGGGGAGGAGAGACAGATCTCCGTTCTGACAGGGGAGGAGAGACAGATTAGGAACAGCAAACTGTCTCCTCCTCCAGTCAGTCTCATCCCCCCTACAGTTAGAAACACCTAGCAGGGAACACATTTAACCCCTTGATCGCCCCCCTAGTGTTAACCCCTTCCTTGCCAGTGACATTTATACAGTAATCATTGCATTTTTATAGCACCGATCGCTGTATAAATGTCAATGGTTCCAAAAAAGTGTCGAAAGTGTCCGATCTGTCTGCTACAATGTCACGGTCCCACTAAAAATCACAGATCGCCGCTATTACTAGTAAAAAAAAAAAAAGAAATAATAAAAATGCCATAAATCTATCCCCTATTTTCGAGATGCTATAACTTTTGCGCAAACCAATCAATATACACGTATTGTGATTTTTTTTCTACCAAAAATATGTAGAAGAATATATATTGGCCTAAACTGAGGAAGAAGTTTGTTTATTTTTTATTTTTTTGGATATTTATTATAGCAAAAAGTAAAAAATATTGTGTTTTTTTTCAAAATTGTTGCTCTTTGTTTGTTTATGGCGCAAAAAATAAAACCAACAGAGGTGATCAAATACCACCAAACGAAAGTTCTATTTGTGGGAAAAAAAGGACGTCAATTTTGTTTGGGTACAACGTCGCACGACAACGTGATTGTCAGTTGAGTGCTTTCACATTGCCGGAGCCCGGGCGTCGGCAGTAAAGCGGTGCTTTTTTTAGCGCCGCTTTACCATCATTTTAGTGGCGCTATTCGCCCGCTAGCGGGGTGGTTTTAACCCCCGCTAGCGGCCGAAGAAGGGTCAAAACCGCCCGCAAAACGCCGCTGCAGCAGCGGTTTGCCGGCGGTACTGCCCATTGATTCACCGCTCCTATGGCGCTGCAAACAAGCTGCTTGCAGGATTTTTTGTGACGCTCTGCCAGCGCAGCGCCCCAGTGTAAAAGCAGTTGAGGGTTTGCAGCTGAGGCTTTTTTTATGCCCTTTTTCAGGCGTTATTTTTAGCACTAAAGCTCCTGAAAAACACCTCCAGTGTGAAAGTACAAACATTATACTTTTTCTGAAAGCAGACATCCTAAAGAATAAAATAGTATTGACATGACATTACCGCAAAGGTCTAGGAAACAAAATTTCGGTAACAAACACATTAAAAGTTAATTTTAAGGGACACAAAAAAAGCAATAAATTACCCATTTTTTTTGGTAAAATATAAAAGCCGAGTAAATAGATACCCAACATGTCAAACCTTAAACACGTCAGTGCCCTATATTTTCCATAGGCAACGCCTTAAATAAACAAATCGGTGTAGCGTTACGAAGGAGGTCTGGTGCTAGAATTATTACTCTCATTCCGGCGTGCATGGCGATATGTAAACTCTATATTCAGTCAGTACAGGCAGTGTATTAGATATATTTATATATATAGGCGGTGTGCACAGTATAAAATACAGTGTGTACAGTTTCAAATACACTTCAGCCGGTGTACATAATATATAATACAATGTTTAAAAAAAAAAATACCCATCATGTTCGGAAGGCCTCCAAGGAGAGGCAGATGCTCACAGGCCACTAAAAGAGTGCAAGCAGCCTCTGAAATAATATTTAACAGCAGGGACTGTTCCTGCACCCAACAAGAGTAACTGTGAGGGGTTACCGTGTTCTGTCACCACCAACACCTAAGGCCCAATTTTTCAGCAGAGTATATAGTGCAATAGTATATATACTGCTGTTCAAAGTATATAGTGCAGTCTGTATAGTATATATAATGCAGTTCAGAGTATATAGTGCAGTCCGTATAGGAGGAGGAGGAAATAGATATCAGGAGGAGACCAGGAGAGGGGAGAGATCATGAAGCAGGAGAAGAGGCGATTTGTTTGGGGGACATCGTGACAGATTTGCCCACCAGCAGCTCCACAACAGGACGCAGAGCAGTTAATGCAGGGATCTCTGTCTTGCTGGGTTCTTCAGTCGCCAGGTAGCCAGTAAGGCAACCTGCAAGAGCCTGTTCCAGGACATCTTTCCCTTGGGCCTTGGTGTTGCCGGATTGGTGAGCGGGCATTAGCCCATCTTGTGAAAACCCCCTTAGAAAGAGGAGTGAGTTGGACCAGTGTCTTCCCAGAAGAGTTGAAGCTGTTATAGCTGCAAAGGTTGGGCCAACTCAATATTGAACCCTACGGACTAAGACTGGGATGCCATTAAAGTTCATGTGGGTTTAGAGTCAGGTGTCCCAATACTATTGGTAATATAGTGTATTTTAGTAGCAGGACAGCTAGGTAGAAAAGATGAAATATAGCAGCAATCAGCTGCAAGAGTGTGTCCAATAAGTCTTCTTCAGTGCAACATATCTACGATAAACTCAAAGAGTGTTTTTGAAATTAAAATCTTTGTTTCATATGAAATACAGTATGTATAGTTACACATATTTTCTTTCTGTTGTCCTCTTATCTCACTAGTCATTTCTGTCTGACTAAAAGAATAAGCTCTATTCAGACTCTAATGAGTTAAAACACCCACAATGCAACTCAATAAATCTCATTGTCTAAGCTCTAAGTGCCATGACAGAGGACAAGGCTCAACTTTTATTTATTCTTAAAAGAATTTGTATTTGTTAAAACAGACATAAAGCTTCATATAGAGTTTGATTTTTACCAAAAGGTGCACCACAAAGGGAAAATCGACCCACCAGGGCAGGACCCATGTGGGGTGTTAAAAGGTTTACCCATAATTAGGAGACACTGGGGGGGCTACTAATAATTTGCGATTTGATAAGGAAAAAACGTTATATCGCGGTGGAAGTACAAAACTAAGTGAAAGATTTACAAGTGGTAAAGAAAAAACAAAAAACCACATGAGCCCGTCATGATCAATTTCTGCAAAGGTACAAAAACATTGATCACCCTTCCATCTCCAACGTCAAGGAGTAAAATACATTCAAAGTTCTCTGCATGTCTCTGAGTGTTTGTAAGAGTTTTCTTTTCTTGGGTATTGAATGAACCATTTAGTCCATCATTTGTAAACAGTAAATGATACATCCTGGCACAACACAGAAATTCGGATAGCATTGTATCAATAATAGTCATTTACTGTAGACACAGGAGCGTTGGTAAAGCATTAGTTTTAAATAAACATACTGCCATTCTGTACATATTGCTGTGCATTGGCACCCAACATCTTTGTGTCTTCTAATGCCGCGTACACACGAGCGGACTTTACGGCAACAAAAGTTCGACGGCCATTCCGGCGGACTTTCGTCGGACTTTTGACGGACCTCCGACGGACTTTAGAACAAACGCACTTGCACATACACGGTCACACAAAAGTCCGACGGATTCGTACGTGATGACGTAAGAACGAACTAAAATAAGGAAGTTGATAGCCAGTAGCCAATAGTTGCCCTAGCGTCGGTTTTCATCCGTTGGATTAGCATACAGACGAGCGGATTTTACGACCGGACTCCAGTCCGTCGGAAAGATTTGAAACATGTTTCAAATCTAAAGTCCGTCTGATTTTCACCCGAAAATGTCTGCTGCAGGTCCGATGAAGCCCACACGCGGTCGGATTGTCCGACGGATTCGTCCCGTCGGACCAGTCCAGTCGAAAAGTCTGCCCGTGTGTACGCGGCATAAGACCTCACAGTGGATTTTGAGCCTGTGGGTGGCTGCACACCTCCGGTTCTCAGCCTGCAGCCCTAGGGCCACATGTGCCAATGGTAGGACTATTAATATCAAAAGGGTAGTAATGGCCATGATCTCTGACAGTCTCCAGTCCAGTGGCGGCTGGTGCTCAAAATTTTTGGGGGGCGCAAACAAACTGAAAAATTCTGAAAAATACTTAAAAAAAACCCCATCAATTGCAGCCTCACTGTGCCTATCAAAATCAGCCACTGTGCCCATCAAATGCAGCCACTGTGCCATCAATTGCAGCCACTGTGCCCAGCAAATGCAGCCACTGTGCCCATCAAATACAGCCACTGTGCCCATCATATGTTGCCACTGTGCCCATCAAATACAGCCACTGTGCCCATCATATGCAGCCACTGTGCTCATCAAATGCAGCCACTGTGCCCATCAAATACAGCCACTTTGCCATCAAATGCAGCCCCTGTGCCCAGCATATGCAGCCACTGTGCCCACCAAATACAGCCACTGTGCCCATAATGTGCAGCCACTGTGCCCACCAAATACAGTCACTGTGCCCATCATATGCAGCCACTGTGCCCAGCATATGCAGCCACTGTGCCCACCAAATACAGTCACTGTGCCCATCATATGCAGCCACTGTCCCCACCAAATACAGTCACTGTGCCCACCAAACCCCCCACTCGCGGGGCTCATGGCTCTGGCAGCCCCCCCGCGCAGCTCTGACAGACCCCCGGCACTTACCACCAGGCAGCAGCTCCTCTCCAAGTGCACAAGAGCGGCAGCGACCTCCGCTCCAGCATGTGTCTCCTCCGCTCCTCTTCCTAAGCGCCAGGCATCCAATAGGGTGGCCTGGCGCTTTGGCCAATCAGGAAACAGGTCTGACACCCTGCCTCCTGGTTGGTGGGGAGGAAGGCTAGTGTGAAAATAGCAAAAATTAATTCACTATCGTCACACAATTGGGTGGGATCAGGGCGCACTCTCTGCGCCCCGAGCCCACCCTATTTTGAAGCCTATTAGAGCCTCTGGCTCTAATCAGGTGCTTCAAAAAGTACCACCCCCTCCCGCCCCCACCATAGGAATCCATGCGTTCGGCGTCCTGAAAAGGGCCAGGCGCATGGATGGGGTGGTGGCGCCGTGCGCCCACAATGCATGGGCCGCAACTGCTCCTGTCCCTAATTGTCTCCTGCTCCATGTCTCTAGTCTCCAACCACACCTGTGGAATTTTTCAGTCTTTGACCATTTCCTATAGTATATCCACCAGCTCGGACAATGTTCTGTAGCAATACATTTGATACATTATTTCATTTGACCAAGAGTGGAGGGACACCATCATGAGCGCTCACTGTGTGGTTCTGCTTATAGAAACTACAATTCTCATCTTGCAATGGAAATTGATGTTGGAAGTAAATGTGGGTGGGGCCCTTTTAAGCCCCTCCCAACATTTGGTGTGGCACGGTTCAAACTTTTTCTTGCAAACAAGTCAGTTTGGGGAAACGCCTTAAGGAAAAGTGGTCCCAAGAGAGGACAATGTAGATGCAGATGTACAATTGACATCAAGTAAAGAGCTTTTGGATCTGAGATCAATGTGTGGTTTTCTCTTCATTTTCATTGCTTCAGATGCTGCTATTATCCCCCCAACCCTGCCCCAACCCAAATAAAAATGGACATAGTCAGTTTGGTGTCCCTGGATTTCATTTTGAAAATCTGGTCACCTTACTCTACTCTTGTCCCCTTTATTGCCTTCTACTCTCTTCACCTTTCTTTTCATCTTTCTTTTCATCTTTCTTTTCATCTTTCTTTTCATCTTTTTTTTCCATTAACTTTCTTCATGTGAGCAAATATCACAGCAGAAACTATCAGCTTCCCCCTTTGGTTCTATACCTTCTAAAACAAATCCTATGGTTTCTCCTGATATGGTTCACAGCAATGGAAAATAAGACCAATATACACAATGTTCTTTGTTTTATTTTCGTGAATTGCAGAAGGAAATAAAAAAAAAAATTGTATGTCCTGAAACTTTTCACGAGTAACACTTTCGCTTTATGACGGGTGTAAAGCGAAACCCATCTGTACCGTTATAGAGTTTACAATACAAAGTCATAAATTGCTCATATTTATTATCGCGTTCCCCTTGCTGTAGCGTTATTCATATGCTCGCTGAACGGCTGCCAGCCAGCCTTTGCTCAACATGTTGTTTTGTGCTCAAAGGGGGCGATATGAATATTTATGTATCTGAATGATAAGATCTTTATTAAGAGGTTTAGTGTTACTTGGAATGGCTTTCTCCCCCTTGTGTTCAACAACTGCCGATTTTCTTTTAAGTTTCTTAATAGACTATCTAACTCTCCCGAGTGCGATTGTGAAAACCCTTTGAATGTTTATTTATCAGAAGCTAAATACAGTATTTACAATCTTCATAGTGCTAATTTAATTACTCTCAACAAATTCCCAAATTGGGCATATGGAAGGGGGGATTCTGAAATAATGACATTATTCAGCCGGATTAGCTGTGGGAAGCACCAGGCAAAAACCTTATCAATTTAAAGCTGACCATAAAGAAGGGATGACAATCGCCCAATCCACCACACGGCCAGCGGTCCTTGTACCAATAATGAACAATTAAAAGGAGTTTGCAAGATTTTTTATACTATTCCTTTCCTTGAGATAAGCTGAAGATGGAACATGTTTTCTTTCTCTCCCTATATCCAAAAGCATAAAATTATTGGGTTGACGTTACAGCACATGTGTCAAACACAAGGTCCACGGGCTGAATCCAGCCTTCCAGGCCATTTCATGTGGCCCATGCACCTCTCCCGCAGCTGCGGCACTCCCTCACACCCTGCACTTTCTGCTCCCCAGCTCCATCCCCAGCTATGAGGTCAGACAGTTGACAGTAACAACCCATAGATCTGTATTCACAGATGGATTGTGCCTCAATGTCCAACCTTTATCTAAGGTTGGACACCACCAGGGTCCGTTCACACTCTAAAAGGCCCATACACACGATCAGACTTTTTGACAACAAGCATGCAAATTAGCTGTTTTAAGGCAACAGCCATCCGTGTGTACGCTCCATCCGACAAACTTTTTCGGTTTTCATCTGACTTTTGTTGGCTGTGCGAATGGACAAACTTTCACAAGGAAGAAGGTTATGGCTCCAGCTCCAGCAAGAACAAAGAAGGATATGAAGCGTCGGGAGCCTCGGAAGGGGGGGGGGGGTCGTCTTATACGGTGAGTACAGGCAAAAAATCTTAAAAACCTGTAAAAGTAGGGGGTCGTCTTATACGCCCGTCGCCTTATACACTGGGAAATACGGTAACTGCCATTGCTGAGGCAATCAAAGGATCGTAGGTCAGTAACGGTGGTCTACTAAGTGAATGGTCTTACAGGTTTTCTGAGCGTGTAATGTGCGAGGTCAGGCAGTTGACAGGCAGTAACAGGGGCCCTAGACAATCCAGCTACGACAGCCTTTCCTAACCTTTTCCACCAGGGAAACCCTTGAAATAATTTTCAGGTCTCAGGGAACCCTTGCTAAAAATATTATATTTATAGCTTGGGGCACATTAATGTGCTCCAGGAGCATCGTAGATATAGTAATAAATAAAAAGAAAAGAGTGCGGTTTAAATGTATACTAAAAACTGTGAAGGTTTCTCCGACAGAATTCCATTCAAGTGGTCTTACCTACACACAGTCAAACCAAAGTCCGACCGTCCAGAACGGGGTGACGTACAACACGTACGACGGGACTAGAAAAAGGAAGTTCAATAGCCAGTAGCCAATAGCTTCCGTCTCCTACTTGCTTCAGAGCATGCATCAATTTTGGTCCATCGGAACAGCATACAGACGAGCGGTTTTCCCAATAGGAATTGGTTCAGTTGGAAATATTTAGAACATGTTCTCTTTCTAGGTCCCTCAGAATTTTAGAATAAAAAAGGCAGATAAGGCATACACATGATCGGAATAGACGATGAAAAGATTCCATCAGAATTTTTCTGTCGGACATTCGTGTGTACGCGGCTTAAGTCCGTAGGGTTCAATATTGAGTTGGCCCAACTTTGCAGCTATAACAACTTCAACTCTTCTGGGAAGGCTGTCCACAAGGTTTAGGAGTGTGTCTATGGGAATGTTTGACCATTCTTCCAGAAGCACATTTGTGAGGTCAGGCACTGATGTTGGACGAGTAGACCTGGCTCGGGTTGAGGTCAGGACTCTTGGCAGACCAGTCAAGTTCCTCCACCCCAAACTCGCTCATCCATGTCTTTATGGACCTTGCAGGAAACAGCCTCTTAACAGGAAGAATCTATAACAAGAACTCTATGGTAGTTACCAGGTATGAATGTAAACAACCTCACAGGCAGTGTACAAAAGAACACTTCCTTTCATGTGTTCCACTATTATTCCATTGAACCTTGGTTGAGAAAGGCTGAGTTGAAGGCCTCATGCACGTTGGACATTTTTACAGCTGCTTCTAGGGGCGCCTTGTGTTTTTTTTTTCCCTGCCTCTAAATGCCCCTCCTTGTTAGCCTATGTGTCCATGCACACATAGGCTTTTAGCAGTTTAGAGGAAGGAGAGTTTAGGAGTTTTTAGAGGCAGGGAAAAAAGAAAACACTGCCAGTGCATCCAGGAGCAGCAGTGTTTGGCCAGAAAAAAACACTTGACGCTGCTAAAAGCTGCTAGAAGCTGCTAAACGTGCCTCAATGTGCCTAAAAGCTAGTGGTAGAGCATCAATTAATATATGATGTCAGATATTATTTATTCTGGCCACTGAAATTAAATAATGCTCCAAGGGCTAAAACCGTCCATTTTTAGCTTTACAGCACTGCGTTGCTTTAAAAAAAAATAAAAAGAAAACGAATTTCTCCATCAGTTTAGGCCAATATGCAATAAGAATATATTGATTGGTTTCCGCGTTTCGGTTATAGCGTCTATAAAATAGGGGATAGATTTATGGCATTTTTATTATATATTTTTTTTTTTTACTAGTAATGGCGGTGATCAGCGATTTTTTGCGAGGCTGCGACATTGGGGCAGACAGGTCAAACACTTTTTTGGGACCACTGACATTTATACAACGATCAGTGCTATAAAAGTGCTCTGATTACTGTATAAATGACAATGGCAGGGAAGGGGTTAACACTAGGGGGGCGATCAAGGGGTTAAGTGTTCCCTAGGGAGGTGTTTTTAACCGTGGGGGGAGTGTACAGACTGGGAGTAGAGAGAGATCGCTGTTCCTGATCACTAGGAACAGACGATCTCTCTCTCTACTCCCCTGACAAAATGGGGATCTCACAGCTCCCAACTGTCCCTGATTTCGAGGGACCGTCCCTCATTCAGAACAAAGACCCTCTGTCCCTCTTTCCTCCTCATTTGTCCCTCATTTTGGTCTGATCTATGTAGTTTTATATAAAACGCACTACTTATCTATCAAAAAGTGTTTTTTAGTGCTAAACCTTTCATCCAATTTTTAAATTGCTGCATTTGTAAATTCCAAAAGCCAATATAAAGGAATAGTAGCTGCAAAAAAACACTTGCAGGTTTAACCAATCAATATTTTTGTCTAATTTTCCTTTAAGGGGGGTGTGGCAGGGGGCGTGTCCTATGCCTTCATACTTTTGCTAATAGGTGTCCCTCATTCTCATGTCAGAAAGTTGGGAGGTATGGGGATCTGTCTATTTACATTGACAGATCCCCTTTCTGACTCGCTGTGGACCGATCACGGGTGGCCGGCGGACATTGCGGCCGCCGGCCACGTACATCAGCTCCCCCCGCTATAGCTGTTAAAGGCACCGACGTACAGCTACAGCAGTTTGCGGGAACGAGCCCACCTCCCACAGTATAATGACCGCGGTTGGTCGGCAATCGGTTAAATGAAGTCGCAATGAAATGGTCAGTGCAAATCGTACTGATATGCGGCGGTGAAATTGCGCTGAAGTAGTGAGATTTCAAAGCCTCCCCGGTGTGAACCAGGACTTACAGGCGCCAAGCATTTTTTTCTGCAAAGCCGCTGATGTCTTCTAGGAGAGTTAAATAAAGTCCTGTGTGCATGAGGCCAAAGTGTTAGGCACAGAAAAGGTAATAATTACTAAATAAAGAGGACATGTGAATATTTCATAATTAACCGCTATCCGCCCGCTGGCCGTCAAATGACAGCTGGGTGGCGCGGCTCTCGTTCTGAGTGGATGTCATATGACGGCCTCCCAGAAAGACCGATCTCGTTCTCAACTGGGGGCGTGCATTGCGACGATCGTGGTGCATTTTGTCAGTCTGACACACTGCTACATCACTCTCAGTAAAGAGCCTCTGATGGAGGCTCTTTACCATGTGATCAGCTGTGTCCAATCACGGCTGATCACGATGTAAACAGGAAGAGCCGTTGATCAGCTTTTCCTCACTCGCGTCTGATAGACGCGAGTAGAGGAGAGCCGATCGGCTGCTCTCCTGACAAGGGGGGTCTGTGCTGATTGTTTATCAGCGCAGCCCCCCCTTGAATGCCCACAGAGGACCACCAGGATGCCACCAGGACCACCAGGGATTGGCACCACACTGGACGACCAGGTATGCCACCCTAGACCACCAGGGAAATGCCAATCAGTGCCCAGGCAGCTGCCAATCAGTGTCCATCCCCAATGCCTGCCAGTGCCAGTGGCATCAGTGATGCCTATCAATGCCATCTAGTGCCGCATATCAGTGCCCATCAGTGCCATGTATCAGTGCCCATCAGTGCCCATCAGTGCCACGTATCAGTGCCCATCATTGCCCAGCAGTGCCGCTTATAAGTGCCACCCATAAGTACCCATCAGTGCATCCTTTCAGTGCCCATCGGTGTTGCCTATCAGTGCCCACCAGTGCCACCCATGAGTGCCCATTAGTGCTGCCTATCAATGCCCATCAGTGCTGCATATCAGTGCCACCCACCAGTGCCCATCAGTGCCGTCTACCAGTGCTTATCATCAGTGCTCATCAGTGCCACCTCAATGGTGTCACCTCATCTGTGCCGCCTTATCAGTGCCCGTCAGTGCCACTTTATCAATGCCCATCAGTGAAGGAGAAAACTTACTTATTTGTATTTGTTTAGCAAAAAATAAAATACGCAGAGGTGATCAAATACCACCAAAAGAAAGCTCTATTTGTGGGAAGAAAATGATAAAAATTCTGTCTGGGTACAGTGTAGCATGACCGCGCAATTGTCATTTAAACAACGACAGCGCTGAAAGCTGAAAATTGGCTTGGGCAGGAAGGGGGGTGTAAGTGCCCGGTATTGAAGTAGTTAATAATTATTAAAATAAGGCTGCAAAATAGCAATAATTAAACACTGGATATCCTGATTATTTATATACTCTCATATCAGATGCATTTTTGGGTAATTTTCCTGTGTGAAAAATGTGTATATTGTAACATCCATAGTTTTAGGTTGGTCATGGTCACCCCAGGGCTCTGCATAGAGGTGTGTTGGAAATAACTCCTTTACAGAATGAAGTGGGCGATGTAGACTTTACTATTATCAGATAGGATCTGCTTTGATAGTGTAAGTATGAAGTTAAGAATATGTCACTAAAATCTCATGTTGTAATCTGAAAAGTCATTTTCAATATTCTTACATCTTGTAGTTTCATTAAAATAATGCCTGTTCATCTTGCCATGAATATCCAGGATTTTGGTCTGTTAAGTATAATATTGAAAGTGTTTCTTTCTATTCGTTTGATAAGTACCTAGTGATCCTTCAAGAAATCTTGTGAGCTCATAACTATCTGCGTTCTCTGCCTGTTCTACACCCATATCATTGGGCATTCTTCTAAAGTCTTTCTGGGAACTAAAGAATACCCCCCATGTTATGGAGCATAGGAGAGGGGGAGATCTTCTGTGGTCCTAAACACACTCCATGACCTAAGGTGACAATGCTACTCCTCAATAGATACACTACAGTAGTGTTGTTGCCCCAGGACAGGATATGTGTTACTGGCAGAAAAATTGGGTGATATTAAAAGAAAAAAGGCCTGAAAAGAAAACGAATGCAGTCACCTCATCTAAGAACTGCAATATACACTATATTACCAAAACTATTGGGACACCTGCCTTTACACTTGAAATCATTTTCAGGTTTCAGGGAACCACTACTAACAATATTATATTTATAGCTTGGGGCACATTATTGTGCTCCAGGAGCATTGTAGATATATTAATAAATAAAAAGAGTGTGGTGTAAATGTACACTATATTGTCAAAAGTATTGGGACACCTGCCTTTACACGCACCTAAACTTTAATGGCATCCCAGTCTTATGCCCCGTACACACGGTCGGATTTTCCGATGGAAAATGTCCGATCGGAGCGTGTTGTCGGAAATTCCGACCGTGTGTGGGCTCCATCGGACATTTTCCATCGGATTTTCCGACACACAAAGTTGGAGAGCAGGAGATAAAATTTTCCGACAACAAAATCCGTTGTCGGAAATTCCGATCGTGTGTACACAAATCCGACGGACAAAGTGTCACGCATGCTCAGAATAAATAAAGAGATGAAAGCTATTGGCCACTGCCCCGTTTATAGTCTCGACGTACGTGTTTTACGTCACCGCGTTTAGAACGATCGGATTTTCCGACAACTTTGTGCGACCGTGTGTAGACAAAACAAGTTTGAGCCAACATCCGTCGGAAAAAATCCTAGGATTTTGTTGTCGGAATGTCCGAACAAAGTCCGACCGTGTGTATGCCCTATTAGTCTGTAGGGTTCAATATTGAGTTGGCCCACCCTTTGCAGCTATAACAGCTTCAACTTTTCTGGGAAGGCCGTCCACAAGGTTTAGGAATGTGTCTATGGGATTGTTTGACCATTCTTACAGAAACGCATTTGTGGGGTCAGGCACTGATGTAGATGAGAAGGCCTGGCTCGCAGTCTCTACTCTAATTCATCCCAAAGGTGTTCTATCGGGTTGAGGTCAGGACTCAGGCCAGTCAAGTTCCTCCACCCCAAACTCGCTCATCCATGTCTTTATGGACCTTGCTTTGTGCACTGGTGCGCAGTCATGTTGGAACAGGAAAGGGCTATCCCAAAACTGTTCCCACAAGGTTGGGAGCATGAAATTGTCCAAAATGTCTTGGTATGATGAAGCCTTAAGAGTTCCTTTCACTGGAACTAAGGGGCCAAGCCCAACCCCTGAAAAACAACCCCACACCATAATCCCTCCTCAACCAAATGATTTGGACCAGTGCACAAATCAAGGTCCATAAAGACATGGATGAGCGAGTTTGGGGTGGAGGAATGTAACTGCCCTGACCTCAACCCAATAGTACACCTTTGGGATGAATTAGAGTGGAGAAGGCCTGGCTCGCAGTCTCCACTCTAATTCATCCCAAAGGTGTTCTATCGGGGTGAGGTCAGGACTCTGTGTAGGCCAGTCAAGTTCCTCCACCCCAAACTCGCTCATCCATGTCTTTATGAACCTTGCTTTGTGCACTGGTCCAAATCATTTTTCCTTTTATAGGTTGATCTAGATGGACTTGTTTCTTTTTTTTTTAACGTGACTAACTATGTAAAACAATCCATGGTTGCACGCATTCCTGATCCTGCTCATTAACGGGGCATCCATAGGCTCATATAACCAAGTTTATAACTGCGCAAATACAGTGTGACATAAAATATTGTGATGACCGCCATTTTATTATCAAGGGTCTCTGCTAAAAAATATATAATTATATTATATATAATAATATTAATAATATAAAAATTTTATGTTTTGGGGTTCTAAGTTCTAAGTAATTTTCTAGCAAAAAATACTGATTTTTTTATTTTTTTTTTTTTTTTTTTTTTCTTTTTCTTTTTTGCCACTTCAGCGAAGTATTTTTAGGGACTATGTTTTCAACTTTACAGTTCAAGTCTGTCCCGATAAGCGTTCACATCACTGTGGCTATATTTCCTTATTTAATTCAAAAAAAAAGAAAATTTCCAAGACAAATTCTAGAAGAGACATCTCCTATAAGAAAGGGAGAGACACAAGGAAATACAGAAGAAACATAGTCCCTTCCCCCGTGACCCGCCTAAGCCTACCCTCCCCCTACCCCCCCCCCCATTGCTCCCGTGTAGCCCCACCCGTTCCCGACTCCAGCTCCTACATCCGTGTCTCAGGTGCGAGTTCGAAGTCGATGTGCTATTCCAAGTTTAGCAAGTTACTACCTAGGTAGTTTTTTTTTTGCATTTTTGCCGTCAGATTCCCCACAATTCTGCCGCTTGAAGTGAGTACCTAAAGTTCGCCCAGTCTTTCCATGTCTCCTCGAAGGTATTCATCTCTGCTCCTTCACTATACTTCAAGTATTCAAGATTATAAATCTCGTTTATCTTGCCTAGCCACTCTCGTACCGTAGGTCTCTTTTTGTCTTGCCAATATCTGGGGATGAGGCTTTTTGCAGCATTTAGGAGGTGGGGGAGTAGCGACCTCAGATATGCCTTCGTGGGGACTTTCCTCCCGTGGTGCAAAAACACCCAGGGGTCTAAGGGGATATCTATCTTAAGGATCTTATTGATGATTTGCCCAATCTCCCCCCAGAATTCCATGATTACCGGGCACTGCCACCATATGTGCGCCATAGTCCCTATTCCTCCGCAACCCCTCCAACATAGCTGTGACCGTCCCTCCATAATTCTATGCCCTCTATCTGGGGTTATGTACATCCTTGTGAGGATCTTATAATTCATTTCTGTGAGCTTGTGGTTTACTGAAGTTGCGTTCACCCTTTTCATGATCCTCCCCGCCTCCTGTCTGTCGATCTTAATACCCAGCTCTTCCTCCCACTTCTCCACGAATCTCAGGTCTCCTACTCCCTCCAGCTCCCCAAGCGCTCTATAAGTCTTGGCTATACCTCCTTTCCCTTTTTTCTCTATACATAGTTTCTCCAGGGGGAGTAGATTCTCTATCGGTCTGATTGGTTGCGGGAGTGAGTTAACAAAGTGTTTCAGTTGGTAGTATCGCCAGGGATCTATTATCAGCCATTCATTTTTGGCTTTTAATTCAGCCTCAGTACACATCTTCCCCTGTATCATGACATCTTTTAATTGCAAATCCTCCTTTATAATCCACCTCCCAGACACCTCTTCCTTCCCTGGTGCGAAATAATCTGTATTTTTTAAAAAAATTAATGGTGAATTGAACTCCCAGTGCTCTTTTTTGTGTACGTTGTCCCAAATATTAAGTGTATGCTTTGTTATATACGTTGTTTCTGTGCCTAATTTTCTATACTGTGGTGGGATCCATACCATCTTACTCAAATCCGCTCCACTCATACTTTTTTCCATTTTCACCCATAATTTTTCTTCATTATTTTTTACCCAATCTAACAACCGTGATAAAGCAATCGCAAAATAGTATTTTCTAATATCAGGTGCTCCCCACCCCCCCTTCTTCCTGTCCTTTATTAATTGTGCTAATTTTAATCTAGGTTTTCTCCCTCTCCATATAAATCTTAAGAAAACAGTGCGTAACTTATTGAAATAGGTCTGAGGGATTGGAATTGGTATCATTTGCATTTTGTAGATGATTTTTGGCAAAATTGACATCTTGAATAGATTAATCCTCCCTCCCCATGATAATTGAGTATGTGATATTCTGTTAAGATCATTTTTAACTTCGTTGAGGAGTGGTATGAAGTTTGCTAGGAATAGGGACTCCTTGGTAGTGGTTATTTTAATACCTAAGTAATTGAGTTCTTTTGCTCCCCATTTAAATGGGAATGACGTTTGATACGCCGTATCGCTCGTACTTCCCTTTATTATTTCGAGCGTTTCTGATTTAGCCTGGTTCACTCGGAAATTGGACAATCTGCCGTACTCTTTGAGGGTCGCTACCAAGTTCGGGAGTGAGATCCTCGGGTGCGTGATATAGAACAGTACGTCGTCTGCAAAGGCGGCGAGTTTATACTCCTCTTCACCCACCTTTACCCCTCTAATATCCGGGTTGGTCCTTATCTTTGCCAGGAGGGGTTCTAAAGCAATCACAAACAACAATGGGGAGAGGGGGCACCCCTGTCTCGTACCATTATACATTCTAAATGGTTTCGATAGGGATCCATTAATTTTCACTCGCGCTGAAGGATGTGAATATAAAGCTTTTATCCAGCTGATCAGTCTGTCTCCTAGGCCTATCTCCTCCAGGGTGTCCCAAATGAAGCCCCAGTCAACCCTGTCAAAGGCTTTCTCGGCGTCAACTGACAGGAGGAGACCTGGGGCCCCACTGTCATGAACACCCTGGACTGCCAATAGAGTCTTGATGGCATTATCTCTCCCCTCCCTGCCTGGCACGAAGCCCACCTGGTCTGGGTGGATGACCCCATTAATTATTCTTTTCAGCCTATCAGCTAGGATTTTAGCGAATAACTTCGTGTCTGCGTTCAGGAGAGAAATGGGCCTGTAACTTGAGCAAAGCGTATTATCTTTTCCTTCTTTCCAGATTACAGTTATGCTGGCCTCCAATGCTTCATTCCTCATCTCCCACTTCTCCCCTATTCCGTTCATATACGAACACAACCTGGGGATCAAGAGTTCCTGAAATTTTTTATAGTAAAGAGCAGTTAGGCCATCGGGCCCGGGGCTTTTACCATTTGGGATTCCCTGAATAGCTTTCCTGATCTCTAGCTCCGAGATGGGGGCCTCTAGTATACATTTGTCACTGTCTGTTATCCTGGGTAGCATTGCTTCCTTTAAAAACTTTTTGATTCCTGCACTTTTGCTGCTTTTGTTCTCTTGCGTGTTTTCAGTATTGATGGCGTAAAGCCCTCCATAGAATTCTTGGAAGGTGTCTGCTATATCGCCTGATCTAAATCTAATTTCCCCAGACTTTGTCCTAATTTTCTCTACGTAGTTGTTATTTTTCTTTTTTTTTAGGATCCTTGCTAATAACTTCCCCGGTTTGTTCCCGTTGATGTATCTATCTTTTTTCACTAGGTTGAATGTCTTACGTGTTTCCTGCTCCATTAGATCCCTCAGCTCTTCTCTTCTCCTCATCAATCTGGCCAATGTCTCCCCATCTCCCGTTATCTTGTGTTGTTGCTCTAAGCCATGAATATTCTTTAGTAAGCTATTCTTCTCCTTGGCCCTGCTCCTTTTTTTTTCAGACCCCACCATCATAAGTATGCCCCTTATGTAGGCTTTATGCGCCTCCCAAATTGTGGCTTCAGATGTCTCCCCTGGTACATTAATTTTGAAATACATATCTAATTCCTCTTTAATTCTTTTTTCTACCTCTTTATCATGTAGAAGCTCCTCGTTTAACCTCCAGCCACTACTCTGTATTTGGGGCATCTCTGTAGTCCATTGGAGGCTCACCGGGGCATGGTCAGAGAATGTGATACTGCCAATGCTCGACTCTGGTACCCCCTCTAGCAGTCTATGTTCTACAAGGAAGAAATCTATTCTCGAGTACGTCCCGTGCACGTGAGAGCGGTAGGTGTAGTCTCTGAGGTCCAAATGCTGTGACCTCCATACATCCACCAACTGGAGTTGGTGGAGCTTCCTTTTTAACTTTGACCCCCACCCTCCGCTCAACTCACGCACACGGGACGTACTTTCCATCCCTGGGTCCAAACACAGGTTAAAGTCGCCCGCTATTATGGCGCCCTCTCTCCTAAACTCCTTAAACTTGGATAAGACTCCCAGTACGAATTTTATTGTGTTCTGATTTGGGCAGTATATGTTTGCCAGGGAGCAGGCGGATCCATTTATTTTGCCTCTTAAAAAAATATACCTTCCTTCCGGATCAGAGCTTCTCTCCTCTAACTCGAACCTAACCCCTCTGGCAAACCCAATAGCGACTCCTTTTGCTCCCCTAACCGGGGAGTCCCCATAGTACCATATCGGAAAGTCCCTGGAGTATATTTTTTGATGATTATTAATACATAAGTGCGTCTCTTGGAGCATAGCGACATCGGCTTTTAAAAATTTTAGTTCGTTTAATATATTGGTACGTTTTATAGGGGCATTCATGCCTCTTACATTATAGGAAATAAAATTGACCCTAGACATTATAAATTACTTTTTTTTTTTTTTTTTGCTTTCAGATGTCTACTCTTAGTCGGGAACTGGGTCGCCCTTACCCCCTCCTCTCTAGTGCCCCCCCCCTCCCCCTCCCCAACCCCCCATTCCTCTCCCAATCCCTCGCTCTTCCCCCTCCCCCCACCCCCACCCGCCCAGTCCCCCCCACCCATCCCACTCTCCCTCCCCCCCTCCCCCTCCCTCCAATTCGCCCGGGGTGGGCTATCCTTCCTCGTTCTCCTAATTGAATAAAAGAGAGAAGACGTAGGAAGAAACCGGTCACCTTCTCCCATCTCGAACTGACCGGTTAACCCCTCTGAGGTTGAGCTCCAATGCCGACACTTGACGGGGCTCGTTTTTTCCCTCCCAGATGGATTTTGGGGGGAAGAGTGTCCCACCTCAGCACCGGTCCCCCCCTCCCCCCCCCACCCCCCCCAACCCAACCGCCCAAGGCCTCCTTCATCTCATTGGGATTGTATGAACCAGTCTCGATCCTGTTTCTTTTACTATGGCTGAATATTTAAATTAATCTTCGTCTAGGATGGTTAACTGGTTGCCATGTTTGTGATTCGTCTGCGGTTCCCCCGGTTGCCCGGTTTTCCCACCATCCGGGTATTTCTATTATTGGTAAGTTGAAGTATTTGCAAAATTTAGGCGTGTCTTCTGGGAACCTCAGAACTGACGTTCTTCCCTCTTTTCGCCCCATTAGACATGCCGGGAATCCCCATTGGTATTGAATCTCATGCGACTTCATCTGCTCTAGTAGGGGTTTTAATGTCCTTCTCCTTGCTAGGGTCTCCACCGCTAGGTCAGGGAAAATTTGCAGGGTGGTTTCCCCATATTTTAAAGGTTGGTTTGTTTTCATGAAGATCCTGATCTTTTCTTTTTCCTGGAAATTATGGAATCTCACTATGACGTCTCTTGGCACTTCTTCCGATATTTCGGCAGGTTTCCTCACCCTGTGGATTCTTTCCAGCTTGATTTTTTTATCTGAACCTGCTTTATTCACTATATGCCCGAAGATGCAATTTATTTTTTCTTGTAGATTGTCATTTTCGCCTCTTGTCTCGGGTAGGCCTCTGACCCTTAAGTTCTTCCTTCGGCTTCGGTTTTCTTGATCCTCGATTTTATACATTAGATTTCTTTGGTCCCTTTGCATCTCGGTCATCTGTGATTTAAGCCTTTTGATCTCCTCTCCTTGTATCGTCAGGTTCTCTTCTGTGGCCTCCACCCTTTGCAGAAGGTGATTCAAACTTTCTTGCATTGATGCGATTTCACCTTTTATTGACATTTCTAGTTTTGCAAACATTTCAGCCATTTCATCCTTTGTTGGTAGCTGTTTTTTCTGTCGGGTCTCCATTGTTGATTCGTCTAGCGGCGTCGCACCTCCTACTGGGGTATCCGTCACTACCAGTTGTTTCTTTGTTCCGTTCCTCTGCGGGCTCGTTATTTGTTTATTTTTTGTTCCTGACAAGGTCTCCGGGTTTTCTTTTGTCGCTTCTTGTGTCATATATTTTCTTATAGTCCCCGGGCTGGCGCTCGCTCTAGGTGGGATTCCTGGGGTCCCTTTCCCGGCCTTACCCTTCATCTCCTCCTGTTTCCTAACTGAAGGTTTTACAGGTGTCCAGGTCGCTGATTAGTCTCTTCTTCCTATACCTCCAATAATTATCTGATGTTTATTGTGGGTATGTATGGGGTAGAGGAACTGTTCGATCTATTGTCGGGGCCCGGGTCTCTCTACTTTACTCCACTTCCTTAACACTAAGGCAAAAGTAGTTCTTTGGCTGAGCGGTTCAGTCCCCCACGTCGTGCAGGTCTACTAAGTCAAGTGTCTCTGCAGTGGTTGAAACGATCTAGTTACGGCAGGTAGGCCCACAGTGACACAGCATACCATGCAAAAATCCCCAGTCCTGCGAATGGATCCTCCCTCGTTTTCCTCTATGGGCTTTCGCAGTCCTACCTCCTAGATCATAGACTTCTGTTCTGTAGATACTGTCCCATTTGTTTTTTTTTTTTTTTTTTTTTCAAACTCACCCAGGGCGCTGCCACTACTTCCTTCCTCCTGGAGTCGGCCGTCCCTCAGAAGTTTAATGTATATATTTTTTTTTTTTTTTTTTTTTTTTAACCTTCTCCGCCGGTTTCCAGCCTTTTTCAGCGCAGCGGTCCTCCCACTCAGAATATGCACCAATCAATGAGATAACCTGGTTAATCAGGTACCATCACCGCTAACAGGGGCTAGCTGTCATGTACAGACCTAGGTGGCCACCTGTCATGTCCAAACACTCATGATAAATATTAAGCTTTATATACTATGGACAGATGACCAGCCGAGATGTCCAGACAAGTTGTATATATGCAAAATATTAATTAAAAGTCCGAAAAGCTTGAGGGGGGACAGCAAGTGTAGATTAATTGCTATGTGATTGTGGCATCTGAGTTTGATCGGCACTGAGTAAAATTATCAAGTGATAAGGTAAAGGACTGGCCGAGGTAGGGGGAGACAATAATATCAGAAAATAGTAATGAAGCGGATGACCAGGGAGAGGTGAAATAGATGACACCACCGTTACTGCAGGACAGGTATGTCTGTGGGCTGGTTGGTCGGAGCCTATCTAGGCCGGGGATGGCTCACAAGGCTGCCGACCAAGGTATGTGGATGGCACCTGCCTGCAGCTGGGGTGGAGGAAGCGGGATGATTGGTTAGCTGACACTGTAGAACGGAAGCCAAATCATACATGCGGTGGGTACTCAAGCAAGACAGTCCCAGATCAGGGATGCAAAAAGGAAAGATCTCACCCTGTGTTGTTTGCCATCTCAGTCAGGTAGTAGAAGTGGTGGCTATAACCGTCTCCTGTTTGCGGAGCTCCTTCGGTTGGATGGTCCGGTCCTTGCTGCCGCTGCGCTGCTCTTGGGCTCCCTCTTAAATTCCGGCTCTTTAATCTTTTCGCCAGGGGGATCGGCTGGTATCCTGCCGCTTGCAGCCTGCCTCGGGAAGACGTGCGAGGGGGTACATGGGGGGGGGCTATACGGCCGTGTCTCCGGTCAGCCGCATGTCAGGAGAGAGCCCGTGCTGCGCGCACCCAGGACGAGCTCGGCGTCCACACTAACCCCGCCTCGACATCCGACTCCTCCCTCCACTCAAAAAAAAAAATACTGATTTTAACTTGTAAGCAACAAATGTCAGAAAAAGCCCTGGTCTTCAAGTGGTTAAGTTCTGCGTTAAGACAATCAATGGTTGTACTCATTGCTGATCGGGTTTATTAAACGGGGATCCATCGGCTCATATACGTAAATACATTTATAAATAAGAATAAATAGTAAAAACATACATAGTGATGTAAAAAAATTAAATTAAAAAAAAATTGTTAATTTTTTAATTTTTTTTTATTTTATCATATACAGTGTATCAGCTTTCAATGTGTTATATGCTGTACCTTTTTCAAGGTCTAATCTGTCCATTAATGTCCTGTTTAAATAGTCCTGTAACTCATATTTACCTGCTAAACTTAAAATTTCTACTCAAACTGCTTTTAGGACTAATATTTTTGTTGTGCAAAATCTCAGCCTAATTCAACCACCTCCATCTTAGCACACGAAACGGCGCGTTTAATAAGCACACGAGCCAAAGCGCACCTTCATTTTCATTGAGCAGACGTTCGTTTTCTGATTACATGATTTCCATGAACAAACCAGGACAGGATAAAATCGCAGTGATTATGCATTTCATAAAGAACCCCAAATTGCCTCGCTTAATTGGTCATAGCGTGACAACTTTTCCCGAATCTTAAGTGGCCCTGTAAAGTTATTAGATGGTATACCCAGTCCTACTTTATTGTTTTAATATAATGCGGCTTGCCGGCTTAAGATCACGCTGGGATAATATTTTTCGTCTGGAACGAATGCGAAGAAAGAATAATGAAAAGTATTGTTTTTATTGGCCTTAATGGGGCTTTCCTCGGGCTAAAGCAGAACGGCAGAGCCTTGCATATACTTATTTAGTTAAAGATACATAAAGGGTAATTAATGTGGTCACATAAACAGCTTGTGAGTTTTTAAGCTTTATTCATTAGCCTAGAGGGAAAATGAGAACTCTATTGGCTTGGCTTCTATCAGAAAGATACTATTAAAAAACACACACACAACAACAATACTAATAAAAGATTGATTTTGGAAGAGATGAACAATTCAATGATAGTTCACAAGTTAGAGTCTATAATTCTAAACATGGCAGCTAGTTGTGGAATTAATGGCATAGGCTTATCATAAAACAGGAATTGATCATAGATAGACATGTGCACTGCCGAAAAATTTGTTTATTTTCGTTTCATTTGTTTTTTGTTTGTTTTTCTTTTTCATTTTTCAGGTCATTTGTTATGATTGCAATTCGTAAATTCGTCAATTCGAAAATTCGTAAATTCGAAAATCCGAAAATAAGAAAGAAAATCCGAAAATTCGAAAGAATAACTAACTAACTATTAATAACTAATCCATTTGTTTTTTGTTTGTTTTTTTTTTGTTTTTCAGGTCATTTGTTATAATTGCAATTTGTAAATTCGTCAATTTGAAAATTCATAAATTCAAAAATCTGAAAATAAGAAAGAAAATCCGAAAATTCGAAAGAATAACTAAATAACTAATAATAACTAACTATTAAATTATAGGTATTGGAGTTTCCTTTCAAACTTGGCTGTTAGTGAACATAACAAATACGAATTTATCCAAAGTTACGAATTGTCCGAAATAACGAATGCCGCATCTAAACAAATGGAACAGAACTAATTAATAAATAATAATTTTAATAAAAAGTTTTTTATTATTATTCTTATTGTTATTTATTATTATTCATTTGTTACGTTCCATTCGTTTAGATACGCCATTCATTATTTTGGATAATTCGTAACTTCGGATATATTCGTATTCGTTACTTCCACTAACAGACAAGTTTGAAAGGAAATTACAATACCTATAATTAACAATAAATAGTTAGTAATAGTTAAGTTATTATTAGTTAGTTATTATTTCAGATTTTCAAATTTTCGGGCTTTCTGATTTTCAAATTTCTGAATTTTCGAATTTACGAATTTACAAATTTCCGAATATTCAAATTTATGAATTTATGAATTTTTGAATTTATGAATTTTTGAATTTTCGAATTTAGGAATATTCTGAAAAATTTGTTAAACAGGTTTTCGTTAATTCGGATATTGTTGAAATTTGTTAAAAACAAATGTGGAATGAAACAAATTGCACATGTCTAATAACAGGGCTGCCTCAGATCCCAGCCTATTTATGCCCTCACCCCCTTACTTTCTGGGCACCCTCCCCCAGGGATTGGCTGAGACAACATAAATATTCATTGCCTTTCCAGTTCACTACATTCTGGAACTCTCCAGAAGGCAGGGAGAAACAATCAAACCTGCAACCAGTGTAATCTAGAACAGCCCAAAGCAATCACAAACTGCTCCACTGATTACAGAAATAAATTTACCTAGCAACCTATCTAGGAATATGCTACACTACAGGTGCTCTTTAAGCCTCAGAAATACTTTACCACATTTTATGCATCCTACTGTAGGAAATATGTCATCATAACTCAATGCAACACAGTGCTAATGTCGAAAGTATTGTAAGCAGACAGAAAAAATTACCAACATCTTGCCTTTTCTTTGCCATCATCAATCTTATGTTCTTGAACATGTTTAGAGGCTTCTGGCATAAATATGTTTCCTGCAGTTAAATGTATTTAAAGACTATGACAGCGTTTTTAAATTTAATTTATGTTCGTCTAGGAAAAAAAAAACAAAAGAGGAGAGACGCATTAAAAGATATTAGATATCGTCTGCTGGAATTTAAACCAATGATAGACGACGTGTTGGAATTGATTAAATGTTTGTTTTGTTTCTCGTAAATCCACACCTGTGAGTGGTTTATATTGGAAGGAGAAAAGAATTTGATGAATAAATCCAAGGGGAAATATACAGTGATATGTCACCGTTCTTCTTCTTGTAAAATATGAGAGCCATGATAAACGGTCGCTGTGAGTAATTTTATATCAGTTGACAAATTGATGCGTCTGTGTCTACGCATTTTTTTGTTATGTACAGTGAGGGAAAAAAAGTATTTGACCCCCTGCTGATTTTGTACGTTTGCCCACTGACAAAGAAATGATCAGTCCATAATATTAATGGTAGGTTTATTTTAACAGTGAGAGACAAATATCCAGAAAATCACATTTCAAAAAAGTTATAAATTGATTTGTATTTTAGTGAGTGAAATAAGTATTTGACCCCTTTGTAAAACATGACTTAGTACTTGGTGGCAAAACCCTTGTTAACAATCATAGAGGTTCAGATGTTTCTTGTAGTTGGCCACCAGGTGTGCACACATCTCAGAAGGGATTTTGTCACACTCCTCTTTGCAGATCCTCTCCAAGTCATTAAGGTTTAGGGGCTGATGTCTGGTAACCCATCCAGGACCCATTTTCAATGCCCTGGCTGAGGGAAGGAGGTTCTCACCCAAAATTTGATGGTACATGGCCTCATTCATCATCCCTTTGATGCGGTGAAGTTGTCCTGTCCCCTTAGCAGAACCCCCCAAAGCATAATGTTTCCACCTCCATGTTTGATGGTGGGGATGGTGTTCTTGGGGTCATAGGCAACATTCCTCCTCCTCCAAACATGGCGACTTGAGTTAATGCCAAAGAACTCGATTTTGGTCTCATAATCACATCTACTATTGTCACCCACCAAGCTGCTTGCCGATGGTCTTGTAGCCCATTCCAGCCTTGTTACCTGTATAGAAGACACCTGGGAGCCAGAAATAGGGGATCAAATACTTATTTCACTCATTAAAATGCAAATCAATTTATAACTTAATTCTTATTTCTTAAAAATTTGTTTTTCTGGATATTTTTGTTGTTATTCTGTCTCTCACTGTTAAAATAAACCTACCATTAAAATTATAGACTGATCATTTCTTTGTCAGTGGGCAAACATACAAAATCAGCAGGGGATCAAATAATTTTTTTTCCATTACTGTAGGTTTTATTAAACGTGAGACTGCCCAAGCTGGCTTCCAACCTGGCGTGAGTTTAAATTTGGGTGCAGCAATCCTTAAAATGTACCTTTTGGTAACTTTACAAGTCTGCATGAATAAATTCCAGACATGTTATTTGCAGCCACAGTATACTAATAAAAGCTCTATCTTTTGTCATTAAAAAGATGATGTCAGTCTGCTGCAGGCAGTCATTAGCATTTGCTCAGTCTCCTCTCCCCCAGTGATTAAACCATAATGGTTCGATAGCACTTGTGATTGGGGGTGGTAAAAACATGCAGTGGAGCCACATTTTATTGCCCCCCAACTGCTCCCACTTTTTTTTTCAAGGAAAAGTTTTATTGAGAAATAAAACAGAAAACAGTAAATAGTGCATACAAGGAAATACCAAGACAGCCATATATTTTGTGGACATTATCAAGAAGCAGTGTAGAAGTCAGTACACCACACAATAATAATAACGGTCAAAAAGAGAGCAGCGCCATGACTACCTCAATAAAAATAGGAACATTCAGAAGTGTGTTCTTCACCCCCTGGCACTAATTGACAAACATACACGTATATGTATTAGCTATGCAACTTTAACCTAGCCGATAAGAAGTCTATCCAGCACCAGTTCCACCGGACTCAGGCCTGTGGTATCTAACCATGGTTCCCAGAGGTTGTCAAACCTACGGGGATGTCCCCGGTGTTGGTAAATGTACTTCTCCAACCTAAGAGTGTCTCCCATGCATTGTAGTCATTCTTTATGCGAAGGGGGGTGGGTCAGTAGATTTCCACTTTCTAAGTATCACTCTTCGGGTCACCGCCTCTCTTGCAGGGGCCTCTAGTTGAAAATTGTCTAAAATGCCCAGAAGGCATGGTTTAGGGTCAAGCGGTACCTCGGGTTGAAACACCATATCAATGGTGGACAACACTCCCACCCAGTAATGATGTAGCTTGGGGCACCTCCAAATTAGGTGAATCAAGTCCCTGTGGCCTCTGAAGCATTTGCCACACGGGGGGTCCAGGATTCCCATTTTATGTACTTGTCCGGAGTGTAATGTGCCCACAGGAGTAAGTATAATTGCATAAGTCGCTGTGTTACATTGAGGGAGTATTGAGGTACAGCCTGCAACACTTCCTCCCACCCTCTACAAAAGGACCAAGATCAATCTCCCATCGCTCTCCCACCTTCAGGGGATACGAGGACAAAAATTGTTTAGTAAAATTGCATAAAACCTGGATAGCAACTGCTCCCCCTTAAAATGGTGTTTAACCCAAAACCAAAAACGTAATATATTGCAGGTTACCAACCACCGGATGTGGTGGCTGCATCCATTCTCTCTTCTTTGGCTTTTTTCTTTCTGTTTTCATCTGGTGATCTGGCCAGTAACATACTTCCAGTATTAGTGAGACAACTTTGGAGGAATGAGAACAGTAGGCACAGCAGACAGCAGCATTGTCAGTCTGGGGGGGGGTTAAATGTATTACCACCAGGGCTTTTTTTCAGCGGGAACACGGGGGAATGCAGTTCCGGCACCTCCAGCACTGAATGTATGTAATAACATGGGGTGTGGGGTGTGCTGGAGGGTTTATTGATGATGGCTGCTGGGGGATCTATTGTCACTGGTGGGGATCTGATTTTGCGTGAAGGTCTATTGTTTCTGATGTGGGATCTATTGTTGCTGGGGGGGGGGTCTTATGTTGCTGGAAGGGATCTACTGTTGAGGGAGAGGTCTATTTTTACTGGCTGCTGGAGGATCTATTGATGCTGGCTGCCGGGAGATCTGTTGTTGCTGCTGGTGGGGGGGGGCTAATGTTGCTTGGGTGGATATTTTCTTATTGGGTGTGATATTTTGTTGTGGGTGGTTCACTGTTGCTGCAGGGAACCTATTGTTGTTGGGGTGGAGTCCATTGTTGCTGGGGGAGTCTATTGTTGTGTGGGGATCTATTGCTGGGATTCTGTTGTTGATGGCTGCTTTTCTTTTTGGAACATGTTAATCATTTGAATGGAACATGTTAATGATAAAAAGAAAAGCTACTGCTTTTCTTTTTATCATTAACATGTTCCATGCAAATGATTTAGCACCACAAAATAATACTTGGTTCTGTATTCTCTAATGCCGCGTACACACGAGCGGACTTTACGGCAGACTTTGCCCGGCGGACGGGATTTAGTCGGACAATTCGATCGTGTGTGGGCTCCAGCGGACTTTGTTTTCTCAAAAGTTGGACGGACTTAGATTTGAAACATGTTTTAAATTAATCCGTCGAAATCGAGTCCGGTCGAAAAGTCCGCTCGTCTGTATGCTAGTTCGATGGACATAAAGCCACGCTAGGGCAGCTATTGGCTACTGGCTATGAACTTTCTTGTTTTAGTCCGGTCGTACGTCATCACGTACGAATTCGACGAACTTTGGTGGATTGTGTGTAGGCAAGTCCGTTCATTTAGAAAGTCCGTCGTAAAGTACGTTGAAAAGTCTGCCGGGCAAAGTCTGCCGTAAAGTCCGCTCGTGTGTACGCGGCATAAAAGGGGCATTACTGGTAGGTGGATAGGGAGTGGAATCAAGGGACAGTGGTCAGAGGTGGGTAGGGGGTGGAATCAAGGGACGGTGGTCAGAGGTGGGTAGGGGGAAGAGACAAGAGGTGACTCAGATGGGGGGACTTCCTGCACCTGTTCCGAGAAAAAAAGCCCTGATTACCACTAACAAACTGAAGCCAAACTTCAGCTCATACTTTATAACCAGTTACATGTAAATAAATAGAGGGTGGGGGAGTAGGGTTGCCACCTTTTCTTCAAGCCCAACCCAAACACTTTAGCAGCGTAGTATACATTATAGGTTTATAAAAGACCTGGGACTCCTTTAGGTGACCCAAAGAAAACTAGTAATGCGGCGCGCATAGCTCGTTGTGGCAAACAGTGGACGTGGCCAAATTGATCTTGCTGACATCAACTCCCAACCTCCGAGTGATGCCAAACCTGTCACCCGACAGCCACCTGCAGCTCCCGTATGGCAACAGATCTGTATGTGGCTATCTCAGTTACTTGCTACAGCACCTGTCTCCACCAATCAGCAAAGTGGTGCTGCTACCTATATTTAGAATTGACGCTTTGTTTGATGTACAGATGGTCTTTCTCTCTTGAATATCACATCCTCACTATGCTGTTCTTGTAAGCTCTGGGAATGCTTTTTTTTTTTTTTTTATGGTCAAACTGAACAAAGCAGCTTTGGAAATAAACAGCCGCTTGTTAAAGGTCAGTTGATTTGTCAGAAAACATTGCGACCTTAAGAAAAGAGGGCACACAATGGGTGACACATGATATGAAGCTGATGTGATGATTGGAACAATCAAAACAGGGTTTTCTTCACATCGACTCCAGGTCACCTATCTTTCATGTGACAAAAGAAGAGTGCATGAAAAATCAATTCCGAGTTAGCAAGAGGAACACAATTAGCTTGTGTTAACTAGACCAGGCAAAGGTGCGAAACATGGAGAACATATTCCTAATATTAATCTCAGCTCATAGGTGATTGGCTCATTAGTGTCTTGCTATTAGTGTCTTGTGTTTTGCAAGTTTATTCCCGGCTCAAAGAGTGAAAATAAAATATAGCAGTGCCGAATTTTTTCAGAATGTCATCAAACTGGATAGAGAACACCATAATCTTTGTTAGAGCATACACATTTTATTACCATTTGCTCAAATCCAGGACATGCATTTTTTTTTTAACCGCCTGCCAACCGTATACCTTACATATACAGTGGCAAGGCAGTTCTCCTGCACCAGATCATGTCCTAGGTACGTGATCTGGCACTTCAGGGTAGGAGGCGCGCGTGTGTGCCACAGGCGACCTGGCTGCGCTGTGATTGTACACAGCATTGGAGGAGAGAATGGGTTAAGGGCGGCAGGGCCCTAATACGGACTTTACAGGCAAGATGGACAATGATATAGTACAAAAATATATTTTATTAACAATAAGTCACATCAAACAGGTCAAGTAAAAAAGAATTAAAAACATATGATAGTAATGAGTATCTAGTGTAAACAAGAGAGTTGACACCAAATAAATGGCAGTGAGCCCCTGTCCATCAACGCGTTTTACTGTTTCGCTTCGTCAGGTCACGCGCGGCGACGAAGCAAAACAGCGAAATGCGTTGACGCACAGAGGCTCACTGCCATTTATTTGGTGTCAACTCTCTTGTTTACACTAGATACTCATAATGTGGGGGATTTGGGACTTTAAATGAGGCACGGTTAAGTGTCTCCATCCCTATTTCAGATACAGTACATAGCAAAGGAAGTTTGGGACTTTAAATGAAGCAGTGGGAATGCGGAGGTAGGGGGAAAAGAGTATTCAATTCGTAACATAGTAGTAATTGAAAAAGGTTTCATATAATATGCACACATATAGATAGCACAAAAAATAGGCATGGTAGATACAGAGTACATTCAAGAAACACATATCATAATGGGTACATGATAGTAGGGTAGTTGCATATAAAGCAATAGAATAGCCTACAAGTGCCAAAGGTGGCATGCCCGCCAACTGTGTCTGTGATCACATGATATGCAGGTATATCAGAAGGTAACTGATATGAATGTGGCATCGGATGTAACTCATAGCTCGACGCGTTTCGTGAATACCTTCACTCGTCAGGGGCAGATGCGACAATTGCCTGTAGAATATATATATATATATATATATATATATATATATATATATATATATATATATATATATAGTAAACCACACTCAATGTAGAGGAAAGTAAAATAAGTAGGCTTTGACTCAAAGTGATTGGCCAAGCACACTTACCAAGTCCGACAGCTGATAAAGCATGCGATAAACGGCACAAGGTGAGCCAGAACATACAGACCTCTCCACGGGGCTGAGGTGGCGTGTATATAGGATTGCAGCATAGGATGGTGTGGGAGAATACATGAGTGTAAGGATGATATCCATGTATACACAGTGGTGGTAGGTGGCTCATCAGACAGCTATTTTCTAGCTGCTGGTGGCCCTCTGTACCCGGGACCAGACCCAGAGTCCTCATGTACCTAGCTGCATGTCAAGGGAGAGTGAAGGAGATCCTCAACAGTATGTCACTGGGAGTGTGACAAGGTTGGGCTGGAGAGCGGGATATAGGTTCTGCAATATCTCCTCACAAGAGCTGCATCATGTAAGGATGATAGTGTACAGTTAGTGCGCTGTAATGCTATTCATTGCAAATGGGACCCCAAGTTGTCCCAACACCTTCACAACAAGTATGTTGCAGCACACGGTTACGCACTACTATGTGCTGGGGTACTCTGTGGTAGCAAAAATGCTGCAGGTCCTATATTTGGTCCATAATGGTGCTTCAAATAAATAGGCTGTCTTAGGGCACAATAACACTGATTGTTGCATGACGACAGACTGCCCTGATGTGGACGGGCATGTACAATATATGTATGTAGCGCTGACATTTCTGCCAGGCAATGTTAACTTATGGACAATGCTCTGAATTGATACTTGGCACCATCTAGTGACCAAGATGCAGAAGGTACTTTATCTATTCTTTGTTTAAAGAACATGGAGAAATGTCACAGGAAGTGACTGTTTGTTTACATTATACAAGAACCTACCTACCCAGAATGCCGAGTGACCTACCCATGAACACTCAGCACTGAACTGCATGCTGGGTAGACTATAAAAGGACACAAGCAGCCATTTTCTTCCTCTTCTGGACGCATGGCCTGCCTACAAGGACCTGTGAGGAGGTTTCCAGAGAGCGCGGCGTACACCAACTGCGGAGCGGAACAGCCAGCGACTCTGCTCTACACCTGTGTGCTGGAATAACTGTGTGACCGGATCGGGAAGGATCCAGAGGCACCTGTCAGAGCCATCAGAAGGTCCCGATTCATCTCACGAAACAGAGCGGTGAGAAGGCGCCGGCTGGTGTAAAGCAAGATTGAGACCAGCGGAGCTGAGCTGTTCTATTCTCCAGGCCTGTTTGGGTGAGCGGACTGCCGCCCATAGTTTTTAACGCACCTTTTCACACTTAGACTCTAAACACAGTGTTGCTGGGACCTGTAGTCCCACAGAGGAGATCTTATCTAAAGGATTGAGTTTAAACAGGCCTCAAGCCTACACTCCATTGATTACTGACATTGTGCGGTTCAGAACCAATTACACAAAAGGCAGTTGTAAGTGTGTCAACCAGACATGTTACGGAATCGGAGGAGGAGATAACATGTTATTTATTATTGGCCTTGGAGTTATTGCTTTGACATTATTTTTTTGATTGAATAATGATTTAATTTGGTATATTTTCTATATTTTTGGATGCTTGGTAAAAGAGACCAAAACTGATTCTAGGCTACTGATCTCTAAGTCCAATAGGGCAATCTATTTATTATATTCCCTAGTAAGAATAACTATCATTTCTTGTGAGCATAGCTTTAAATCTTCTTCCCATTTCTTTTTGCACTCATCACTTATCTGATCTAGATTTGGAAAGATCTGCACACGTAACCCAAAAGGATTAATCTTTTCATTAATGTATCTGCCAAATGACTTGGTGTGCCAAAATAGCACAGACTTTTTTTCTAAGACTCTGCTTAGTTTGTGAAAGAGGGAAGAAATTTGAGTTTCAATCTGATCCCCCTGTTCAAAGTCAGTCTCGTATCCTAACATAAGATTTGCCCATTCATCGCCTTGAAAATTACTCATTGTGTATAAATTTTTCTTACAAAGCATAAGTGGTAGGACAAGTAAACAGTACACAGCTCATATCTTAACGCTATCCTCTTGACAATAGTCTATTTTGGAGTTTGCCGGCTTCCTCATTGAAGAGGGCTTCATTGGAGCAATTTCTGCAAAGGTGCAGGTATTGCCCATTTGGAATTGAATTTTTCAAAGGTATTGGGTGGAAACTGTCAGCATGCAGCACTGTATTACCAGCGGTACTCTTACGAAACAATATGCTGCATAGTTTTCCCTCCAGATTGCAATTCACCTGGACATCTAGAAAGGTAATGTTTTTACATCAACACTTTAAACAAGACACTAACACTAAGAATGTATTTGTAAATAATAATTAATACTATGATAGTATTAATATAATGTAGATACATATTGATAGTGAACATTGGAAATTACTTTGACCATCTAATAATACTTCAGAATTGAACTAGTATCCCCTGATATATGATATAATGATATCTTTGGGGATTTGCTGCAGGTGTGGACCTCCCACCCATACATATCCCCCCACCCCCCGAGGGTGTCTTACAGTTTGACTCCTTGTAAGCCATACAAAGTGGAACGATATCCCTCCTCAGAGTGTGAGCAGCAAAAGAATACATGGGATCATCTAATTGATTTTAAAGGAATTCTGGTCAGGAGATCTCCCATTTATACCTTCCATTGGTAACTATATCTCATGTTTATACAAATTGTCTATTAGGTGTATTATACCCTGCTGACGTTTGAAATGCTAAATATATTTTTCTAACAGCAAACCAACCCCTTGAAGAAGACCTTGACCGTATGGATCGAAACGTGTTGGGAACTTTATACAACAGACATTCTGATATGTGATGCTGTGTATAATTTCGTGTTTGCATTTTTTTGTATTTTGGAATGGTATTTTAACTAACTAAGTCACTAACTTTGCTGTTAACCCCCCCTCCCGGGGAACTCTCCCATATTGTACATTTTTTGGGGTGTGCAGCACTAATATCTCTCATACCATGTGTCCTCCCTATGCTAGGAAGGAAGTAATTTGACCACTAAACACTACAAATCACCAGGCTGGCTACCACCCAGCAGGACTAAATTTACCTGTAGCCCTATTCTAGGATGAGGGTGCTACAATAAAAGTCAGCAGTATGTGTAGCTGCTGACTTTTAATTTTTTGCTGGGGGGGCTGAACTCCACTTTAAATAGTGTCTATACAGCGCTTTATACATGAACAACAATTTCTTACACTGAACTTCTAGTTTTTGTCAAAACGTGAAGTGACGTTACTCGACTCCACCCAATGCATTGCATCACTGGTCATGTGACTTCCTCTGGAGAATTGAGGAGAAACCCTTTACTATAGTAGGGGTTGCCCAGAGTCTAGTATCCCATGCAAAGGAGGTGGGAGTAGTTTAAATACAGCAAGTATTGTACTTTGTTCCCCTGCTTTCCCCCTAAGAGAAAGCTAAACGGATAAGGCTTTGCTGACTACATTTTTCTGTAGCTTGGTGTTCAAGTAACGACCCAAGGGCTGCATGCCAAGACTATTTATGTCACTGCCCTGTTACTCATGGTACCCCTAGCAGATAGAGCAGAACTGGCAATAACCCCTGGGGACACCTAGAGTCACTACTTGCTTAAGCACTGGGGTCCTCCATTGGGCACCTAGGCAACACTATTTTAAGATGATTCTAAACCTCCCTTTGCTCTTGGCCAGTGGTCTCCAAACTGCAGCCCTGGGATCGGATGTGGCCCTTTGCTTGTCTCTCTCTGGCCCTTGGGCCACTTTTCTATCCACAACTGACACTAATGATTGGACACCATTCCTCCTACTGACTCCAATGATGGGGCACCATTCCTCCCTCTGACACCAATGCTGGGGCACTGTTCCTCCCACAGACACCAATGAAGGAGTGCTATTCCACCCACTAATATTAACAATGGGGCACTATTATTCTCACTGACACCAACTAGAACACTATTCCTTTCACTGATCCAACAATGGGAAAATGTTACTCCCACTAAAACCAATGATGGGGCATTGCATTCTCCCCCTGACCCTGGGACATTTTCTACTTCCACTGATCACAGTCCGGCCCCCCTAAAGTCTGAAGGACAGTAAACTGGCACTATGTTTAGAATGTTTGAAGACCCCTGCTCTTGGCTAAGGGACATCTCATGGCTAAACTGGGAAATTACTCAATTACGCACATTCATGCCCTACTTTTCACTGTATCACTGTTACTTCTCTAACTTCCAGGGCTAACAGTTGTATCCATTTCCCTTATACATACCATCCCTCAAACACAGAGGCCAGAATCTCATGTTGCAGTGTTTGTAGTATCCATAGTGTAACATAAGCTAAAGCTTGTAAGCACATCTCCAGGAAATAATCTGAAATCCATATTTAGAGTAGAATGAAACCCTAATGACTAGCAACCTTGGCTTCTAAATATCTTCTGTAAACATCTAAGTAATCGTTGACTCTTTTCGAGTTTTCTGTTTTTCTTCTCCATGATTTATTTTCTTTCCCTCATTGATTTTGCTAATTGCTGTACAGTTTGTGAATATCTAATGAGGTGTTACAGCAATACTTTAGTATTAGAGGTTCATACAAAAGTTTTGTACAAAAAGCACAGCAGTGATCCCCTTTCAAGAAAATAATAGACGTCACTACCTGACTGCGAAAGTGTGGCAGGATTAGCACTTCAGAACCGCATGCTTAGTCCCTTTTGTGTGTGATTTTGTAGTTTCTATGTTTTACATTATAATTTAAAAAGGAAACTCTACTTGCCCCTTGTTTTGTTTAGTTTTTTTCTAACTAAATATCCCCCAAACTTCACAGTTTCCTGTTATGCAGCACTGATACTTACCAGTCCAGTAGATCTCATGTTGTCCTGCTGTGATCTGCTGCTCAGGTTGCACAACCTGGGTCCTGGTCCTCCTTAGTCATCAAAAGCCAGCTGTCTCTTCCAAGTTCAAGCAGCCATCCTTTGATGATGCACACCAGTTTCGCCCACCAGCCGCTGTGTGTCCCTGCTCCTGGAGCTGTCTGGGATATGTGATGGGGTAATGCCAGGGGACTGCAGGGATATGTCTATCTCACCTAGGCTGACACAATGTGACAAAAAAAATAAAGAAAAAGGTAAACAGGTAAAAAAAATAAACAATGAAAAAAAAGGTAAACAAACCATAAAAAAGCATAAATTTACATCACGAAGTGTGGAGGAAGTCCAGGGAACTAAAGTGGCTCTGGAGGGTGAAAATCTGTTTTAAAGTGGCATGTGACCTACACTATACCCGTTGAGTTTACAAGACCTCTTTCCCCCTTCCCTCAACTTTTTATCAAATTCCATATTTATTCTTCTGCATTTTTGTTATCACTTTTGTTTATATCCCTTTGCAGAGTGGTAAAATAAGAAAATTTGAACCAATAATCCTCTTTTCTTTAATCCAGCCTTAGAAGTTACAAAAAAAAAGTGTTGATGTAAGCTTCTAGCCATTTATAAACATCTAACATTCATATAGTGCTTTCCTTGAAATGTCCAAATCTGCCATTAAGTCCTACAATGCTTTGAAGAGAAGCAGAAAAAGAGCAATCACATTGCTATAGAGTAGACCATAGAGAAGCATGTGGATGGGTGCGGGTAATTTATAAGTGAAGAGATAATCCCAACTGACAATGAGCATATTCAACATCTAATCAAGGTTGAAGGTCAACTTCTCATTGTGTCTGGGATGGAAAACACCATCTCAGCAGTCACAAGGATCTGCTCAGTTGCAGGTCTACTCTTGGGATTCGGGAAAGACACTTTCACATATGTGCAGTCACTGGAGAGGAGCTCCATCTGCAGTCCATATCTGCAGTCCATAGGATGGTTTCTCCAGGGAAGTAAAATCTCCCCAATGGGACGCAACCCCCCCCCCCCCAAGAAAAAAATGTTTCGGGCTTTTCGGTAATCAAAGCTTTCAATACACCAGGCTCACACCAACACAGACATATTAGTGTTGTACAACTCTTTTTTTCATGTCAGTATCAATGCCCAGCTCCAATATAGCAGCCCCTGCCAGACTGTCATAGTGGAAAAAGATGCTTTGATACACATTATAGGCCTAGAGGAATAACCATTCATAAATATTCCACAATAATGGTTTCTGATCCGTAGGATTGATGGTAGGTCCTGCACTCTGTTAGGCTGTAGGAGGAAAGAGGGGTAGTCACTCATAGAAGGTCACTCATTCCCCTTTAATACTTTTTTTTTTTTTTTTTTGTGCTAACTGTTGCCTACAATTGTGGGGTACCATGTGCTGGTATGAAGGGATGCTATTGATGAGTGAAATTTTTATGTCGTTGCATGTTGCCGGAAAAGAAAACAGGCAGCAAGATCCTTGACTTTGTTCCAGGTGAAACTAAGCAACCACTCTGTTATGACCAACAGGCACATGGGAAGCGAAAGAATCAAACACGCACTAGCCTGATTAACAGGCTAGACAAACAATCACATGTAGTGGGATCTTTGTTAAAACTACAATGCTTGCTGAAACCCGGTTCCCCTTTATTACTGCTTTGTAACATATCTTATTATATTACTTTTATTTAATTGTAGCACCCTGCAGCTTAGGCAGGGAGCTCCTCACAAATTTACTTGCCAGGAATAGTTATCCTGGTTGATTGGTAGAGATCCATTGATTTCTCCCTAAGTTTGGCCTTGTTGCACTTTTCTCTTCTACCATTAGGTGGACGTGTACTTGGTAGTACTTGATGTGCGAAGGGCAACCCAAGGTCAGGTTATGGGTTTATGGGGTATCTCCGCCAATGGGCAGGGGTTTTCTTGAATCCCTTGGCCTGCTGGGAGCACCTATATATTTGGGTGGAGTCAGATGATCTGGGTTCTGTACCACCTGGACGGCTGTCTGGGTGGACGTGTGTCGTACGCCCCGGGCTGCTAGGCCAGAGATTGGGCCTATCCCTGGGGCATCTGGCTGCCAGGCTGTGTGAGGACCTATCCAGAGGTAAGAGGGCGGTGCAGGGTTGGGACTGCGGCTTGCAGTCAAACCAAAAGTGACGGTTCTAACGGCCGGAGAACCTGTTGTGGTCGGAGGTAGAAGGGGAGCTGTCGCCACTAAGGAACCGCCTTAATACCAGGGACCACTGTGAGTAACTGAATCAAGTACCGGAGCAGTATTCTCACCGAACAGGCACAGTGCAGAATCGGAAAACTTCAGGCGGTGATCAAGTCAGGGTCACAACCAGCGGAGGTGACGCCTGCAGAGCAGCCTTGTGTGTCAAGCCAAGGACCGAGCCGGTCAGCAGGGGTGAAGCTTCAAAAGTATCTGGAGTGCCAAGCTAGGGACCCAGCAAGGAAGCGTGGGTGACGCTTGAGGGAGATACCACTGCGAAGATTGGAGGAGCTCAAGGGATTCAGAGTCGGTGAATCATTGGGTCTATTGAGAGACCAGGAGCTCAGTGTTAAAGAACTACAAGAAGCAGTTGTAGTGAAGCTGAAGAAACTGTTACGTTTGAGTTAGACACTGTTAAAGACTGTTTCCATAGGAGACAGCATTCCTGCATGTGCAGATGTGGCGCCTTCCTGGGGCCTTTCCCAGCATGGCTGTCTTCCTATTGAAGTCTCCGAGTCTGCCAATTGAATCTACAACTACTTAAGGGATGTCCTGTCCCTAACCCTCTTTCCCCCAAAAATACAAAAAGGACTGTTAAGATAAATAAAACTTTTTTTACATCCAAGAAGTGTCTGGTGCCCAATGACTTTCACCAACTTTGTACCCACTATGCCTCACAACCCACTACATATTGAAGGATGTCAGTTATCTTTGGCCTTAGAGGTCCTCATTAGACTGGAAGAGGCTAAAGACTTTGCTACATAATCAAGGGAGAGGGAAATTTTTTTGGCACACTGGCCACTTTCAGGACAAAGGTTACTGAAAAGGAAAAGTTCCCACGCAATTTTTCTGAGGGGACAACCGTTTTATTGCGGCGAGGAAGGCAACCCAACTTGGGAACACTCACAAGTTGTAACAGCAATAAGGCAGTAGATTGAAAACTCAGGGGTGCTGACAGCATCTGTCCTGAGGAGCAGCATGCAGCCAGGCTGGTCCATACCCATATAGGAAGTTTCCAGGAAGGATGGTGTGTCCCTGCACTTCCCCTTCTCCTCTGGAACCTTTCAATGATGCTAAGCACTGTCCCTAGGTATCATGTCCCTACACTGAAACTCTCAAAAATGCATGCCGAGCCCAGAAGCCAGGGCCTTAAATAAGCTCTGCCCTTACCCAGGATGGCCACCAGAGACACATGGGGCAAAAGCATCCAATCGGATAGCTGCCTCCCTGTGACCAAGGAAACCGTAGAGGAACCAAGTTCCTCTCAACTTCCTCCCCCATCTGCGGTCGAGTGCCACCTGCAGTGGAGAATGTAGACTGCACCTGCCTACATGCAGCCATTTGTTATGGCATGTTTTGTTTATGTTGCCGTAGGGGGGTGGCATTTACAGTCCCATGTCATTTCTCCTGCTAACACATCAAACAGTACCTGTACATAGAAGCTTCTTGCTCCCTTTCTCATGTCACAGCTCTAGATAGCAGCTGTGAAAACTCAGACTGCAATGAGACTTTGAAAATGAAAGTTGATTTTTACACAGTTGTTCTGGATACAGCACCATCATTGCAAATGACAGAAACTTTTTTCTTCTATTAACTAGGGTCAGCCAATTAAAAAAATATATATTTTACGACAATGGTGAATGGAGGTATTAGAAAGCTAACGTGAAAGTATGTAAAATCATACTGTGTTTACTCTTTTTAAATCATAATGGCAACAGAAACTACTCAAATGACCCTGATTAAAAGTTTACATACCCCAGTTCTTAATACTGTTTATTGCCCCCTTTAACATCAATGACAGCTTAAAGTCTTTTGTGGTATTTGTGGATGAGACTCTTTATCTTCTCAGATGGTAAAGTTGCCCATTGCTCTTGGCAAAAAGCCTCCAGTTCCTGTAAATTCAAGTGCTGTCTTGCATGAACTGCACATTTGAGATCTCCCCAGAGTGGCTCAATAATATTGAGGTCAGGAGACTGACATTACCACTCCAGAACCTTCACTTTATTCTGCTGTAGCCAATGACAGGTCGACATGGCCTTGTGTTTTGGATCATTGTCATGTTGGAATGTCCAAGTACATCCCAGGCGCTGCTTCCTGGCTAATAAATTCAAATATTCCTCCAGTATTTTTTGATAACATATTGCATTCATCTTGCCATCAATTTTGACCAAATTTCCTGTGCCTTTGTAGCTCACACATCCCCAAAAAATCAGCGATCCCCTTCCGTGTTTCACAGTAGAAATGGTGTACCTTTCATCATAGGCCTTGTTGACTCCTCTTCAAATGTAGCGTTTATGGTTGTGGCCAAAAAGCTCAATTTTGGTCTTATCACTTCAAATGACTTTGTGCCAGAAGGTTTTAGGCTTGTCTCTGTGCTGTTTGGCGTATTTTAAGCGGGATACTTTGTGGCAATTGCATAGTAATGACTTTCTTCTGGAGTTTCGACCATGCAGCCCATCTTTCTTCAAGTGCCTCCTTATTGTGCATTTTGAAACAGCCACACCACATGTTTTCAGAGAGTCCTGTATTTCACCTGAAGTTATTTGTGGGTTTTTCTTTGCATTCCAAACAGTTTTCCTGGCAGTAGTGGCTGAAATTCTATTTGGTCTACCTGACCGTGGTTTGGTTTCAACAGAACCCTTCATTTTCCACTTCTTGATTAGAGTATGAACACTGTTGATTGGCATTCTCAATTCATTGGATATCTTTTAATATCCCTTTGCTGTTTTATACAGTTCAACTACCTTTTCCCGCAGATCCTTTGACAATTCTTTTGCTTTCCCCATGACTCAGAATCCAGGAACGTCAGTGCAGCACTGGATGAAAGATGCAAGGGTCTGTCAGGAGTCCAGAAACTCATTGACTTTTTATACACACACACACACTAATTACAAGCAAACAGATCACAGGTGAGGATGGTTACCTTTAATAGCCATTCAAACCCCTTTGTGTCAACTTGTGTGCATGTTATCGGGCCAAAATCACCAGGGTATGTAAACATTTGATCAGGGTCATTTGGGTAGTTTCTGTGATTATGATTTAAAAAGAGTAAACACAGTCAATTGATAATACATGGCTTCAGCCAAACACTAACCATGAGTGAAAGAAAAGTTTTTGTGTTATCATTCATATTCTCTGAAAAATGGCCAAGAAATTATAAATTCTGCCAGGGTAAACTTATGAGCACAGCTGTATATGTCTACATGGGCCACATCTGTGGAACACATTGGGGCACTTTTCAATTTAAGCCACTAGATTGCATATTTCCGTGGAACAATTAAGATTGAATTTGTAGGTAAGGCTGGATTTCAATCAGAATTTTATTGCGAGCAACAGCCATGACAGAAAATTGTGGAAAAAAATAGAAAAGGGAAACTGGGCCAAAAAAACCTGCTAGCTTGTCGTTTGAATGTTATATTTATATACAGAGCTCTCTGAGTCCCTAAATTTAATATAATTATAAACCACCATGCCTATTGAAGAATATCCTGTTTTTTTTTAGATGTCTACATTTTGTTAGACATGACCGTCAGACAAGCTGTAATCCAAAAAGCCATGCAGCGTCTTAACAAGAAGATAATAATACCTCTCGTGTGCAAATCATGTTTACTTTGACTTTTATAAAGAGGTAATTTGCAGGAACACAGATAATCCAAGCTACACTTTATAATTTGAATGTCACTTGGAATACAAGATGGTACAGAGCTGATTACTCATTGCCTCCGCTTACAAATTAATCAGTATTTAATCCAAAATCCACAATAAGATAAGATGAAAATAAGCGGAGGTTTCCGAGATTTGCGGTGTGTTTTTTCTTAAACTGCTTTCCTTTATTTCCTTAACTTCATAGATCTGGGTTACTTTAATTAACGCCGAAGCCATAACAATATGCAGCTGAGGTGATGAATTATCAGTGTAGTTTGCAAACAGTGTAAATTCTGATTACTGGAACTGTTAACAAGTGTTAGGTAAGATAAACTACTCCAGAAATAGATTCTGAATGGAAAGGAATTAAAGTGTATCTCTACTTCTTGGAGCAAAACCATACTTATTATATTAACTTGGGTATTTATAATTTATCTTTTAAATACTAATCTATTGGACATTTATAAGGAAAGTACAGGCAACCTTTTCAACATATATAAAATAAAAGAATCTGTTGCGCTAAAGAATACAATAAATAAAAGTAAAAAAAGCAGATGACGCTATATTGCTGGACACAACAACGAAACATATAATAAAAAGGCGTAGCGCTAAAAAAATAAATAAACAATAAAGTCCATCAATCATAAAAAACTGAAAGAATGATCAAATCCATATCTTCATCCAAAGACTGATCAAGCGGAAAGGATAGCCACCACCAACACCCAAATCAACCGACCCTTACCGTCATTGTGTAGGGTACACACAGAATAAACATTGATGAATGGCCCCAAGGATCCCTCTACAACAATCGATAACCTCAGATGGCAGTAAAGCCTAGTAATCTCTCGATGAACAAATCACTTATATTTCCCCAGACAGATCCAGTATCCACATATATGTATGGAAAAATTAGACATCTAATGCTAAGATTTATTATTAAAACAGGGCTGGTGCACTCACATGTATTTAAAATGACCACCAGGCATACAGAAACTTAATGGTGTTTCTAACCGAAAAGATGGCCGCCATGTCTCCAATCAGCATCCTGCGTCACAAGTCCTTAGCTCCCCCCGATGTTTCGACATAAGGATGCGTCATCATTGCGTTTCAACATATATTTGTTGTCAAATAAAATCAAAAATTGAAAACGGATTTTCCAGTCTTTAATAAGAAATGCAGCTCTTTTACGCAGACATTTGAAAATAGGCAATTAAGTCAGGTTTTTTCCGCTTCCAGGCTGCCTATCATCACCACACAAAATTTTTGAAAACTTCTGGACAGCCTACGGATGGGCAGCCCATGCAGGCAAAGTGGCGTACTGGTATGTTGCTGCCTGTTCCTGGGTTTAAGGCATGTGTGTAGCCAGGAGCTGGATATATACATTTTCCTGCAATCAGGAGACACTGTGTGGTGTTGCTGCAGGTGGAGCCATTTCCCTCTAGTGCTGAATGTGATGCTTACCTGTTACCTTCTTATTCAGAGACAAGGCAGAGCAAAGCATCTTGGGATATGTAGTCCGTATGGATGGGATTTGCCCACTGGCTGAATCATCAGGAACTACAACTACCAGCTGGATGATGGAGGACAGACCGCTGGGAGAGACTATAATAGGGATGGATTGAGGCCTGGCGCGTTCTCGTGGGACCTGCCGTGGATCTGTGTGCAGGGATTCTGTGATAGTGTGAGCTGCAGCTGAGTCATGGCCTGCACCAGCAGAAATATCCACCAGATATTTGGAGGGACATCTCCCCTTAGCTGTTTGGCGGCAGCCTGGAGGCCGCTCCTATTTCATTCATCGTGGAGTAAAGGATTTGATTCCTTTGTCAAATTGATCTCTTATTAATACAGAGATTAAGTATTTACTGGAAGGAGTCGGCACAGTCGGTGGTCTGGTGTTCTGGGAGCACTGCACATTAACTTGTAAATTCACAAGTTCTATAGATTGGCTGGCCCTTGGGTCCTGATTAGACTCTGGGTGAGGATTATATATGTAAACTTTTTTATTACTTTCTTGACGGATGAATTATTTATATTACGGTATATATTTTTCAGCATTTTTCATTATTTTCTTTATTGTTTTTTTTTCAAATTTCTTGATTGGTTGTCACAATTAGATATTGTTCATGATTATTGATATGCTTTAAAAGAGATTGTGTGCCTTTTTGAGTATTATTTTGATTTTTCCTGCACCCAGAACTATTGAATTCTACATTTTCTTAGTACACTAAGCTCATTCTAAATTTAACAGGGTAGATAGAATAGTCGAAAGCTGGCCATATATTGTACAATTTTCTTATTTATTTTCCTTTAGATTTATCTTCAACTATGTAGTAGTGTAGAAGGGTCACTGGCTCGAATCCCAACCACGACACTACCTGCCTGGAGTTTGCATGTTCTCCCTGTGCCTGTGTGGGTTATGTAATGATGTTGTACTGCACTGGTGACAGTATGTAAAAAAAAAAAATATGAAAAAAAACTGTTTTTTAAAATTCCCTAATTTTCCAAAAAATTGTGACAAGTAATTAGAACTTCAAAAAATGCCATGCCTCTTACTAAATACCTTGGACTGTCTACTTTCCAAAAGGGGTAATTTGGGGGATATTTGTTTTGTCCTGGCAAGAAATCAGATAGGCTGTCAGTACATCAGGATTGTAGTTTGTATAACTTTCCTACAGACTAAATAATATACATTGATTTGGGTTATTTTTACCAAAGAAATGTAGCAGAATACATTTTGGCCTGAATTTATAAAGAAAGATTATTTATTTCCAAAATTTTACAACCGAAAACAAAGAAAAGCCAATTTTTTTCTAAATTTTCTGCCTTTTTTTGTTTATTTAGCAAAAAATAAAAACCCCAAAGAAAGCTCTATTTGTGTGAAAAAAAACAATAAAAGATGTATATGGGTACAGTGTAGCATGACTGCGCAATTGTCATTCAAAGCGTGACAGCGCTGAAAGCTGAAAATTGGCCTGGGCAGGAAGGGGGTAAAAGTGTCCGGTATCACAGTGGTTAAAGCAAAATTCCAGTCCCCCAATTCATATTTTTTTAAAAACTCCACCGTAATTGTTTTCAGTTCAACATTTTGATAATGTCGGTAATGTGGTCATTTTATTTTTTGTTTAGTGCAAAACTAACCTGATCTTAAAAGCAGGCCGGGTCCATCTCTGTTGTGGGCATCTGAAGCCCGTTTGTCTTCATTTCTGGAATACGATGCAGGTGGCTACCCAGCATGCACCTCCCGAGCTCGCGTCTGTGCAGCCCTCTTTCTTCCGTACAGGTTGATATAGCCCCATTGTTATGGCAACCTGTCAATCAGAGAACATCGCAGAAGGAAATTATGCGAGATTATGGTATTGGGTGATTCCCATGGACTCATGGGATAGATGATGCTGATATTTGATAAAGTCACGTGACAGTGACACAACGCGTCGGGAGGAGCTGGGCAACGTCCCTTCTGATTACAGATGAAACTGGAAGTTCTCCTTTATCAGCATCTCAATGATGTTTGACCTCATGGTCGTTTTTACTACTCGCATATTTATCGCATATTCATCATTTTAACTGTAAGTCTTCCTATTGTTTTAATAAAACATACTACTATGAGGAGTTGTTTTCCTTGTTTTCCTTATTTCATGTGCAATGATCTATGATCTATGACAGATTACATCATATAGAGATTGCTCCAGTAGTTTGATGCACATTATCTTTGGAATTGAGGTGAGCAGCCATTGCACATGGTGGACATAGGCGTGCGCACAGGGTGTGCCAGGTGTGCATATGTATTTGAGCTTTAGGGTGCACACCCTAATGCAAGAGGCTGCGCACACCTATGATGGTGGAGTTTGCTCTCTTTTCTGGATTAAACATGAATTTATGATTGCTGACACCGGGATCTTTCTGTCAAGCACTCACCAGTTCATTCAGGAAGGACTGTACATTATTGTTGTTGATATACACATTTTCCTGCACTAAGCTTTTTTTACATTTTTATTGTTCAAGTTTTTTTCACTTTTTATGTCATGTATTTATTTTTTCACTATGTTGTATGATTTTTGGTGTTTTTTGATTTAGCGCCACTCTATTATTATCATGCCCATTTATGACTGTTGGTGTTAGTGACACTATAGGAGTTTTTGGCAGCTTGATCTAGTATTAACAATTGCACCACATTTTATCATTTGATTGTATTTTGATTCATTATTAATCTACACACTTGGGGGTTTATTTACTAAAGGCAAATCCACTTTGTACTGCAAGTGCACTTGGAAGTGCAGTTGCTGTAGATCCAAGGAGAACATGCAAGGAAAATAAAAAAACAGCATTTTTGCTTGTACATGATTGGATGATAAAATCAGCAGAGCTTCCCCTTATTTCAGATTTTCCCCTCAGATTTACAGCGACTGCACTTCCAAGTGCACTTGTAGTGCAGAGTGGATTTGCCTTTATTAAATCAACCCCTTAGTATTCCATATGTTTCCTTCCTATTTTTTCACATGGGATAGATTGCAAGTTAAATAAATGGGAGAACTCCACTTTAAGTTCAAGTTAGTCATCCAGCTGGGGTTTGAATCAACTTTAACCCCTTCAATACCGGGCACTTCCACCACCTTCTTGCCCAGGCCAATTTTCAGCTTTCAGCGCTGTCACACATTGAATGACAATTGTGCGGTAATGTTTAAAAAAAAAAAATTGACATGGATAGAGCTTTCTTTCGGCGGTATTTACTCTCCACTGAGTTTCATTTTTTGCTAAACAAATGAAAAAAAGACCAACAATTTTGAAAAAAAAAGTTTCTTAGTTTGCTACAAAATTTTGTAAATAAGTCATTTTTCTCCTTCACTGATGTGCGCTGATGAGCTGCACTGGTGAGCACTGAGAGGCTGCACTGATGAGGTGGCACTAATATGCACCACTGATGGGCACTGATAGGCGGCACCGACGGGCATCACTGATGGGCACTGAAAAACACCACTGATGGGCACCACTGATGGGGACTGATTGGCACCACTGATGGGCACTGGCTGACATCACTGGTGGGGCTACAATGATAATCAATGCACTGATTATCAGCGCAGACCCCCCAACAGGAGAGCCGTTTATCGGCTCTCCTCTACTCATGCCCTGTCAGCGTTAATAGAGGAATGTCAAAAAGGTTTGATGAAATTTATCGTGTATCCTCACAGGGTGACACTGTGGATACACTAGCAACAATATGCCAACGTCCCGATATTGAATGGTAAAAACGAATAAGAAATTGCAGAAATGGACTTTATAGGCACACACGTAAGATAAAAATTATTTGAAATTTTAATTGGAGACCCAAATAACGTATAAATATAATGTTATTTGAGTCCCTGGGGTCATGTACTAATGTGATGTGTTTTCTTTTTATGTTTTGTAAATCACGATTTTAACTTTATCCAATTAAAATTTCAAAAAAATTTTTATCTTACATGTGTGCCTTTAAAGTCCATTTCTGCGATTTCTTAATAGAGGAATACCGATAGCTGGCACTTCCTAGTTATGCTGTGATCAGCTGTGATTGGACACAGCTGATCACATGGTAAAGAGCCTATGTCATAGGCTCTTTACCGAGCTCAGAGATTCGGTGTGTTGGAGTGGCACACTGCACCACCGATCGCCGCACTGTGTGCCACACTGGGGGCCGCACAGTGGCTTGTCCTGAAGGACATCTTTTGATGTCCAGGCAGGACAATAGAGCCCCCTGCCCGGCAGTCATTCTGCTATAGGCTGGGCAGGATGGTGTTAAAATAAGAAAATAGAAAATAATTATGCTTCACGATTTATGCCCTCTAAATTGTATACATTTTTAGAATGAACTGAAATCTTTGAAAAAATGACACCCATGTAGATATCTCATTAAAAAATGACTAGTCATAATCTTATATTCATGAGTCTATCATAAAAGAGAGCTTGGATAATCCCAGCCATGAATGTGCTTGGCTTCCACTTAATGATATATAGCGGCGGGCTGTGATTGGCCGGGCTCTGCTGTTTGAGCAGGGTTCTCTGACTGTATTAGGTCAGGTTTCTGCTGTTTACATGAAGGAGATGCAGCATACAGCCAAGAACAGCTGCTAGGACCACCTGCGGAAGCCGGTAAATGACATAGTGCTGGAGAATAATCTGCTGGCGTCTCCAAGAGTTCTGCATGGGGGAATCCAAATGCGCCATTCGTTTACTAGTCATGAAATCCATGACATTTGCAAAGCTGCATCAGTAAAACGTTTACTAGTCCCACTGAGATGGGGAGAGGAGAGGAAAAAAAATCCGCTCTTCCACAGCTCTGTTTTATCATTTATTTTATATGTGCCATTCATTGCTAGATTCTTACAATGTAAACTGTGAATACAATTAAAATAAAATAGGCATTTAAAGGTTTTAAAATAATTCATACCATCGAATGCGGGAAAAAACGATGTAGACGATGGTGCTAACACAGCTGGAGATGGACAGGTGGTCAGACACATGAAGGCACTTCCTGCTGACCATCTGGGCTTTTATGTAGAAGGACCAGATTCCAATAAGGATGATCAAAGTAAATGGAAACCCAATAACTAAAATCTTGTGTAAGTGTTAACAACTCAATGTCATTCCAAAGTGATTTTCAATATTCAAGTACTTGTAAACCCTTCCATATACCAAGTGACTGGCCCGGGGTGATACACGGAGATTAAACAAATCCTCATACATAAGTTATGTGTTTTTCTACCACCATCTCTTCTCTATGGCCATTTAACCAATTGCCTACTGGGCACTTTCACCCCCTTCCGGCCCAGGCCAATTTTCAGCTTTCAGTGCTGTCGCACTTTGATTGAAAATTGCGCGGTCATGCAATACTGCACCCAAACTAAAGTTTTATACTTTTTTGAGACAGATAGAGCTTTCTTTTGGTGGTATTTAATCACCACTGGGTTTTTAATTTTTTGCTAAACAAACGAAAAAAGACCAAAAAATTTGAAAAAATAAAAGTTTTTCTAAGCTTTTGTTATTTTGTAAAGTCATTTTGTAAAGTAATTTTTCTCCTTCACTGATGGGCGCTGATGAGGCTGAACTGATGGGCACTGGCAGGCTGCACTGATGAGGAGGCACTGATGGGCACTGATAGGCGACAATGATGGGTACTGATAGGCGGCACTGATAGGCCCAACTGATGAACACTGATAGGCAGCACTGATGGGCGTTGATAGGCCGGCACTTATAGGTATCACTAATAGGCCCTGACGAGCATCACCGATAGGCACTGAGAGGCAACAGTGATGGGCACTGATTGGCAGCACTGTTGGCTGCACTGATCATCAGGACACTGATGATCAGTGCCCTGATGATCAGTGTAGATATCCCCTGTGTGGATTTGTCGGTTATTGGCTCTCCTCTCCTCATACGCTGTCAGCGTGAGGAGAGGAATGCCAATAACCAGCAAATCCTGCTTACACTGTAATCAGCTGTGACACCTGGTCACGTGGTAAAGAGCCACTGTGATTGGCTCTTTACCCCGATCTGTGATCAGCTGTGTCCGAAGGACACATCAATCACAGATCGCTGACAATGCAGGGGATGTGCAGGAAGCGCGGTCACTGAAGGATGTCATATGACATAGCTATAGCGCAGTCGTGAAGAGGTTGAAGTGGAAAATTTACACAGCTTTTTTGAAATTCCAGAGGAAGGTGACAGGGATCTGATGACACACACTGCACAGCTCATAGATCAGAGTTGAGTGTAATCTGAAACCAGAGTGGAGAGAATGGGCACACCCCTGATAGCAGGTGACAGTTTGCCACACACGTGGCCACAGCGAGCAGCCAGGCCGGGCACACCAGACATTGTCTCTAGTATTCACCCTCTCTCTCAATGTGCGTAAGGTGGGCGGAGGCTCAACCCCCATACCACCCTCCTGGTTGCGCCACCTTACCCCCCTCATCCCCAGGGGTATTCAGACACTGGCCTCCAACCTTCCAGAGCTTGACAGCCAGGTGACATCACTGACACTCTTGTCACACAGTGTCAGTAGTTTTTTTTATTTATTTTTGAATTATTTTATTACAATTTTATTTTTTTATTATTTTTACAATTTTATTAAGAAACCATTGACGGGCTTTGGTGAAATAGCAGGGGGAATCTGTGCCCCATGAGATGATTAGGGTGTGCCCAGGCACACCCGGCACACCCCCTGCGCACGCCTATGATTATCAGTATGCAGGTCCTGGGCAACGATGGGCAGCCAACACTGGAGCGGTTGCATGCTGATAGGCAGTGGCTTAAAGAAGTACCAAGATGCAACAAAGGATCAAAAAGGCTGGCAGTTGTTTATAAAACACAATACCATTCTATAGGCATAGTCCACCCCTGTCATTATCAGTATACTGGTCTTTGGCAATGATGTGCAGCCAACAATGAAGTGATTGCATGCTGAAAAAAAGTCTCTGAAAGAGGCTGAGGGAGGTCCTCAGTACCAAGATGCAACACTGATTGAAAAAAGGTGGAAAATCTTTTTTTCTAATGGCAGTTGGTTATGATACACAATGCCATTTTGCAGGCCTGGTCCACCCTTGTCATTATCAGTATTCTGGTCCTGGGTAATGATGTGCAGCCAACGCTGGAAGGTTTGAATGCTGACAGGTAGTGGCTGAAGGAGATCAGCAGTACCAAGATGCAATTAAGAATGTAAAAAGTCCCCCATGGTCACTCCTCTACCCATGTCATAGTATCGCTAGACACGTGTAAGGCATTCGATAGTGCGGAATGGCCCTATTTATTTAAAGTACTGCAACTTTATGGACTTGGTCCTCTGGTGATCACCTGGATTTGACTCCTATATACCGACCCCGTGGCTAGGGTCCGCGTTAATACATTTGTCTCCTCAGCATTTTCCATCTCACAAGGGACAAGGCAAGGATGTCCCCTATCCCTATTCATTTTGGCTTTAGCTATTGAGCAGCTGGCTGGCTGTATACGCTCCTCACCTTCTATTCAGGGACTGGTCATCGGTACCATAGAGGAGCTAATCTCATTGTATGCTGATGATATCTTCATATACATCTTTATGCTCCCTGCTACAAGAGATGGAGGACTTTGGTCATTTCTCTGGATTCCAGATTAACTGGACCAAGTCTAGCCTTTTTCCATTGGACCCAGGGACGGAATGGGTGATACATCCAAGTTCTTAACTTTAAGTGGTTCACTGCTTTCGTTATTTAGTGGTGATGGTACTGCCATTGAGCTCATATATTGCGAATAATCTATGTCCTACAATCTCTCAGCTGCAGCAGCCTACTAGCCAATGGATGAATCTTCTATTAGACCTCATGGGTAGGGTTAACATGCTAAAAATGATCTTCCTCCCTAAACTCTTGTATGTAATGGGGAATGCTCCCTGTAAAATACCCAAATCTCTTTTTAAGCAAATTGACTCCTTATGCATCACTTGGAATTCAAGTCCTTCAATGATTTGAGAGAGGATTTCAATCTCCCCTTCCTTACTTATTTTTTTTTTATCTCTAACTTCAACATGCTCTTAGGACACAATTTGACTCACTATCATCTCCATTATGAGGGACCCACTAGAGAAGCTCCTTAGAAATCCATATACCACCAAATTCATTTCTGAGTACTACTTTGCTCTAATGGCTGATTCTAATCACTGGTTTATTGCTGCACAAACTCTTATGGGGCGTACACACGGTCGGACTTTTCGTCTACAAAAGTCCAACGGACGCCGACGGACTAAAGCTGGCTGGTAAACCGATCGTGTGTGGGCTTCCCCGGACTTTCAGCGGACTTTTTCAGCCTCAAATCCGACGGACTTTAGATTTGAAACATGCTTCAAATCTTTACGTCGTAACTACAACGGACCCCGAAATCCGCTCGTCTGTGTGCTAGTCCGACGGACAAAAACCCACGCTAGGGCAGCTATTGGCTACTGGCTATCAACTTCCTTATTTTAGTCCGGTGTACGTCATCACGTACGAATCCGTCTGACTTTTGTGTGGTCGTGTGTAGGCAAGTCTGTTCGTTAGAAAGTCTGCCGCAAGTCCGCCGAAAGTCCGCCGGAAGTCTGTCGGACAGGCTGTCGGACTTTTGTAGATGAAAAGTCCGACCGTGTGTACGGGGCATTAGGACTGAATTCGGTGTTCAACTCACTGACGAGGACTGATCTGAATTTGTGGATACCTATAAGAGCGTGGGTATATCATCCAGGGATAGAATCATACAGATTAAAAAATTTCACCAAAGTCATCTTACCCCTTCTCTAAGTGCTTAAGAGGTTGTGGGAACACAGCTGACTTCATGCATTGCTTTTAGTTATGCCCAATTGTTTTCTCATTTTGGTTTGAAGTTGACTCATTCTTATCTACTGTATTGGGCCTACCTAATATATTGCATCCTAAAAATTGCCTGATGGATATTTTTGGTGAACTTACTGTACCTACATAAATTAAAAAGACTGCTCAGTATACTGTACTTTTTTGCTAAAAAAAGACTTAGATCTTAGAAAGAAACCTCATTTAATCAATGCTAGTCTACCCCTGCGTAAGCTCACCTTTGAACTCCGAAAACAACCCCATCTTTTTGAAAAATAATGGCATAAATGGATATCTAGCCCTCTTACCTTAGCGTCTGTGAACCCAGGAGATTAGTTCCTTGCTGTTATCTTTTTTTCCCCTAATATGACATGGAATGTACGGCCAGTTAAGTTTTTTTTTTGGTTGTAACCAGCTATTGGCAGTTTTTTATTTTTTTTTATTTCTTGTATTATTTTATTGTTTGTTTGCTTTTTGTTCTTTTTTTGTAAAACAATTAAAACTCTTATTAAGCATACCTAAAAAAAAAAAAAAAAAAAAAAAAAAAAAGATGAAAAAAAGGTAGAAAGAACATTTTCCAAAAAAAAAAAATGGCAGCTTATGATACACAATGCCCCCATTCTGCAAGTATGGTCCATTCTAGTCGCTATCAGTATGCAGTCCTATTCAATGATGTGCAACTAACACTGGAGTGTTAGAGACCAAAATGGTTAAAAACTACTAATTAAAAAAATGTCAGTTGTTTATGATACACAACATTTTATGAAACCAAATGCCATCCAGTGTGTGTCTACTTTAGAATATTGTTCTTTAAGCATCTCAACCAGCAGGGGTCCTCGTATCCTTACCATGGGTGAGTGCCCCAGCTGTAGACTGCTAATGACAAAGCTGCTGTTGCTTGGCCAGTGCCGTAGCAGAATGTTGGCAGGAAACTTTTGCCACATGGATCAGGCCAAGAAAAAAAAGATCAATATAAAAACACTCAACAGGCAAAGAAGTTCCATAGATTATCGCTAAACATATGAAGGAAGCAGGCTGAAAAGAAAAAGAACCTCCGATACAAAGTGCTTCATTTCCATTTTATCTCCCTAACAAAATTTCCTTCATGACCCGGTAATGTATGTGGATGGAGATAATTATACCCGGCCTTGTAGGACACTGATACATGAGGCAACTTCTCACCAGGGAGAGAGCATAGCTCATTAAGGTGCCAGACTAGCAAAGCCATTATTATGGAACCGCTGGCACCGCCAAGGATTGCATGCAGAGGTCTCCATTACTGGCAAGCTGGAGAAAAAAATACTCTTGAATCGTTTTGGCTTTCTGCTAATCTCTATGTGTGGGCAATGGCTTCCTGGCTCAGGAGAGCCATGTCCTATTTAAATCTGTATTAAGGCCAAACTCAAATGAAAGGCACCACACGTTGCTAGGAGTTTGCCTAACAAGAAACATTGAACGTGTACATTTTTAAAGCACACATTCCTAAGTATAGCATTTTCTGCCTGTAAAGATAGGTACGAAGCAAAAAAAAAAAAAAAAAATAGGTGAAGGGCAGACATGACTGGGTGGACAGGGGAGGCAAATGAGAGATAGGGTTTACATCTGAAATCAGGAGATATGACGTACTTACTGGGACTAGTGGGATTACATTTTTGGAGGGTCTTCCAGGGGATCTAGGTGGGACAGAGATAAACTTTGAGCAGTGTGAAGATAACAAACAAAAAAAAACCTACCACCCTCACACCCTGCGTTTCTTGGTGGTTGAAGAGGCCAGCGGTTGGGATCCTTGGAGTCTGACAAGATTAACAGTGATATCACATACTAGAGACAAATCTATGGTATGGCATCCTCCGTAGAATTTCCAGTTAACGGTGGATTAACTGGAAAGTTGGGACATGCAGGTATATGAGAAGAGTGGGCATTGTCCCCAAGCTGTGAAAATATATTACTAAATATAAACTCACGCTGATGGAAACAACTAAGTGATAATGAAATGCAGCTGCTGTAGACAAGGTGCTAATCACTTGGATAAATGTGAATAAAAAAATACAGCGCTCGCAACACATAATATAAGTGAAATCAACAAAAAAGTCCAAATAAAAGTCCAAATAAATGCAATTGAAGTGTTAGTTCACACTGAAGTAGGTGCAAAAAATGCTTCACAAACTTGCAGGAGTACAGTGACACCCCCTTTTGCACCCCCACTCACCAGAACAGAACGATCCCCAGCTTTGCAGTCCAGGGGTCACTTCAGGCTAGTAAATGGTATCCCACACATGTGGATTGGTGTCAAAACATCAGATGGTGGATCGGTATAAACATCAGATGATAGATTCCAATAGGAGGCTCTCGACAGGATATACAAGCACCCAGAAATGAAAAGAGGATGGACTAATAGTGAAGTACTGTTATAAAAGTTCATTCAAAGCACATAGGGATTGGTACTTACAAAAAGACGGTTAAAAACAAGCATGGATATAGAGCTGTAGATACAGGAAGCAGCCATTCATAGCGTGTGTTCCACCGACCGGAAGTGACGTCAAACCAGGAAATTATGTCAAAAATGACATAAATGACATAATAATGACAAGCTTCCTGTATCTACAGCTCTATATCCATGTCTGCTTTTAACCGTCTTTTTGTAAGTACCGATCCCTATGCGCATTAAATCAACTTTATTTAACAACAGTACTTCACGATGAGTCCATCCTCTTTTCGTTTCTGGGTGCATGTATATCCTGTCGAGAGCCTCCTATTGGAATCTATCATCTGATGTTTACACCGATCCACCATCTGATGTTCATACACTGTATGACATTTTTATCATTATTTTGAGACAGATAGAGCTTTCTTTTGGTGGTATGGAATCACCACTGGGGTTCTTTTTTTGGCTAAACAAATGTAAAAAAAGACCAAAAAAATTTGAAAAAAACCCCTTTCTTCATTTCTGTTATAACATTTAGCAAATAAGTATTTTTTTTTCTTCGCTGCACTGATGGACACTGATATAATGACGTGTGCTGAAGAGGCTGCACTGGTGGGCACTGATGAGGCTGCATTGGTGGGCACTGATGAGGCTGCATGCACTGATGGGCACTGATGAGGCTGCACTGATGTGCACTGATGGACACTGATGAGGCTGCACTGATGGGGCGGTAATGATGACCACAGATAGACACTGATGAGGTGGCACTGATGGCCACTGATAAGCTGCACTGATAGGCATTGATGAGGCAACACTGATGGGCACTGAAAACCTGCACTGTTGGGCACTGATAACCTGCACTGATCTGCACTGATGAGGCCGCACTGATCATCAGGGCACTGATGGTCAATACAAACAATGTACAGTAATCACTGTGCCCTGTCAGCCTTGCTGGTTATCAGCTCTCCTTTCCTCGCACAGAGACAGAGTGTGAGAAAAGGAATGCCGATAACCGACAGGTCTGTTTACATGTGACCATCTGTGATTGAACACAGCAGATCACATGGTAAAGGGGTACTGTGATTTGTCCTTTACCGCGATCTATGATCAGCTGTGTCCAAAGGAGGCACGGTTCTGGGAGGACATCTATGGACGTCCTCCCAGAATTGGAGGGCAACACTGTAGCCATCTTTCGGCTATAGCACAGTAGGGAAGTGTATAAAGGGATGTTTACATTTTTTATTTGTAAATAAATGGCCGCTATGACCAATTTTAACCAAAATCGGTATTGGTCTGATTATTTAAGTATATTTGATAAGAGGAGTATGAGAGGCACAGCGGTCCTTATGGTGAGTGGTCGATGAGCTGTTTTTTACCCTAGTCACGTATTTGTGCATTATTTGCCCAGTGATCTTATTATTAGCATCCCGTTAAAATAATTTCTGGTGACACTTCAGTGCTCTAAGCTTTTCATGCATCTATACTTAGGTGATAGACCTCTATTAGTCTTAACCCAGCTTTTGCAATGTAGTTAATTGGGAATATAAATTAGAGACTGCTCTTGAATATGTATTAACTCTGACGAAGAAGCTAATGCACTGTTGAAATACAAACGTGCAAGTTATCTTAGCTGTTGTCAGAATATTTCTAACCTTTTACAGCTAGTCTTTTGATATACGGTGTATCATCAGTGGGATGACACCACTCATTTCTGTGTCAGCTTTGCAGCTTCCTAGTGGCCTGCAGACTAGACATGATTCCTGATTAGTTAACAATGCTAAATGCTTGTGTAGCAGTGGTGGTCCGTCCATTAGGGGAGCACGGGCCCTGCCCCCCATCCATGCGTCCGGCCCCCTAATCTACATTCCGGGCAACGGATACATGGATTCCAATATGGGGGGGGGGTTTAAGCAGTAATTAGAGCCAGAGGCTTTAATTGGTTTCAAAAAAGGGTGGGCTCGGGGCGCAGAACACTGCGCTCTGAGCCTTCCCAGTTGTGTGACAATAGCGAATGAATATTCGCAATTCTTACACTGATCCTCCTCCCGGCCAATCAGAAAGCGGATCATGAGACCCGTCACCCGATTGGCTGAAAGGACAGGCGATCTTATTGGATGCCTAGGAGGAGGAGGGAGGAGATGCATGGCGGAAGCCGCTGTGATGCAGAAGAGGAGGAGATGCCCGCCCGTCACAACGCTGCCCGCCTGGAACCTAGATGGGGTAAGTGCTGAATGACCGACCGCGAGACCCCCTGGGGGGATTGCGGGTGACCTGACTGAGCGGGAGCAGGGGGTGCCACTGGAAGACCAGGGCAGGTGGTTGTTTGTCTCCTCCCCCCCAAAAAAACACCAACCGCCATTGTTGTGTAGGGTAGGGCAGCAATGTAATCCCCAGAAGGCCCCATGGCATCATCTTTAGCCTTTTAGCAGGACTGAAATCTGAAACCTGCCTGGGGTTAGGTAGCAGCCGTCAACCTTTCTAGTAGACCAGAAACCAAATAAAATGGATACTGCTTAAATGCCCCAATCTGTTTTCCCAGCCATCTGGCCACAGTGTTTGCTGGTGCTGGTCTGTTGAATCATCAGACACATCAAGGACTACGACAAAATGGGGCCCACCCGCACACTGCCTGCGCATATAGTTAGTTCCTCTTAGTAAAAAAAGGCTTCAGCTTGGTCTTCTACCCATGGGAGAACCCCTTCTGGAGAGGGTCTTCCCATGGGTAGGAGACCAAGCCGAAACCATTTTTTATTAAAAGGAGCTCACTATATGGACAGGCAACACTTTGTTGTGTTGTCGCCTAACAGCTCAGAGGGAACCATGTAGTGGACAAATGTCCTCACCACCTGGTTTTCCCTTTGGTGGGTGAGGACTGTCTCCCATGCTGTCAAGAGGTAGGATTTGATGCATGCTTGTTATTAAAGAATGTTTGGATCTCTTGGAATTTGGCTCAGGTCTCATCATTTGCTCTCTGAGGACTTGTTGAACATTCGTAATTGCCTAGTTTATTAAAGCTGCTTAGCTAAAAATGTTTTTCCCCCTACATCTTAAGTGATTGGATTTTGTGGAAATCTGTTCAAGAATGCCCAGTCCTCTTCCTGTCTCTGAAATTCAGGCGCTGTGGGGGTTAATAGGTTTGGATCTCCAAGCAGAATTCAATAGAAGAAGCCCCTGCTGGGGATCCATCCCCTCTTCCACTGACCGGCACTGTCCACTTTGAGCAGGCCAAGAACTGAGTGATCAGTGGTCATGTCTCAGTCACAGCTTAGTCTTAAAACCAACGTGGCAGAGCTGCATCATAGAGGTGAGTATGTATGTTTTTTTGTTTTTTTTACAACATAAATCCCATGCTTCTCCTTTAATTTGTACCCATTGCAGTGACTTCATCTGCACTATTCAGTGCACTTTGTTTCTGTTTTTATCTTTGCATCTATATTCAGTCCTTGTTGAAATATACAGAGCCAGCAAGGATTTACAGCACCTTCTTGGAACCAGTCATGGAGTTTACATGTTCTGCCTTTGCTTGGTTGGGTTTATCACTGGGTAAAAACTTCAAATGTATTGTTCTGATACATTTAAAGATTTTATCAAGTGAAAAGCCCAAGCAAGCACAGGGAGAACATGCAAACTCCATCCAGATAGTGTCCTGGTTAGGGTTGAAAAACCGTTATGTGCAGATAACTGCTCTCTCTCTTTCTCTCTCCAGCCTCACTGGACTCAGTGAGAGCAGCAGAAGTCATTGGCTCTTGCTACTGTCAATCAAAAGTGATAAGGGAGCAGGGGGTGGGTTGAGCCATGTGTCAATAAACACCCACAGAGTGACTTGGGATTAAGCCGGCACGTGCCACCATAGGAAGCGGTTCCCTATGGTGGCACACAGAGAAGAAGAGGATCCCAGAGCACTAGTGGGGAACCCCATAAATGGAGGTTTGGGGCTGCTCTGTGCAAAACTATTCCACAGAGCAGGTAAGTATAGCATGTTTGGCATCTTTTTTAAGAACAATGACTTTAAGCCTTTAACCACTTGCCGACCGCCCGCCGTCATTATACTTCGGCTGTTTAAAGAGGAATATCGTTGTTATGGCAGCAGCTAGCTACCATGACCCCAGTATCCTCTTCAAGAGCGGGGGCGGTCAGCTTTCAGATAAAAAGGATTTACCGTAAGATCACTTTTATCGGTGGCGAGTGAGAGGACCCCCCTCCCGCCGCTTACCAATGCCCTCCGCCGCTTGACGGAGCCACCGGCAGCGGCGGAGGTGATCGTATCCTTCTACATGTGTGTTATGGAGCTGAGTGAGGGGCAGATGGCCCCCACCCAGCTCCATACCATTGCAGGGCGGAAGCGACGTCAAAACGTCACTTCCGCCCATAGCTCTTAAAGGGACATTTTTTTAATTGTTTTTTTTCAAATTACATTTTTTATTCATAAATTTTTTATTGCATTTTAGTGTAAATATGAGATCTGAGGTTATTTTGCCACAGATCTCATATAAGAGGTCCTGTCATGCTTTTTTTCTATTACAAGGGATGTTTACATTCCTTGCAATAGGAATAAAAGTGACACCATTTTTTTTTTTTAAAGAACAGTGTAAAAATAAAGAATAAAAAGCAAAATAAATAAGAAAAACATTTTTTAACGCGCCCCGTCCCGCCGAGCTCGCGCACAGAAGCGAACGCATAAGTGAGTAGCGCCCGCATATGTAAACGGTGTTTAAACAACACATGTGAGGTATCGCCACAATCATTAGAGTGAGAGCAATAATTCTAGCCCTAGACCTCCACTGTAACTCAAAACATACAACCTGTAGAATTTTTTAAACATCGCCTATGGAGAAAGTTTGTAGCCATTCTCCTACTGGGTGCAATTTTGAAGCGTGACATGTTGGGAATCGATTTACTCTGTGTAACATCATCATCAACATCATCGTTCACAATATAAAAAAAATTGGGCTAAGTTTACTGTTGTCTTATTTTTTTAATTAAAAAAAGTGTATTTTTTCCAAAAAAAGTGCGCTTGTATAATCGCTGCTCAAAAATGTGTGACAGTATTGTAACAGCCGCCATTCTATTCTCTCTTATCTAGCAAAAAAAACTGTTTTAAACCAGTAAACACCAAATCTCAAAACGAGGCTCTGTCCTAAAGTGGTTAAAAACTTCCTGGAGCAGTGCTCCCCCATACTATTTTTCTGAAAACTCCTTGTCTATTAGCCCAGAAAATAGATTTTCCTGACAGACTCCATGGCAGTCTACATGTGGGGTTAACCCCGCCTCCTCTCTGCTATTGGACCCCATTCCCATAAATTTGAGCTCACCGCTAGGGACTGCGTTCCTTTTTTTGTCCTCCTCCATGGACCTTCATCGGGTGCGCTCACGTTTGGCGTCCTGTCGGCATGGGTTCTGAATCTGGCATACCAACTATGCGGTGCAAGCCCAGGGCCAAGCCAAGGGCGGGTGAGTGCCTTTTTGAGGGCACAGGATACCCCAGTGGTGGAGGGGTGCTGCCTATGTATGCCCAAGATGGGCGTCTCCAGAGCAACATGGCTGGCAAGGTCTTCTGGTTTTGTCTATTTTCCATGGCGGCCGTTTTTGTTATATTTGTAATGTCTTATGCCGCGTACACACGGTCGGACTTTTCAGCTACAAAAGTCGGACAGCCTGTCCGACATACTTCCGGCGTACCTTCGGCGGACTTGCAGCAGACTTTCTTACGAACGGACTTGCCCACACACGACCACACAAAAGTACGACAGCTTAGTACGCGGTGACGTACACCAAGTCCGAAGAGACTATAAAACGGAAGTTCAATAGCCCGTACGACACCCTTTGGGCTCCTTCTGCTAATCTCGTGTTTATCTCGTGTTAGTAGAAGTTTGGTGAGAGACGATTCGCGCTTGTGAAACTCGTATTTTTCAGTTCGTTTTAACTGTTGTTCAGTCTGTGCTTGTGAGGTTTGTATCTGCTTTTCAGTGCGTTTGGTCAGTTGGCATTGAGAAATCTTTGTTTTATTGGCCGCTCGTTCCTGATTTTCAGGTCGTTCTTCACAGACCTTGCTGTTCTTCAGTGCGTTCTGTTTAGTGCGTTCTGACCAGCCGACCGTTTTGAAGCCATGTTACCTGTACGTACTCGTCGTAGAGCTCGTGCATTGTATGTGCTTGGTGCTGTAGTTTATTCTTCAGCCCAAGACCAGTCCATGAACAGGGCGAGGAGGAGTTCATGGACCAAGAATTGGTTGCTTCAGCGTGACCAGTTCTGTCACATGCCTTTGCTCCGTGAGATCCGTGAGAATAATCCTGAGGATTTCAGGAACTTTCTCCGGATGACGGACCCCGTTTTTGACCGTTTGGTGGCTTTGCTGACCCCCTATATCAGCAGGCAGGATACCTGCATGAGGCAAGCCATCACTCCGGAGCAGAGGCTGGTCACTACCTTGCGGTATTTGGCCACAGGGAGAAGCCTGCAGGACCTTAAGTTCTCGACAGGCATCTCCCCCCAGGCTCTGGGGATCATTATCCCAGAGACCTGTTCTGCCATCATACAGGTCCTGCAGAAGGACTATATTAAGGTAAGATATTTTTATTTTATTAGCATCACATGTTCTTTTATGTAATCTTTGATAATGTAATGTATTTCTTGCTTCAAACACTACTTACCATCATTGCAATATAGTGTGAATGTCCCCTTTTTATCCTCACACATGCTGGAATTTTTTCCTGTTATTTTTTGTCATGCATGTATATTTTCCTTCAATAACCTTCCCAGCATGAAGTGATGGGAACATATCCACCTAGTCTACTCATTTTGAATGTATTTTGTTGGAGTGTATTTAGTGTGCTTATAATTAGCAATTATCTAGATTTCACAACCCCCCCACCCCCCCCACCTAAACTCACTCCAAATAGTGTGCTGCTAATGAGCAATTATCTAGATTTCACAACCCCCCCCCACCCCCACCCTCGTTAAAATTTGCTTGAATGTTCTGTGGTGTTGATTTGTCTAAAGCAAATATATGTTGCACTTTGCAAAATGCATGTGCACTCTACAAGTGCATTTGTTCCAGTGCTTTAGTAAATGAGCAGAAGCTCTGCTGATTTCCATCATCAAATCATATGCAAGCCTCAAAGTGTTTTCATTAATTGCCCTTGCCTGTGATTGTGTACTCCTTGCAACATGAATGCCTTTTTACATTACCTCATTTACTGTAAGCTGGTTAGCAACTGCACCTGCAGAGTGCGACAACTGCAGTCTTGTAGCCTTTTTAGTCCCTAAATTCCTGCGTGTCCTAAAAGTAATTTTTTTTAGGGATTTCACAACCCCCTAAAATGTAATCAATGTTCCATCAGAGGGGGTGAGCAATCTGATAAGTGTGCCTTTCCATATTAGTTATTCCAGAAGAATTAAATTATTGAATGTTATACTGATGCTGGGGAATAATGTTTTTAATTGTCTAATTTTCTTGCAATGTTAGCTTCCAAATTAATTGATTTTGGTTTTCTTGTTTGATTCCCCAGTTTCTTTCAACGCCACAGGAATGGCAGACTGTGGCATCCCATTTTGCCAGCCGTTGGGACTTTCCCAATTGTGGAGGGGCTATAGATGGGAAACATGTCCACATTGTGCCACCACCCCATTCGGGGTCATATTATTTTAATTATAAGGGGTTCCACAGTATTGTTTTAATGGCGGTGATGTCGGCACACTATGATTTTTTATATGTGGACGTGGGGAAGAATGGCCGGATGTCGGATGGAGGAGTATTTGCCCAGACGGAGTTCTGCCAGCG